>CM034703.1:319442876-319453983 GCA_020142125.1 Phrynosoma platyrhinos
GACCACGAAGAAGAAGGACAGGTTGCTCACCTGTAACTGTATTTCTTTAGGTGGTCATCTGCGAATTCACACAAATCTCGCCCATCCTCCCCACAGTCGTGTCCTGCTCATTGCTAAATTCATGCTGTCGCTGCTTGGCAGCATACGTTTTGGAACTGGAGAAAGAGTGAGAACACCAAGGGATTTATAGGGGTGGCTGGAGCTACCGCAAAAAAGTTGCAACTGAAGTTTTGTCCAGTGATATCAGAACTTTCCGAACTAGCTGCGCAGGAGCAGAGATAACCCATTTGTGTGAATTCGCAGATGACCACTTGAAGAAATACAGTTACAAGTGAGCAACCTGTCCTTCTTCCCTCTCCTTCAAATAGTTTGATGCAGTTGCCTAAAAATTACAGCCCAGCACTATAATCCTATGTGCATTTGACATTAAGTCTCATTGGCCTTATTTTTGGAGTAAGTGCATACAAAACCCTAGGCTGCACAAGTCACTCTCTGTAGTCAGGGAACCGTAATTCTATAAACAGCAGTAGGGATGCTGAAAGAAGAAGCTTTCCTCAACCTAGTGATGACTAATTCCATTATCCTCCATCAGTCAATTTAGCCAATGACCAAGCTGGCTGGGATGCTGAGAGTTTCAGTACAATACATCTAGAGGACCCCAGCTTGAGGAAGCTGGAGTAGAAATCTTGACACCTTTGCCAACCTACATTTCCCTGAATTTGGGGGGTTAGCTGCAGTAGATCTGATATAAAATAGGTGAATATTTGTATTTGTCTACCTGCCCTACTTTTATCACTGTAATCATTCTTGGTTGCCAAAGAATGCAAAACCTCAGAGGCAGGGATTCAGCATGAAGCTTGCCTGTTTTGAATAAATATGCAAAGTAAATGCCAAAAGAAATCCCAGTAAGTACTTGCATACCTTAATCTGCAGAGCATGAACATGCCTCTGTACTGGCATGCAAGACTTAAAGGGCCTTAGATGTTTTAGGCCGAAGTGAGGAACCTGTGGCCCAAAGGCCATGTGTGAAACTTGGTCTGTTCCAGCTGTGATAAATCTGCCAACCTTTGGTCTGACTCATCTCACTGGTGGAATGTGAACCCTGATGGTTTTCAAATGAGGTGGGCTTCAGCAGGAAAAATGTTTCCTATTCTGTTCTGTGCTGCACAAAGAATCCTAAATTGTATAGTCAACAGCTTGTCAATATAGCATATAATCTGCATTACATGTAACTTTTTTGCATGTTCCACATAGGACCTTGGATTCATTTTTTCTCTCGTTGTTCCCTCAGGTGGGATGGCAGAAACATATATGCAGATTCTTTCTACCTCAACAATAAAACTACTGTGTGGGTCACCATGGTGTAGCTAGTGCTATGCCAGAAACTTCATTAAACTACTAAACCTTTGCCTCTCATGTGCAGCGTGAGCCAAGATTTTAAGTGGAGGGCTGCCAGTTGTGGAAGGTTGCCCTACAGAATACAGTTGTCTCTTTTGTGTGCGTCTTCTGTGATTTGATTACTCTGCTTGTGATAGGATTGCTTATACTTTTTGAATATGTTACAGTCAGGCTTGTTGCAAAGTCAGGTCTTACAGAGTCAAAACATTGAGGCCTTTTAATAAGCAGGGATAATAATAATATCTGCCATCTCCATCAGGCTTTCTTGTTCCTTTTGAGTTTCTGTTGTCTGAACAGTAACAGTGTGTTGGGACGGGGGAATAATTTTCGTACCAACAATGTATTGTGAAAATCAAGAATCATAAGGCATTTTAGGAGTAAAACGTTTTATATGGAATAAGCTTTGGTGAACCACAGTCCACTTTACAGTCCAAGAATGAAACTTGCTTGTCTTTGAGATGCCACAAGACTCTCTGCTGTTTTTGCTATAACAGACTAACAAAGCAACCCACCCACACACTACAGTTGTTGTTAGCTATCCTTTGCTGTGATCGATTTTGAGATGATTTGATCTTGAATAAGCAACTAAAACCTAACCAGGGGTAGCCGTGTTGGCCATATAGGAAAGTACAATAACATCCCAAATCCACAGAACAGTGATACCTTTATTGGACCAACCAAAATACACATATTGACAAATTGGATCTCAAAGGCAGTATATGCTTGTTTTGCTAATGGAATTTAAATTTCATTACTTGGGCTGAATCTCCCAGTACCCATATGATCATAAGAAGGATTCTGTGGTGGTGTGTTTTTTTTTTAAATGAAAGTTTAAGATTTTGAGTATTATACTCAAGCTTTGAGTATTATGTGACATTTTGCCCTCTGCAGCCTTTCCATAGTCCACCTGGAATTACTTTAGACAACATGCTTCTTCCAGTAGTATGGGTGTATATTTGTATGTATGCATTCTTAAGCATTTTCCATCTAGAGGAATCTGTGCATAAACAGCTGGTTCCTAAAGTAATTTTTTTCTTGTCTAGGTAGGATTTCTTCCCCCCTTTTTAAAAATGAGATTTCTAAGCCTCTCTAGATAACTGAGCCGTTTTCTTTTCTAGGGTTGGTTTGTCAGAAAATAGCACTAGCCAAACTTCAGCAAGAGGAGAAAGCTTCTATCATGAAATTGACCCAGGAGAAGTAAGTTCAAAGCTAATGCAAGGGTAGGAACTATGGCCTTCCACTGTTGTTAGCCTTCTGCAACTCCCATCTTCCCTCACTGTTTCTTCTGGCTAGAGTTGATGAGAACTGTAGTCCAGAACATATAGGTGAAAATCAGGGGTTGGCAACTTTTTTTTTTGCCAGGGGCTGGGGGGGTGAAATGGAGCCGGGGCTGGCGCGCGCGCATGTGCACAATGCTCCCAAAATCGTGTGCATGCATGCGCGCGTGGGGGGCGACGTTGGGCATTCCAAAATGGTGCTCTGCGCCGCATGCACACTACATGGGCTGCCATTTTGGAAGGCCCAATGGCGCCAGCGCTGTGCGAATGAACCACTAAGCCATCACATCCCTAACAGAACATCTGGTGGACCATAATTCCAGAGTGGGTTGAAAGGCAGGGTGGTCAACAGGTTGCTATTCTGTTTACTCTAATGTCCAGTGGTTTATATGTTGGAAGAGTAATCTGTTCAAATTGATGCCATGATTTCTTGGAAAAGTATTTTAGGCCTTGTGCAGTAGGCCTGTTAGCAGGGCTCCTAGTTGTGAGTAGGCTATATTTGTTATATGTATCCCTTTTTGCCTCATCCACCAAAAATAAATAAATAATAATAATTAAGGCATGCTGCAGAGGCACAGTTGAAAAACAAGGACATTATATGACTACTTCTAAACTTCTCATCTGCTTCTTTCCAAGGATTCAGCCATCTTATGAAGACTTACAAGCTGAATTACAGATGCTCCATGAAGAACGAGACCAACTATCAATGGAGCTTAAACGTGGGGCTCAACTCATAGAAAGGAAGGTGGCTGAAGCAAAAGAAAAAGGTGACCATCTTTACATCTAGTTTTCATTCAGGTGACATAACTAATCATGTACTACTTCAGACTGCAGGTGGGTGCTGGTGTGAATTAATTATTCTCCATAGGACTTTCTGCACATAGCACGATAGCAAGTTGAGGATAGTGATTTTTATGTGATGTTCTTCTTTTAGCCTGTGGGTTAACGATTACTTATCTTGCTTTTGCTTACTCAGTAGATGGTATTCCAGCATTGCAACTGCAGTGCCTGGTTCCTAGTTGAAAGACGTTAATGAATGGCTGGGATGTAACTCCCTTTAGTCCTTAGCAGATGCTGAACAGCCAGCTCTTTCTTTATTTATGAGGGGATCTTGTTTTGAATAGAGAAGTCTGTACAGTGTAACATGGCTTGAACATAGATCAAGGCCCTGCTCAATCCCTAGGGCCACACAGAAATTTAGTGTGAAAATACCACACTAAGCTAAGGGAACTAGGGAGCTGGTTGGAAGAGGGTGTTTTTCATACAGAAATTTACATTCCTATAACCAAAGCATGAATACAGTTACATTTTGAAATACATACTTTTCAAAATGTTCAAATCCATCATTTACAAATCGCACACACATGAATATATTAGTAAAATAGGCCGATTGGGGGAAGTGTGAGAAGAATTAGAATGCCTTTATCCCATGAAGGGAAATATGTACATTTTAGGAAACTGGATTAAAGATGCATATATTTGAAAAACCACATATGAAAAATGCATATACAGTGGCCCCTTTGTATCCTCTGGGGTGGCCTCCTGGATACCAAAAGCTGGATGTTCAAGTCCCATTAAATACTATGGATAGTAAAATGGTGATCTGTATGTAAAATGGCAGAATCAATGTTTGCTTTTTCGAATTAGTATATTTTTGTAATATTTTCAAGCTTGAATCTGTGGATATGAAAGACTGACAGTATTTGAAGAAATGTGCATGGAAAGTACATCTGATGAGATGAATTTGACAGTTTTTCCCATACCTAGGGGTTAATGTTTTTGCTATGTGTTGTCCCATCTGTTGACTGTTCCTCCTCCCATCCACAGTGGAGTCTGACCTCCAAGAAATGAGGGAGAAGTCACGGAGCCTGCAGGATGCACTGGAGGCAAAGGCAGTGGTGGAGCAGGCCCTGAGGCAACAGCAGGAAGATACAGAGAGACAGTTGGAGAAAGTGTGCCAGGACCTGCAGAAGAGTGAGGAAGCTGTAGAGAATTTGAAACATGAGCTGGGACAAATGAGAGAGGAATATGAGAGAGGTATGCTAGGACCTTCTCAGTTTCTTCTGGGCCAGGAGGAATTAATCTCAGGATCTGAGCAGGCAAAGCTCTTAAACTAGGGGTGGGGAATCAATGGTTTATACTTCATTTTCCACATTTTGACTGGAATTATTGGGAGCTGTATGTCAAAACACTTGGAGGGCCTAACATTTCTCATCCCTGTTTTTAAAACTTAAAACCTGATTTTTTTACTTTCTGCTATATGACTACGGGGGGGGGGGGATCTGAAGTAGACAGGTGGAGCACAGTTGCAACACACATGTAGTAATATATTTCTGCTTAAGTAGAAGGCAGGTGTTAAGTGGAGTGACAAGGATGGTACGTCACTGACTTCTATTGCAATGGGAGAGGAAAGCTGTGATGAATTCCTCTGATTAGCAGAAATATGTAAATTAGGCATGAAGTACATTCCCGAGCAGAGGAACAATCTACTTCCAGTTTTGTTCCTGCCTATGTCTAGGAGATTATTGCACTGCCCTTTTCTGTCCTTCCCTCCTGACATAGGCACGGGCTGAAACCTTTTAAACATGGGTTTTATCGCATGCCTCTGTGCCCAGGTCATGGCATCCCGTACCTGATCCGGACTTCTCTGTCACTTTTTGAAAGAATGGGATTTTCCTTAGGGTTGCCATAAGTTAGAAATTACTTGAAAGTACATAACAACAATAAGTCAGTTTAGGTCCAGGAGAAGGCATTTTTGAAACAGAAGATGAATAGGAAGTGACTTTCTCTAACTTCCCATTGTTAAAAAAGATTTCCCTTGACCTTTTGGACCCAGGAAAGCCCAAAAATCTGGTGAAAGTGACCTCAATGTCCCTTAGATGGTGTTTGGGGGTATTATTTTTTGGGAGCAGGTACAGTGGGGGGAGGGGGGTTCAGCCTAATTCTGTAGGCAAGTGCTTTCTCTTTTTCTTTGCAGCCCTGCAGGAAAAGGTAACTGAAGTTGAGACACAGTTGCGCAAAGATCTGTCAGAAATGGAGAAGTGTCTCAATGATGCACGGAGGGAGCATACCAAGGCAGGTGAGCTGCATAATATCTGTGAAATTCTGGCACTTGTGGAAATAAAATTCAAAGGCTCTTCTCCATAGAGCTTGACAGAAGTACTTTGCACTACAACTTCCAGAACCTGCATGCCAGCGTAGCTAGTGCCCATGCTGGTTGGAGGAGTTTGAAAGCTGTAGTCCCCCCCATTAACTTTTGCAAACTATACCTCTCCCTGGGATAAAAATATTATGGACAACAGATCAGCCCTCTGTATCACTCTGCTGATGATAAGGGTCAGTGCTAGAGATGCAAAATTTCTGAAATTTTTGAAATCCTGGGGAAACCCCTGTTTATTCTATTTTTTTCTCAAGAAAACAATTTTTTGAAAAATGCACTGTTAGCACCCACTGAATATAAAAAGCAACTTATAATACATTAGATTTAATCTGGTTTGGTATAAAATGTTTATGTTTGCTATATTAAAAGTACAATTGATTCAGAATTTAATTACAAATTGAATCTAATTTGTAAATTTAATTTTTAAATTTTATTTATTTTTATTTTCTTTGTTACAAATATAACTATAGGCTCCTGAATTGTAAGGAATGCCTGAACTAAAAGGAACATTTTTGGCTTTGCCAGTTAGAAAAACAGGCAACCTGCACCTTCCCCACTCCATGCATAAACATAAGAAAGCCATCAACATTAGTAAAATAGAGAAAATTATTTAGCCTCTTGGTTCTTCATTGTATCAAGCAGAAATAATGCTCATAGAAAGGACTGAAAAAATGAAACCAAAACCAGGAATTGTAATGATCTGACACTGTACATCAGGGGTCCCCAAACTACGGCCCATGGGCTGGCCCCAGCCCGTTGAGGCCTTCCTACCGGCCCGCGACCGGCCCTGCCACCGTTCGCAACCGCCGCCGGACACCATTTTATGTTCCAAAATGGCGTCCAGAGTCATGCGCATGCGCACAACTCCGGGTGCCATTTTGGAACACAAAATGGCACCCAGTGTCGTGCATGCATGTACACGACTTGGGCACCATTTTGTGTTCCAAAATGGTGTCCAGAGTCGTGCGCATGCGCGTGCAACGCCGGGCGCATGTGCACAACTCCGGACGCCATTTTGGAAGACAAAGTGACATCCGGAGTCATGTGCATGCACGCGAGCCTCCAGCCCCCCGGAAGATCTGGGGGCCAGCGAACCAGCCCCCAGATCAAAAAGTCCGGGGACCCCTGCTGTACATGGCCTTACCTGAAAGTTTTCCTCTTAGATAGTTTTTAGAAATGGTTCAAGGACAGTAAATATTTATACCTCTTGTCTTAAACAAATTGTCTTATCTTAAACATTATATTCATCATTCTAAAAGAAAATATTTCATTTTCCATTTTTTTCCATTTTAATAATAATATATAATAATAAAATTTATTTCTATCCTGCCCCTCTGCAGCGCAATCGGGGCGGCTTACAACATTAAAAACACCAATAGGTACATCAACACCCAAACCCACTCACCCCTAAAAAGATATTAAACTAGAACAATTAAAGCATAGAATAAAATTAAGGTATAAAGCAAACATACCAACTCGCAACAACATAGCATAATCAGCAGCAGCACAGAAGGGGAAGTTAGCCAAATCTTTGGGCTGGGATAGTTATTCAGGAAAGGCCTGCTGGAAGAGATCTGTCTTGACAACTTTTTTCAGGAAAACTTTCCATCGAAATATTGCTGGGTCCTGTTTCCCCACTCCCCCGCCCCAGCCTTCACATCTAGTAAGCACCAAGGGTCACAGCTCAATGGCAAAATAAATCTTTTCACATAGAAAGCTTCACGTTTGGTTCCCTTCTTATTTTCATTTGAAGAAGCAGCAGGGCTGGGCTGGAAAAGATCACGTCATGGTCTGCCATACTGCATCCGGAGCCTTGTGCTCCTTGCTTTCAACTCAGTTTATCCATTTTGTTGTGATTCTTTTTCATCTCTCTGTGTCTCACTACAGTGGTTGCCCTACGCCAGGCTGAGCGACAAGCAGTGAGAGACAAAGCTCGCAGTGAGGAGCTGGCCAAGTTGCAAGAATCTGCTACACAACAGGAAATAGCACGGCTTGAAAAGCGCATGCGGGAACTGGAGAGGGACAAGAACCTGCTGATGGTATGTCTAGAGAATAAAAGCTGTAGTTTCCCCAGTGGTGATTGCTGTATGCATCAAGGTCTGTCTCCTTTTTTCTGTCCAGGCCACCTTGAAACAGGAAGGGCTTTTGGCTCAGCATAGACAAAATCGACGGCTGGCAATTCGAGGCCCAGAAGAATCTACTGGAAGGACAGGGCTTAAGTCTCCGTCTAAAGGTACAGAAACCTTCCCCCAGAATTCCTGCTGTTGATGCTGAAAGAAACAAATTTGTCTTCTTTCTCTTTGCCATATACAGTTAACATGCACCATCTCTTCTTTTTCCATCCTTCTAATGGCCTCTCACCTTGGCATGCTAGGTTTTTCTTTTCCTGATCCTTGGGTTGCTCTTTTCTCTGCCTCAGCAGACTCTAGTCTGAGAGAGCCATTAGCACCATCCTTTGCTATTTCTTGTTCCATTCCTTCAGTTTTCTCTCCCGTTTTTCACAGAGTCCCTTTTTGCTGTGCTGGATGATCTGCAGGTTCTGGGTGCTGCCATATTAAGTGAAGAGGAGGCAGACAAAGATAGAAGCACCAGCGACAACACATAAGAGTGAAGTCAAAGGCTTTCACGGTCAGCATCCATAGGTTTTTGTGGGTTTTTTTTCAGGCTGTGAAGCTGTGTTCTAGAAGAATGTATTCTTGATGTTTCACTTGCATCTGTGGCTGGAACTCAGCCTCACAGCCTGAAAAATACCCACAAAAACCTACACATAAATGTTTTTTGAACAAAATGTGTACTTGCAGATTGCTTGAATGTGGGAATGGAAATGGCTAAATTGATATTTGTAAATAAAAATTATTTAAGTAGTCACCATGGAGCCTACATTTGAATTGCCCTGGTCTGTGAATACTTGACTGTGGTTCTCTGGTCTATCATTGGTTTTCTTTTTTTTTTTTTAAACCTTCATTGGTTTTCTTTTTTTAAAAAAAAAAAAAAACTTTATTGGTTTTCTTTTTTTTTTTTAAAAAAAAACCCTTTTAATTGGTAGTCCTCCAGGTGTTGGACTGTGACTCAAGATTCCTTCCCACTGGCTGGACTTCCAGTTCACCATCTGGAGAGCAAATCAATTGCCACTTCTGCTTCTAGATGGAGCCTTAGTGGCCTCCCTTTTGTACTGCAGAGAGAAAGAAACTGAGCAAGCAAATAAAATTATCTTCCACTTTCCTGTTGACTCTTATCTAGCCTCTGCACTGTAACAGTGATGACTGGATCTGCTTCTGTCTACTGCCTTCCCCAAAGAGAAGGGCTATATAGGTAGATATATGCCTTCACACAGGACATCCAGATGAAAGTAAGAGACTCAGGTCTTTGACCAGCTGGAGTGTTTGTGCTAGAGGAGTGTTAATCTTTGGCCCCTGGGGATGGGTGGGTTCAAAGGCCAGTGGGTCTTTGGTATCTGCTGGAGTTTGGTCCCAGGACCTACCCACCACCACCACCCCACCCCACCCCATGGATACAAAATCCGTGGATGCTCAAGACCCATTAAATATAATGGCATAGTGAAATTGTGTCCTTTATATAAAATGGCAAAATCAAGGTTTGCTTTTTGGAATTCATTTTTTAAAAATATTTTCAAGCCGTGGATAGCTGAATCCGTGGATAAAGAATCCATGGATACGGAAGGCCAAAGGACATTTTATGTCCTTTATAAAAGAACTTGCCCCATCTCTTTCTTGTGACCAAGATGATATGTTACTCCCATCCTCCATGACATTTAACAGTTCCCCAAAACTAATGCAGTTTGACATTGCTTTAACTGCCACGACTCAATGCTGTGAAATCCTGGGGTTTGTAGTTTGCTGTGGCACCAGAGCTCTTGGATGGACAGAGAAGGCTAAATCTCTCCCAGAACTACAAACCCCATTCATAGCATTCTGCCACAGCATTTAAAATGGTGTCAAACTGCATGCATTCTGCAGCGTAGATACAGCCAAAGGTAACTACTTATCTCTGAAATAAAGCTCTGATGGACATTGGGAGAGGAGGAAGAGGCTTTGACCATTTCTCTCTATTTGCAGCTGTGAGGTTCTTGGTTTTGCTCCAGTCTGCTCTAATCCAATCCAACCTCTCTGTTGAAATCAGGAGTAGAACTTGGAAAAGTTGTTTATTTTTTGCCCTACAGTTCCTAGAATCCCCCACAGCCAGTATATCTGGTTGGGAGGAGGCTCATGGTTGACAATGGTGGTGGCAGACACTATCAAAGCCCACCCTGAAGAAGCAGTGGTGTAGTCAGGTCTTTTAGCCCAAGTCTCAAGTCCTTGCAAGATACACTCGTCCCTCCACATTCGCTGGGCTTCGGGGCACAGTCCCCCCATGAATGTGGAAAAACCGCAAATAACAAAAACACTATTTTTTTTTTACCCTGAGAGAACACCTCTCTAGGAATCTAGGTCCTCCAGTGCAGCTCTGTGGTCAACATCTGCCAGACGTTGACCATAGAATTGCTCTGGAGGAACCACAAATGCCAAGTGGAGTGAATCTCTAGGTCAGGGGTAGACAACCTTTTTGAGCCAGGGGCCGGGTTGCTGTCCCTCAGACAATTGGGGGGCCGAAGCACCAAAATAAATAAATAAATAAAATTTAAAAAATTTTAAAATGTGCATGCACACACTCTCAGCTCCAGAAAAGCCATGGCAAAACCCCTGTGGAGATTTTGCCAAGAAAACCCCAAGAACAAGTAATAACAACAATAATCAATAGCATCATGGCGGGCGGCAGGACCGACCTGGGGCCAGTCCAAAGGCACCTGGGCCTTAGGTTGCCTACCCCTGCTCTAGGTCCTTCAGTGTGACTTTGGGTTAAAGTTGACCATAGACTGGGCGCCAACTTTTAACAGAAAGAAAGGAGACATGGGGTGTTGTTTCTTGGAGGGAACAGCAAACATTGGTCAATGGGCTGGAGACAAGGGTTGAGGTCTGCTTGGCGGTCTGTCCCCTGTTGCACATTGGAGGAGCCTTCGAAAGCTTTGCAAAAGCTATAGAAGGCTACTTCTGCCTCAAGCTCATTGCCTAAGGCGTTTGCTGTTCCTTTCCGAGAAATGTGCCACACACTCAAAGGGAATGGCACCAGCAAGTCAGTCACTAAAAAATATACAAGTCTCAAGTCCAGCGGAGCCTGGGTGTCCTTTTTGTTAAGTCATTGAAGCGACTTTGAGTCTGACTTATGTCTAAGAAATAGTGCAAATTGAGTCCACTTTAACTGCCCTGGCTCAGTG
>CM034703.1:319463827-319478319 GCA_020142125.1 Phrynosoma platyrhinos
ACTGGATGGCCCTTGGGGGTCTCTTCCAACTCTATGATTCTATGATTGCTCAATCTTGGTTAACACGTCCTCCATGCCAGCAAAGTAAGTGAGGAGGAGAACACAAAGGGTAGAGTTACAGAAGGGTCAGCTATCATGAGATGCAGATGTTGAAAACAACAAGAGCCAAAGCCAGAGGATACAGATAGCCAAGCTGTTGTGAACCACTAATTCCAGTATTCATCCTTTCCTGGTTCACTGACCAAACACAAACTTTAAAAAAAAAAGACATCAACACATAGCATGCTTAGCAAACTTTATTAGGGGGGTCTCTGTGATCAAAATACATGCATAAAAGTACGAGTGCCGAGAGCACATTATAAACTTAAGTACAGATATCAAGTGGCTATCATTCAAAAACTAAAAAACCCCATACAATTCTTCTCCCACACCAAAGCAAACAGTTAACAGAAAAGGGCAAAAAATATTTTAAAAATTAAAATGGGGAGGGATGGGAGGAAGGAAGGAAGAAAGGGAGGAGAAGATCTTAAAGGACTCCTCAGTTTCATTTTGTTTTTGTTTCTTAAAAGGATGTTTCAACACAGCAAGGGAAAGGGGGAAGTTCAAATATCATAATAACCCATGGAGGAAGGTGCTATACAAATATCTTGCATCACACAATTTAGGAGGGGCTACAGATCTGTCACAGCCCCAAATTTTGAATTTTCAAGATGCAGGGAGACTTCCAATTTCCATCTCTCCACAAACAACACACACTAAATTTTAAAATTGACTTTGTATATCTTTTGCCATGTGGCTCAAGACATACAACAACAGGGGCAGCAAACCTGTGGATCTCCACAATGTTGGACCAGGACTCCTGTTATCCCTGACCACTGGCCAGGCTAAGCTGGGTCTGATGAGAATTATAAAGCCAACATCTTCTGGAGGACCAGAGGTGCCCCATCCCTGATCTGGAATGAAGGCTATTTATGATGAACAGACAAGGTTTAAAAGATTGAACAATTTCTAGAGGTGTTGCTTCTCAAAGACAATATTCCTCCAGTCACTGCTTCTGAAACTTCACAGATGAGTGAGACAGGCAAAGCTGCAAGGCAAGTTAACCAGTGAAAAATGGGTGAAATGCTACCATCATGCTAGTTCACACATTCTAAAAACCATCCTGAACACTTCAGTGTATTTCCTGAATAAATTTCGCTATACACAAAAGGCAGGATCTTGTTGGTAGCACACACTTGCGCACTCTGGGGTTAGGCAGCACAGGTGCTTTTATGTTAGTTGTGCAAGGAGGTATTCAGTACCTCCTTATATGACATCCACACACACACCACCATCACTGTACACACTCCCCCCCAACTGCAGAATTGCATCCAGACACTGGTCAGATCCCCAGCAGCACTACACACCCTGCACACTTCTCCCACTAAATGGTTATTGGGGCACAATCTGGCACTGAGAAGGCAGAAGTAGTCTCCTACCAAAGCTTTACAGGCAGGATGTTATGCTCTGCCTCCATAATGGGGAATCTTAAGTCAGAAAATGCCAGGCAGGAGGGAGGGAAGCTCTGGTTAATATGGACAGATAATTTTGTCTCACAAGGAAGCAATTCAAAGCAATTGTTTCCCAACCTTTGGTCCTCCAGATGATTTGGACTTCAGCTCCCCTAATTCCTGACTGTTGGCCGACTTGGCTAAGGCCTCTGGGAACTGAAGTCCAAACCAATTGAGGAACAAAAAGTTTGGAACCACTAACCTACAAACTCAAAGCAGCCTGTTTTTGTATACCTGCATGTGTTTTGCATCTGGTAAGGACACCCCAACTGCAAAGCGTTTCTGAGCACTACTGGTTTTGGCAAGATAAGAGTGTTACTTTCGAGTGCATAACAGCCTCCCACAACCTCATACTTCCCAGATGTGTTTAATTACAACTCCCATCACCACCAAGCTAGCAAGGGAATTGTAGTCCATCACATCTGGAGAGTGCCTGACTGGGAAAGGTTGGTTTAATCTAAGGCACATTATCTTCACCCTTAAAAACAATAAGATTCTTTCATTTTTGGAGAGGAGGGCAAAGACTACAATAGAGAAGTGATTCTGGATATCTGGATTCATTTCTCCTTAATTTATAGAACTGTTAATGTAATGGTGGACCACACGTATCAAGGGCTGAGAAAATAAAAGCTCGTGGATATTTTTAAAATGGCTGCAAGTTCTTGAAGCACCTTTCACCTTGGGAACTTAATGAGAGATCAATTTAAAATCATGACAACATACATGTCTTTAAAGAAGGTGAGGCTGATTACCCTCAAGAAGACCCACATCCCTGATTATATTTAAAAAGAGAGACCCAATAGCCCCTGCTCCTTCCCCTTGTCAAGATTACCCCCTTCCCTTAAAAATGTGGATGGAGGACCATCCTCTTCCTTGACTTTTCAGAAGGAGGGGGTTTGTTAACAGAGCTCTTCAGCTAGAATGCATGGGGTGGCCCATAACTGCAGAGCCAGAGGTGGCAGGGACATAGTGCTCCCTGTCATGTATTGCAGGCAGGTACAAGGCAGCAAAGGCAGGGGCGCTGAAGCTCTGGGGTGGTGGGACCAGCTGATGGTGAGCTGGGCCAAGCCCCAGGGATGGAGCCTGGAGTGAGCCATGGGCAGCAAAAGCATCGCATTCATCCCGTGGGCCAGGTCCGGTGCTGCGCTTGCCCTTCTGGCGACGATTGCAGAACCAGACACGGACAACCTACAAAAGCAAGGGTAAGGGAAAAAGGGAACAAAAAAACAACAACAACACATTATTGTCAAAGCAACTTCCTTTATCTCAGTCCCTAGGTTTGGGTGCCAAATATGCCACATTCTGTCTTACCTTCACTTCCCCATCTCAGAACCCCCATTCCAGCCCCCAAAGAGAATTCTGCAAACCCTTTTTTGTGGGGTGAGGGTGGAGGTTTTGCACCAGTGGCGGGGTCTCTGTGATACAAAGTGCCTCCACTTCTTGGCATCCCTGCATCTGGAAATGCCCACTGGCTAGCCTGGGGAAGCCACTGCTCCCTCAGCCTCTGTTCCCATCTCCAAAATAGGAGTAATACAGACTTTGCATTTGCCAGGCTCAATTTTATATTAAATTTTGGCACTGTGCATCACTTCAGAGAACCAATATGGTGTAGTGGTTTGAGAGTCAGACCAGGACTCTGGGAGCCTATGGTTCAATCCTTGCTCAGCCACAGAAACCCATGGGGTGACTTTGGACAAGTCACACCCTCTCAGCCTTAAGAGCAAAGAAATGGCAAACCTCTCCTGAAGAAGTCATGGCAAGAAAGCCCTGTGATTAAGAGAAACAACTTGAAGGTATACCATCATCATCAGGGCTGATTTAAAAGAGGACATTTATAAAATGACCAGATTAATATGGTTGGATAATCTTAGAAATATAACACTAGGACCTTGGCCTCATCCTGAAACACCTGAGAACTGTGCTGATATAAACAAAAGCAAATGTGAAGAGTCAAGATTCTTAAAACCAGAAATTTGCTGCCACACAAGGATCAAATTGTCTACAGCATCCATCTATGTAGAATGTAGACCCACAATTCCTGTTCACCTTGATTGTTAAACCTGTCACAGCAGATGCTATGCAAAATGTGCTGCTTTCTTTTTTTATTAATTTTTATTAATTTTTCTACTTTTACAAAAAATATATTTCTAAACAACATTTCTTTTTCATTGCAGTTATTTTTAACAACAAAGCAAGTTATTTCTGAACTTCCAATTGATCTACCTGGTTTTTAAGTGAAGAAATTTCTGGAAAAAAATAAAATACAGTTCCCTCTTACTGCATTTGGTTTTTACGACTTCAGTTTTTCTATGTTTATAGTAGTTCTGAACTGTTTCAGGGCTTTGTAAACACTGAAGGTGTATTTATGACCATCGTTTTGTACATTTTTAAAAATTTCTCCCAATCTATATTCATTATTTCTATAGACCTTCTATCTATCAAGTTTGTTAGTCTAGTTCTATATTGTCTAGAGATTTTAACAGCCAGTCTTCTATTGTACGTGATATAGTTTTCCATTTTTGTGCAATGAGGGTTCTGGCTGAGGTGACCATATATAGTAGTATTTTCCAGTGTATTTTTGCTTGCATGTCTGATATTTTATTGGTCATGTTTAACAAGTAGATTTCCAGTAGCATTTGAAATTTTATGTCTATGATTTTATTGGTTTCTATATTAATTTCTTCCCATAATTTTTTAATTTCGGGGCACAGCCACCAGATGTGGAACCAGTCTCTGACCGCGTTATTGCACAAAATGTGCTGCTTTCAAGCATGGAGGCTTTGCTTTGAGAAGTGGCAAGGGGTGTGTGTGTGTCTGTGGTGTCTCTCTCTGTGTGTGTGTGTGTGTGGAGTGCTGCCTCGGGAGATGGAGGAAGATGGGGTCACTCACATCCTTCTCCAAGCCAAGTTCATCAGCAATCTGAACCATCTGCTGGAGGGTGGGCTTGGAGCAGCGTCGAAAGTATGTTTCAAGGGAACCTCGCACGGAGTTCTCAATGCTGGTACGCTTACGCTTCCGAGCCTGGATCATGGCCGACTCCATGGTGCATAGCTGCTGCACAGAGAGGAAAGCCATGTTGGGTGATGCTATTGGAACATCATACAATGTCCCCCCCTCCAATTATTAGCTGGGCATAGCTTCCCACCTTTACAGCTGCATTGAACTATAATTATATTGTATGGGACTATACATCCCTTTCTCTGGCCAATTTGTCTGGGGTTCATGGGAGTCATAGTCCATAACTGGTGATGTGCAAACCTATCAAACTTGAGTTAGTCAAACCTCTTCGATCTCCACCTCAAAGTTCCTTCTTCTGATTTATCAAGCTGAGAGTTTCTCCTCTTCTACCCATACAGACAGATACTGGTGTGCATTTGTGTGCACTTCTCAAGTTTACACTTTTCCTCCTGTTGTCTATATCAGGGGTAAGGCCCGGGGGCCGGATGAGGCCTCCCAAGGCCTTTGGACTGGCCCCAGGCCGGTCCTGCCGCTGCCGCCACCGCCGCCTGCCATGATGATATTGATTATTGTTGTTATTACTTGTTCTTGGGGTTTTCATGGCAAAATCTCCACAGGGGTTTTGCCATGGCTTTTCTGGGGCTGAGAGTGTGTGCATGCATATTTTTTTTAATTTTTATTTTTTAAAAAAACATTATTTATTTATTTATTTATTTATTTATGGTGCTTCAGCCCCCCAATTGTCTGAGGGACAGCAACCTGGCCCCCGGCTCAAAAAAGGTTACCTACCCCTGGTCTATAATGTGTTTGTGGATATTTTGTTTATTCCATTTTTGTATGTATTTCAAATGTTTCTTTTGGTGGGCAGACTGCATCACAAGCTGAGAAATTTCTGACTGTGAGTAAAGTCCAGGTCCTCATTTGAGCTTCTGGAGGAAAGTGCCAGTTGGGTATGCTCATATACATTTTTGAACCCAATAGATCTCCCATCCTTCCCTTTCCAAGCAATAGTGAGGGCACCAGTTTAGGGAAGGACTCTGCCAGCTTTGCTGTTCATAGCAGCCACAAGGAGGCAGCAAAAGTCTCAGTAATAATCCCAGATCATTGTAATGGATCCTGAGACACTTCAAATGACTCCAAAGCATATTCTGCTATTCCTTTGGCCAAGCAAGCAACACCACCCTGAACTTTTACTGTTTCCAACAGTGTCTTCTCTAAACTTTTGTATAGGTTGAATTAATCCCTTATCTGGGATTCCAAAATCTGAAATATTCCAAAACCCACCTTTGCTTTCTACAATCTACAAACTTTGTTTCATGCAACAACTTATTAAAACATTGTATAAAATTACCTTCAGGCTAAGTGTATAAAGTGTATATGAAACAAAGGAATATGTTTAGATATCTCATTATGCGTGTATGTGTGTGTTGTGTTGTGCACCTTCAAGTTGTTTCAGACTTATGGTGACCCTAAAGCAAATCTATCACGGGTTTTTCATGGCAAGATTTATTTAGAGGAGGTTTGCCACTGTCTTCCTCTGAGGCTGAGAACATGTGACTTGCCAAAGGTCACTTGATGGGTTTCATGTCCGAGCTGGGAATTAAACCCTGGTATCCAAAGTCGAAATCCAAAACTCAAACCACTATGCCATGCTGGCTCTCATCTCATTATGTACATATATACAAATAGAGGTACTCCAAAATCCAAAAAAGTCCAAAATCCCAAACACCTCTGGTCCCAAGAATTTCAGATAAGGGAGACTCAGCCTGTACTCTATCAAGACCTTCTTCTCTATTTTTCCCTTTTTCATCTAAAACAAAACAAAATCCTTTTCAGATATTGGAGCTAATGCCTTACTTTCTTTACCTCTTTCTTATAAATCTTATAAATTCTGTTCATTCACTCCCACAACATAATGGAAATAATATATTATTTGAAATATGTATTAATTCATTGGAGATTTTTGAATTACAAAGGGAAATGACTTCACAGAGTTTGCTTTTAAATGAATGAAGCCCATATGTGTTAATTTTTGGTTTACCAAAAGCAAAATTTGAATCACTATTCTACTGCCCTTATCTCCAATCAGTGATTAGAGAGACTGAGAATTATTTATTCATTTATGTTTAAGAAACTTCTATCCCACTCATTACCATAGGAACTCAGGGCAGTTTGATTATGCTTAGTTACTCTTGGTTATCCTCGATACCAGGAGTAGGCAACTTTTTTGAGCCAGGGGCCGGGTTGCTGTCCCTCATACAATTGGGGGGCCGAAGCACAAAAAATAAATAAATAAATAAATAATAAAACAATAAAACAATAAAAAATATATGCATGCACACTCTCTCAGCTCCAGAAAAGCCATGGCAAAACCCCTGTGGAGATTTTGCCAAGAAAACCCCAAGAACAAGTAATAACATCAATAATAAATATCATCGTGGCGGGGGGGTGGCGGCAGTGGCAGGACCGGCCTAGGGCCGGTCCAAAGGCCTCAGGGGGCCGCATCCGGCCCTCGGGCCTTAGCTTGCCTACCCCTGCTCTATACCAATCTTACTACTTCCTTCTGAGTCTGAATTTATGGAGCATGCCGATCTCCTCTCTTCCATCTCCATTCTTGATCCCCCATAAACTAGGCCCCTCTACTGAAACAATACATGGTAAGATCAGACAAACTTCTCTAATTGGTTCTGCCCTTCCTTAAAATCTCTGCTACTTTGACCCAGGCCATCATCCTCTCTTGCTCCTCCATGCCTTAAGATCTGTGCAGTTCTGCCCTCAGACTGTTGCTCCACAGAGTGTTTGTTTGACACGCTATCATATAATCCTGACCGCACCTGATCTCATCTGATTTTGGAAGCTAAAGTTGCATCTACACTGCAGAATTAATGCAGTTTGACACCGCTTTAACCGCCATGGCTCAATGCAATGGAATCCTGGGTTTTGTAATTTTGTGAGCTATTTGGCCTTCTCTGTCAGAGAGCTCAGGTGCCACAACAAACTACAAATCCCAGGATTCCATAAGATTGACACCATTACAATTAAAGTGGCGTCAAACTGCATTCATTCTGCAGTATGGCAGCAGCCTAAGGCAGGGTAGGCCTTGTTAATACTTAAGAGGGGAGACCTTCATGATCTGGTATCTCCCCTGCCAGGTAAGTATGAAGTTTGTAAGACAAAACCTAAAACCTAGGAACAGACCTTGGTGATGCCATTAAGCATTATGCATTAAGTACCAACCACAGCTGCCTAGAGCCTGTCGTTCAAACACACAAAACACATCACATCTTCATATTTGGAAATTAAAAGACAGAAGGGACTGTTCCGAGATCAAGATGAAATGAGGGCATTATTCTTTCTCACTTATTTAGATCTAGTCAATCTTATAGTAGCTGTATGCCTGCTCTGCAAGAGGCAAGGTAAATTACATCAGCTGCCCAAATCCCTCACTTAGCATCAGTGGACATCAATACAAAGAGAAAGTGAGAGAGCAGATAAGATGGACTCACCAGCTTTCTCTAACATGGTTTTAAAAAGCATAGATTTTTGGTCTGGCCAAAATCATAAGACTAGTGAAAGAAAGAAAAAACCTGGTAGTGGTTAAATGCCAGAACTGCAGCTACAAGGTTGTGAGTTCAATCCCAGACAGGCTCCAGAGTCCACACATCCCTCCATCCTTTCATAGGTCAGTAAAAGGAGTACCCAGCTTGTTGGGGGCAATTAGCTTACACATTGTAAACCACTTAGGGAGTGTTAGTTCAATGATAAACATTATAGAAATATACTTGCTATTGCTAAGAAACTTACTTATGCAAGTTTTTACCTGACCTGGTTGCTTCATTTCACATGTGCATCTTGTTAGCTTTGTATAAAATGTTTTCTGAAACTTCTTGAACTGCTCTTCTTTTAAGTGATGCAGGAACCTATTGCTACCATTTCTGTGTTATTTCTGTTTCTGTTAAAATAGTAATGCCCAGGAACACATCTATTTTGTTAACAAAGGTATACCTGTACTTGGATGGGAGGTGACCAGGTAGAGCTTGGAAAAAGTCCTGCCTGAAACCTTGGCAAACTCTAGTAGCAGGGCAGAGTTGATGGTTATTGGGCTAGATGGACCAGGGGTCTAATTCAGTATTTGGAAGCAGTTTCCTATGTTGTCCTCAACCTTAACAAAGCTTTTAGTACATGCTGACCATGTTCATCTATGGTAAATTGCTCCTTATGAAGGTAAAAGCTGGGCAAGCCTGGTTGGTACCAGCCAAGCACAGCTCAATGATACAAATTAGAGGGTTGCCATTGACAGAGGGAGATAGGAAACTCATGGTATGGAGACAGGGAAGACTGCAAAGAGACAGGGAAAGGATGTGTGGCCATGTTCTAGAAGAGTTTTTTTCTGACGTTTTGCCAGCATCTGTGGCTGGCATCTTCAAGGAATGCTAGAATGGAAGAGAGTGGGTATATATAAATAATATATATCACATATATCACAGCCTCAGGAGTTTACCGCATACCATGCAGCTGCGGACAAGTCTATATAGGGACCACCAAATGCTGTGTCCAAACACGAATCAAGGAACATGAGAGACACTGCAGACTGGGTCAGCCAGAAAAATCAGCAGTAGCAGAACACATTATAAACCATCCTGGGCATAAAATGCTGTTTGAAAACACTGAAATTCTGGACCATGCCAACAACTATCAGGTCAGAATGCACAGGGAAGCCATCAAAATCCACAAACACTTGGATAACTTCAACAGGAAAGAAGAAACCTTAAAAGTAAACAAAGTTTGGCTACCAGTCCTGCAAAATAGGAAAATCAGCACTCAGAAAATGCAAATAGGAAACCACCCAGGGTCAGGAGCTTTCCCAGCAAACAATAATCACCAATTAGCAGACACTAATCCTTGTTTATTCTCCCATCCTGAAGCCATGCCATCAACAAGAGAATAATACACAGTTTACATGGGAATCACTCCTCCCTACCCAGGGTGTCACGGTATATATATACCCACTCTCTTCTATTCTAGCATTCTCTGAAGATGCCAGCCACAGATGCTGGCGAAACATCAGAAAGAAACTATTTTAGAACATGGTCACACAGCCTGAAAAACCCACAAAAAACTATGGAGGCCAGCCATGAAAGCCTACGACAGGGGTAGGCAACCTTTTTGAGGTCTGGGCCAATTCCCTGAAGTCCTCTTCTCCGCCGGGCCGAGGGGGGGGAGGAATGGCGGTGTGCGCGCTGCCGCCACCGCCACACATGTCATGGCCGCCATTTTGATTTTCAAAATGGCGGCCACGGCATGTTCGCGCATGCGCCGGAGTACTGCGCATGCGCAAACAAGTCGCGACCACCATTTTGGAAAACAAAATGGTGGCCGTGACTTGCTTGCGCATGCGCAGTATGCCAGAAGTACTGCGCATGCGCGAGTGAGCGTGCGCACGTGGCTCCATTCCCCCTCCCCTTGGCCCGCGGAAGAGCTCCAAACCAGCGGACCAACCCCAAGTAGTTAAAAGTTGCCTACCCCTGGTTTAGAGACAGGGGAAAGATTGCAGAGAGACAGGGGAAAAGATGGCATAGAGACAGGAGAAAGATTGCAGCGAGACGGGAAAGTATGGCATAGAGACAGAAGAAAGATTGCAGAGAGAGAAGGGAAAAGATGGTATAGAGATAGGGGTAAGGTTGCAGAGACAGTGGGAAAGATGGCATAGAGATAGGGGGAAAGGTGTGATAGAGATAGGGAAAATATTACACAGATAGGGAAAAGATAACAACAGAGACAGGACAGCCAGCCAGAAGAAAGAACTGACGGTTTGCAAGAGTTGCGAATGACTGAATAGGTTACGATTTAATGTATTCTCTAAATGTGTCTTAATAAACTTCTGCTTATTTTTTAAAACAACTGCTTCCATCTATGTCTATTAATTTGTGGAGAGTCTAGTCATGCTTACCATTGTGAACCCTCCAAAACAACACAGTCACTGGTCCACATAGGGGGGGCACCCTGAGACCCAGGTACCCCATCCAGAAAGGGATTAAGGGGGGTTGCAGACTGCCAGAAATAGTGCAAATTGAGTCCACTTTAAGGGTTAGGGTTAGGGCTAGGGAATCATGGGAATTTTTTTTTTCTGAGACATTGAGCCTTTTCTGTCAGAGAGCTCTGGTGCCACAATAAAATACAGTTCCCATGATTCCCTAACCCTAACCCTAACCCTAAAAGTGGACTCAATTTGCACTATTTCTGGCAGTCTGCAACCCCTCTAAGAGGGAAAAGGGGGCAAAGACTGGACTCCAAGGGTTTGAACTACAGGGCAAGCCTGGAAAGGGGATCCATCACAAGTTGTCTTTATCCTAATCTCTACAACCTGCGAAGTTTCCTGATTGTTTAATTTTCTCATTAGGACTTTGGCAATTTACTGCTATCTGTTTTGTTTTTTACGACTGCACTTATTTGCAAACTATTACACGACTCTCAGGAGATGTGTGTGACTCTCAGGGTGGTTTATACACCAAATAAATAACATGTGGGAACCTAAATACCCTGAAGGCACCAGATCCTACCTGATCTTAGCAGCTCAGCATGGTCAGCCCTAGGTAGTACTTGGATAGGAAACTGCCAATGAATATTAGGTACTGCTATAGGCTATATTTCAAAGGAAAGAACTGACAAAACCACCTCTTGAATATTCCTTACCTAAGAAAACCCCATGAAATTTATGGAGCTGCCTTAAGTCAACAGGCAACTTTAAGGCATGCCAAAGTAAGAACTGGAGAGGACTCCTGTACCTTTTAATGGTTGTGCAGAAGAGGGGATTTCAACTAGTGTTGCGTTTTACCTGTTTGTGTGACAAGCAACACCTGCCAAAATTTCATCTTCTACACAATGAGTATCAGGTGTTGTAGGTATATTTCAGAGGAACGCATTGGCAAAACCACCTTTGAGTATTCTGTACCTAAGAAAATTCTACAAAATTAATGGGATCACCACAAGTCAACAGGCAACACACAAATACATGAATCCTTGCTCCCAGGGAATGGAAGAGATACCCCACCCATCCCCATCCCAAGACTTCACCTCCTGCAAGTTATTGTTGCTGTCAGCTTCCTGGAGCCAACGCTGGAGAAGTGGCTTCAGCTTGCACATATTCCTGAAGCTGAGCTGCAAAGCTTCAAAACGGCAGATGGTGGTCTGACTGAACATCTTCCCTGCAGGAAGAAGAAAAAAAGCGGGGGACAAGAATTAGGTTTTAATTTTAAGATAAGAATCTAGCAAGTGTGAAACAGAAAGCCTTCAGACCCAACTAGAGGAGAACCACTTGGGTCAATGGGAATGGGGTACATCTCTCAGATTTCCAGAACTAGGAGCAGCTATACCAGGGGTAGGCAACCTTTCCCCTTTAAGGGCCAGGGGACTTCAGCTCCCAGAATCCCAGGAGCTATTGGCCAACATGAGACTATTGGCCAACATGGCTGAGGCTTCTGGGAGCTGAAGTCCCTCGGCCCTTAAAGAGGAAAGGTTGCCTATCCCTGAGCTATACAGTCAGCCCTCCTTATTCACAGATTTTTTATCTACAGATTCAAGCATCCACGGTTTGAAAATATTTTTTAAAAAGTATAAATTCCAGATAGCAAACCTTGATTTTCCATTTTATATGAGGGACACTTTGCTGTGCCATTACAGTTGGCCCTCCGTTTTCACAGCGGATCCATTTAGGATCCCCCACAAAAAGGATACTTGCCAATATTCAAACCCCATTGAATTCAACGGAGGTTGCCCCTCTGTGAATATGCAAAGCCACGAACTTCAAGTCTGTGAGAACGGAGGGGCGACTGTATATTTAATAGGACTTGAGCATCCACAAATTTTGATATCCACAGGGGATCCTGGAAAGAAACCCCAGCGGATAACAAGGACCCACTGTAACTGATTTCAGACCAAAGTAAGTTGTCAAAGAATAACATCATAGCCCTGTCAGAAGAGATGGGTGAAATGTGTCAAGCTGAATATGATTCTCAATTTCTACTTGTTCCATCCTGGTTCTGTTTTTTTTTTTTTTTTTTTTTTTTTGGTTATTGTTTTGGTAAGTGTGCACATAAATACATACACACACCTCCATGTATTTAAATAGGCATTTTGTACATGTGTTTAAAATGTACACATTAGTTTAAGCTATCTTTTCATTAACGAAAGGCAGTCTGCACATTTCCACAAATATACAACATGTGCATATTTTGGGGGACTAGTAATATTTCAAATGCATATATTTCTGGTACTTTTTCTGTAATCTGAACTACAGATTTAGGGTCTAGCTTGTGTTCTGGCTGAGGAAATACAAATTGTGGAAGTCTGCACTGAAATTTGAACCAAATAAATTTCTTATTTGTTCAAACACTGTGCTTTTTATGATTGTGTTAAGCTGAGTTACTCAGGGTGTCTAGAAATGAGCCCTGAGTAACTCAGCTAAACAAAACCATAAATGGCACTGGATATTTGAACAGAGGTTATTTAGTATTACAGTTGGCCCACCATATCCACAGATTCTGTATCCACAGATTCAACCATTCATGGCTTGAAAAAAAAATTTTTTTAATTCCAAAAAGCAAACCTTGATTTTGCCATTTTATTTAAGGGGCACCATTTTATTATGCCACTGTATTTAATGGGACCTGAGCATCCATGAATGTTGGTATCTATGAGGGTCCTGAAAACAAACCCCAGCAGATACCAAGGGCCCACTGTACCTATTTTTCTTGTTTTATAATTCCAGTGCTAATAATCGTAAAATTGGGGAGTCATCCAAGTTCACCTCCTACTAATTGCTTCCAGTTCTTTTCATATCCCTCCAAATAAGTGTGCTTACAAATCAGCAAGTACAGACGTACCGGTATTTAGTTTCTTTTATCTCCATTCCCTATACAAATACTAGAGCAAAAGATTAAATTAAGCAGCTCTTCAGCATGTGATACTCTACAGACAATTTAGAGTTATAAAAATTTAATCAGTCAATATATTTAATCAACCAAAAAGTTGTTGATCAGACAGATAATGTTAATATAAAAGCTGGAGATAACTGATAAACATTCTTAACAGGAGCATTTTGCCCTTCTCTCTCAGACAGGAGAAAATATCTTCTCTAGGAAGATGCCTATAACATACTCTCCAATGTTTCACAAAAGGAAACCAGGAGACATGTGGCTAAGCTACAGCAGAGTATGGTTAAGATGGCAAAAATTATTTGGAATCTGAAGGCCATAATTTAAGATTTGGTTGTTATTTGGTTGTTATATTTGGTTGTTATAACTATGGAACTTATTGCACACTTAAATAAACTGGTTTACCTGATCTAGCTTAAAAATAAATGTGGGCAGCATCCAGACCCTATCGCAAGGGTTTTGCTGCTGAAATCATCGCCTGGCACCATTCCACCAGCTCTTCTTCTCTCCTTTCTGCTGAATTATGTAAACTACTTTTGCACTTTGTACTCAGTTTGCAGCAATTTAAGTAAGCTGAGCACAAAGGGAGGAGGAGAAAAAGTAGAACAAAGTAGCTGAAAAATTGGGACAATAGAGGATTAATTAGGACTGTCACTGCCAAAGGTGCTACAAAATCTCTCTACATACTGATTCTACAGACTAACATGACCATTTCTTTGAATTCTACCAATTGGAAGGTATGTTATGCAAACACACAGAAACACACATGCATGCATCACTTCAAGAATTCCAGTGCTATGGAATTCTGGGATTTGTCTGTGGTTGTACCAGAGCTCTCTGAGATAGAAGGCTAAAGAGCTCACAAAACTACAAATCCCAGAATTCCACAGCACTGAGAAATTGAAATTAAAGCAGTGTCAAACTGCATTAATTCTGCAGTGCCGAAAACTGCCGAATTATCCAGCAAGTTAGAGAGAGAGTCAGGTTTCAAACTCTGGACCATCTAAATCATAGCTCAAATTCTGTCATCCATTATGTGACTGCTTCCCCC
>CM034703.1:319499815-319512139 GCA_020142125.1 Phrynosoma platyrhinos
CCCCCCCCCCGGACTCAACTTGCACTATTTCTGGCAGTCTGCAACCACCACCACCACCGCCACCACCCTAGTAATGCAAATGCATGCTCCTGAAAGCCAGGCTCCGGGTGGGGGACGCTTCGGAGGACGCGTCCGGGAAAAGGAGGACTGAGCATCCTTGCCGGCTTACCTCTTCCTCTCTGATGCCGCCTCCTCCACCTTGGCGGGCTCTTGGTCCAGCGGCGGCCGCTGGGGCTTGGCGGGGCTGGGGCTGCTGCTGCTGCTGGTGCTGCTGAGGGTGCCGCTGCCCTTGGGGGCTTTGGCTGCCTTGGCTCCGAGGGCTGCCGCTGCCGCTGCCCCTTCCACTGCCCCTTCCACTGGCGGGGCTGGCTCCTTCCTCTGGGGCTTGGCTAGCGCTGGGGCTAGCGGAGGAGGGCTGCCGGGGCTGGTGGCCCGGCGGGGACGAGGCTGCCCCTCCGGTGTCGTCGGGGGTGACCCTGGCCGGGGCTGGGGGCATGTAGTAGCGCTGGCCGAAGACTGGCCCTGGCTGGGGGTCATAGTCTGGCTCCACCTTGACCTCCACCTTGGCGCTTGGACAGGGCTCCCCATAGGAGCCCCCCATGGCAGCAGCCCCAGGGTAGGGCCAGGCGTCCCCCCCGCTTGGGAACGGGTAGAAGCTGCGGGGAAGGTCGCCGCCCTGGGCTTCCACTAGCCCACCTTCCCCTAATGGGGCTGGGGTTGGGGGGCCATAGTCTGGCTTGAAGCCAAAGGCCTGGCCAGCCATGACCCCATTGTAAGGGTCCGGGAAGTAGCCCCCCGCCGCCGCCGCCGCCGCCGCCTCAGAGTGGGGCCCAGGGGCCAAGGGGGGGCTGCTGAGGCCACCCTGGGCAGAGAAAGGGTAAGGGGGACCCACCTCTCGCCCCAAATGCCCGGCCATGGGGAGAAGGTTGGCCCTCAGGGTTGGAGGAGGAGGAGGACACCCAGAGATGGAGGCCTCAAAGGGGTCAAGAACTTGAAGGGAAAGCCCCGACTCCCCAAAAAAGTCCAGGGCAGCTGAAGGCAGCTTCTCAAAAAACAAGGACACTAAGGAGGGACCCCCAAGAAGACAGAGAAGGGGACAAAAAGGGCAATTCTTCTTCTACTACTACTACTACTACTACTATTTCTCAAAAATTCACTCTTCCAAGGTTCTTCAGGATCTCACAGGTGCCACTTGAGAGGGGAAAAACTCAAGGCAGAAGTTCTTAAAGTGGAAGCTAATTTTTGGTCTTTTGGTCAAGGCAGAAATTCTTAAACTGGAAGCCAATTTTTAGTCTTTTGGTCAAGGCAGAGATTCTTAAACTGGAAGCCAATTTTTGCTCTTTTGGTCAAGGCAGAGGTTCTTAATCTGGAAGCCAACTGTTGGTCTTCCCGCAGCCGTGGAGGAGCAATGAGTAGACTCTTCCTTGCTTGTTCAGGGTCTGGCCAGTGTCCCCCCTCCCCAAAAGATCTGCCACTCAACAACAAAAAATCAAGGTAGAAGTTCTAACCTGGAAGTCATCAGCTTGCATCTTTCTGCAGGAAGAGTGAGTGGGGTGAGGAGGAAAGCAAGGATGGAAGAGCGTGTCTTCTTCTTCCTCCTCCTCAGATCCTCAGAGAAGTTGGCAGGAGATCCAGTAGGCTCAAGAGGGGACCTTCTAAGCTGTCTCTCTAGTAGTTGTCTTTTTCTTTAAAAGTAAAGAAAGAAAAAAAGATGGTGGGCAGATCCGAGAAGATGAGATTTTAAAAGACCCAGGAGAACCTGGTGCAGGATGCTAAAAGAAGGAGGCAGGTGAAATCAATGGGCTTAGCTTCCAAGGGCCAAGGTGGGTTTGCCAGCTGCTATCCAGATGTCAGCCCAATTGGCAGGAGTGGAGGAGAAAGGAGGTCTTAGCTGGAATGGGGGTTCTTGAACCCATCCTAAAGTTGACCCACCCTCCAGTTTAAAGGGCTCCTCCTCTCTTGCAGGTACTGGTCAAAGAGGAGGGGTCCTTGAGGGGTTTGTCCCCACCCTTAAGCTATCCTTCATCTCCTCCTCCCCAAGCTTCAAAGCCCAGTCAAGGTTGGCTTTCCAAAGGAGGCTTTTCCTCAGCTCCTCCCTACCCCCAAAGCCATGGTCCATCAGCTCAGCAGGTCTAGGAGAGGCCCATTGAGTCCTAGACAATAGCTTTCCCAGACCTTAGCCTGGGGAAAGGAAAGAGGCTTGGAGATGGTGTATGTGAAGGCTGAGTGGGGGCAGGATTTGGACTAGTGATAGAGGGATTCAAAGCTTATGGGGAAGTGAGGGAGGAGATCTGAAAGCTCCAAAGAGTGGGGACAAGATCTCCTGGTGGATGGGTGGATCCACTGCTCTCCTGGTGATTGGAGTCCCATGTGGGGGGAACTGTTGGTTAGGTGATGAAAGGACTGGGGATATTGGGTCCTGGAGTATGAGTGCCATCATGGTTTGAGCTTTGGACTAGGGGCCTTTGCAGACTGCCAGAAATAGTGCACATTAAATTGAGGCACTGCCCTGGCTCAGTGCTAGGGAATCATGGGAAATGTAATTTATTGTGGCACCAGAGCTCTCTGACAGAGAAGGCTCAATGTCTCAGAAAAAAATGCAATTCCCATGATTCCCTAGCACTGAGCCAGGGCAGTGCCTCAATTTAAAGTGCACTATTTCTGGCAGTCTGCAAAGGCCATAGGACACTAGAGACCAGAGTTCAGTTCCCTGATCAGCCATGGAAACCCACTGGTATTCTTAGATGAGTCACACACTCTTAGTCCCTGTTGTTGTTGTTATGGTGTGTCTTCAAGTCATTTCTGACCATTGGTGAGCCTAAAGGGAATCCAATCATGGGGTTTTCTTGGAGAGTTTCATCAGATGGGGATTTGTCATGGGCATATTCTGAGGCTGAGAGAGTGTGACTTAGCCAAGGTCACCCAGTGGGTTTCGTGGCCGAACAGAGAATCAAACTTCAGAGTTCTAGTGCAACACTCAAAGCACTACACTACCTTGGCTCTAGGGAAATAACCTGAAGGCACACAACAACAACATGGGAAAAGTGGCCATTAATAGCGAACAGTGGGCATCAATACATAGAGAGATCTTGTAGCACCTTTGAGACTAACTGAAAGAAAGAAATTGGTGCATGAGCTTTCATAGACTTCAGTCTACTTCCTCAGATGAAGTAGACTGAAGTCTATGAAACCTCATGCGCCAATTTCTTTCTTTCAGTTACTCAAAGGTGCTACAAGATCTCTCTACCTATTCACTCTACAGACTAATTTGAGTCCACTTTAACTGCCCTGGCTCAGTGCTAGGGAATCATGGGAATTGTATTTTTTTCTGAGACATTGAGCCTTCTCTGTCAGAGAGCTCTGGTGCTACAATAAAATATAGTTCCCATGATTCCCTAGTACTGAGTCAGGGCAGTTAAACAGAAATTTGCACTATTTCTGGCAGTCTGCAACCCCCTAACATGGTTATATCTTTTAATTCTACCAATGGGCATCAACAGTACTTAGCACATGGGTTTTGAGTTCTTAATGGTCATCCCCTTATCTCAATAATCCCATCAATTTTTTGGGTTCCTTGACACCAAAGGCTGTTGATTGGTATGCAGCTGTTCAAAAGACACCCCCCCCCATGGCTAGAGCTAGACTTCCATTCTGTACAAATAGCAGCATCTGTTGAGTGCCTGCCCATCACCCAGCTTTTAAAAGATACCTGTTTTTGTTTGTCTAGCGCCTGATTTTGTGCATGTAGATCAAGAGGTGAGTACCACACTGTGTTCAGTGGGGTTTAATTCCAGGGAGGTAAATCATGACACTTGCCTTTCAGCTGTGTCTCACACAGGTCTACTCAAAAGTAAGACCCATTACATTCAATGAAACTTACTCCCTAGTAAGTATGTAGAGCAGTCTTTCTCAGTTATTTTACACTTGAGATAATTTTGAGGAACTCCTGCATTACCCTTGAGATAATTTTGAGGAACTCCTGCATTAATTTATTGTATCCACAGTTTATACAGAGTTGGAAGAATTTTTGTTGCTGTTGTTGTTTTTCATTCACAATCTCTTGCAGAACCCTGGTATAGAAAGTGTTGCAATTTGATTTCTTGGGAAACTGGTTTTGGATTGTAGTTTATACAGTTGACCCTCCATATCCATAGATTTTTTTTTATTCATGGATTCAAGCATCCAAGGCTGGAAAATATTCCAAAGAAATACAAATTCCAAACAGCAAACCTTGATTTTGTCATTTGATATAAGGGACCATTTGACTATGTCATTGTATTTAATGGGACATGTGTATCCATGGATTTTGGTATTCATGAGGTTCCTGAAACCAAGCCCCAGCAGATATCAAGGGACCACTGTATTCGGGCCTCATTTCTTCCTTTCAATTCAAAGTCCAAAACAACCTTGTCAAAACATATACAGTCTTTTTTTTTTTAACCATAAAGCTACACTTTTAAGCTGTTCAATACCAAAGAGGGAAAAATAAAGTAGTAAACATGATTTGTTAATATTAAAATCTATGAGCTCCTATGTAGAAACATTTCAGTTACAGTTGTGAAACCCCATCTTGCGTGTGTGCGTGTGAGTTCAAGTCTTTCCAACTTATGGCAACCCTAAGGCTTTCAGAGGAGGTTTGCCATTGCCTTCCCCTGAGGCTGAGAGTGTGTGACTTGCCCAAAATCACCCAGTTGGTTTCATGGCTGAGCTGGGAATCAGATGTCTCAGGAATCATAGTCCAACCCTCAAACCACTAAGCTGGCTCTCATGATAGTTACTGAAAAGTAAACCCATTAGTAAATAAATTAATAAAAAAATTAAAAGGAAAGAAAGAAAGAAAGAAAGAAAGAAAGAAAGAAAGAAAAGAAAAGAAAACCCATTGAATTCAGTGACCCTTTGTTGCTGCTGCTGCTGCTGTATGCCTTCAAGCCATTTCTAATTTATGGGTATCCTAAGGCAAATTTATCATAAAGTTTTCTTGGCAAGACTTTGTTCAGAGGAGGTTTGTCATTATATTCACCAATGGCTGAGAGAGTGTGACTTCCCTGAGGTAATCCAGTGGGTTTCATGGCCAAGTGACCCTTACTCCTAGGTTTAAGCATTGCAGTCTTGATTTCTTTTCATATTTGTGCCCTCTTTACCTCTTTCCAAAAGGAAGCCCAAAGCAACAAACTACACCAAATTTTAATTCATGTATTTATTTTATATTCTGCTTGTCTCCTGACATGGAACCCAAGGTGGTTTAGAACTAGGATAATCATGCTAAAGCTAAAAAAGCCCTGATGATATGACATTTTTAAAAATTAACAAAATACCATATTAAAATCCTATTAAAAGATGTACAAATGATTTTCAAACCATAATGTTACAGATAAAAATGCAACTCACACATTACTGCTGTGTGCTTTCAAGTTCCTTCCAATTTATGTGGAACATATCACAGGGTTTTCTTGATAAGATTTATTCAGAGGAGGTTTACCTTTGTCTCCCTCTGAGGCTGAGACAGTGTGACTTGCCCAAGGTCAGCCAGTGGGTTTCCATGGCTGAGCAGGAATTCAGACCCTGGTCTCCAGAGTCATAGTCCATTGCTCAAACTATTGCATTATGCTGGCTCTCATACACACAATAAAAAGACTTGCCACAGCTTCTTAACCATTAAAAGTCTGTTTAAATAGAAAGGTAAATTTGCTTACTAGGAAACAGTGTAGTGTAGTGGTTTGAATGTTGGATGACCCTAACGTGAAGCTATAATGGGTTTTTCTTGGCAGTTTTCTTCAGAGGGAGTTTGCGATTGCCATCCTCTGTGGCTGAGAGAATGTGACTTGCCCAAGATCACCCAATGGGTTTTTATGCTCAAGGGGAGAATTCAACCCCGCTCTCCACAGTTATAGTCTAATGCTCAAACCACTTCACTGTACTGCCAACAACAAAAACTTGCAGAAGCTCTGACTGACTGGAGGATTTGAGGACTTATAGGACTGCAAAAATAAAACAGTTTAATACCACTTTAACTTCCACGGCTAAATGTTTTGGAATTCTGGGATTTGTAGTTTGATGGGGCACCAGATCTCTTGACATGGAGCGCTAAATAAGTTGCAAAATTACAAATTCCAGAATTCCATAGCATTGAGTCATGGCAGTTAATGCATTAATGCTACATTGTGAAGGAGACTACTTCCCTGGGGCACCCCTTTCCAAGAAAGTGTTTAAAGCAGCATTTCTCAACCAGGGTTCTCTGGAAATCAGGCTTCTATGAGAGGTTTTTAATTGTTAACTGCCCTCGAGTAGATCTTGACCCATGGCGACCCTATGGATGAGATATCTTCAAGATCCTCTGTCCTCCACTGCTCTGCTTAATTCCTGCAACCCCTTAATAGAGTCCATCCATCTACCATGGGACCCTCCTCTCTTCCTACTTCCCTCCACCTTCCCCAGCATTATTGTCTTTTCCAAAGAGTCCTCTCTTCTCATGATGTGTGCAAAGTACGACAGCCTCAGTTTGGTCATCTTGGCTTCCAGGGAGGTTTCCGGCTTGATCTGCTCTAGGACCCACTTGTTTGTCCTTTTGGCTGTCCATGGGATCCTCAGCACTTCTCTAGCATCACATCTCAAAGGAAATGATTTTCTTCCTATCATCTTTAACTGTCCAGCTCTCACATCCCTACATGGTAATAGGGAGTACGATGGCTTGCATGATTCTAACTTTTGTGCTGAGTGGTATATCTTTGAATTTTAGGATATTTTCTTGTTCTTTCATAGCCACCCTCCCCATTCTTAGTCTTTTTCTGACTTCCTCACAGCAGTCCCCATTTCTATCAATGTTTGATCCCAGGTATGGGAATTCTTTTACTATTTCTTTTTCTTCATTGTCTGGGTTGAACTTGTGAAGGTCCTCGGTGATCATTATTTTTGTTTTCTTTACGTTCAACATTAAGAGTGCCTTAGCACTTTCTTATTTGATCTTCCTAGTAGGTGTTTCAGGTCTGTGGGGTTTTCTGCTAGTACTATGGTGTCATCTTCATATCTTAGATTGTTGATATTCCTTCTACCTAATTTCACTCCTCTATCTCCAATGTCCAAGCTTGCTTTTCTTATAATATGTTCTGTACACAAGTTGAACAGATAGGGTGAAAGGATGCAGCCTTGTTTGACTCCTTTGCCAACTGGCAACCATTCTGTTTCTCAATGTTCTGTTCTGACAGTAGCCTCTTGTCCTGAGTACAGATTCCTCATCAGGACTATCAGATGTGTTGGCACTCCCATGTCTTTAAGAGCATTCTATAGCCTTTCATGATCTATACAGTCAAAGGCTTTGCTATAGTCTTTAAAGTACATGCTGATTTTCTTTTGGAATTCCCTTGTGCACTCCATTAGCCATCATATGTTTGCAGTGTGGTTCCTATTCCTCTTCCTTTCCTGAACGCTGCTTGGACTTCTGGGATTTCTCTCTCCATGTATGATTGGAGTCTGTATTGCAGAATTTTAAGCATAATTTTGCTTGTATGGGAGATCAGTGCTATGGTCCTATAGTTGCTGCAGTCTCTTGTGTCTCCCTTTTTGTGGATGGGGATGTATATTGATGAGAGGTTATGATTGGAAAAATAATCTTTCTAATGAGCTGTATGTATACAAATTTTATGCAGGGGTTCCCTGAGATCTGAAATTTATTTAAAGGGTTCCTCCAGGTAAAAATGTTGAAAAAGGCTGGAAAAGAGCATTGCACAAATTTCTAAATGATATGACCCTTCCATGCATTTGTGCTCTAAAGTTCCACTGAGGGTGTGTCTACACTGTAGAAATAATGCAGTTTGACTCCACTTTAATGGCCTTGCCTCCATTCTACTCAATCCTGGGATTTTTAGTTTTGTGAAATACCATCACTTTGGCAGAGAAGGCTAAAGACCTTGTAAAACTACAAATTGCAGGATTGAATAGGTTTAAGTACTATAGCACTTAAAGTGGTGTCAAACTTCATTATTTCTACAAGGTAAATGCACCTTGGATTGAGTAACAACAGTTCATCTGAATGAATAAAATCTTCCTTATATTGTATTCCTTATCACAGTGTGATTTAATAGAAAAAAACATTTGATGAGGCAATGGTACAAGCTTTTCCAAATTATATAGGAAGGGGGGGATGACTTGTGTTTTTAAAAAACTTTCTGGCAATATGAGATTTTGGGGGTATTGTTCCTGTAGGTGTGCTGTATCTTTTACTATGTTTTGCATGTATTTTTAAGTGTTTCAATTTTATATTTGAATCAAATCGTTGTTTTTTTTAAATCACTTTTATACTAGGTATTGTTTTAGCTCTGTTTTGGTTTAACCCCATATTGTAAGCTGCTTTGGGTCACATGTGAGAAAGATAGGAGATGAGTAAAATAAATAAATCTATTTTTACAGCAAAATCCTATCCTATGTCTGTTCAGTAGTAAATCACTCCAGTGGAGCTTACCTTATGCACAAAAAAGGTGGATGTAGCATTTCAGCCTTAGAAATAATTTGCACAACTTGAATGAATCAGCCTGGTGTACTGATTTGAGTGTAGAGCTAGGATTCTAGCTAGGAGTGTGTGTGTTGTGTGCGTGTTGTGCACCTTCAAGTATTGTGCCAGACACCAAGGTGACCCTATCCTGGGGCTTTCTTGGCAAAATTTGTTCAGAGGAGGTTTGCAATTACCTTCCCTTGAGGATGAGAGCATGTGACTTGCCAAAAGTCATCCAGTGCATTTCATGGCTGAGCTGGGAATCAAACCCTGGTCTCCAGAGTCATAGTCCAACACTTAAACCACTACACCATGCTGGCTCTGCAAGTGACCAGGATTCAAATCCACACTCAGCTATGGAAACCCATTGGGTGACCTTGGGTAAGTCATACACTCTTTCATCAAAGCAATGGCAAATTCCCTCTGAGTAAATCTTGCTAAGGAAACTGTTGGATGGTAACTTGAAGGCAACCAAAGGTAACTTGAAGGCAACCAAACAACAATGATTAAATGGAGGCTATCGTACATTGGACCTATCACTAGACAGTGTGACTCACTGGAAAAGATGATAATGCTTGGTACAATTGAAGGTGATAGGAAAAGAGGAAGTCCACAATGAAGGTGGAGTGATTCAATCAAAGAAGAGACCTTGAGTTTGTAAGATCTGGATCAGGGGTAGGCAACCTAAGGCCCGGGGGCCGGACACAGCCCCCCCAAAGCCTTTGGACCGGCCCCAGGCCAGTCCTGCCGCCACCGCAGCCTCCTCTGCCTGCCATGATGATATTGATTATTGTTGTTATTACTTGTTCTTGGGGTTTTCTTGGCAAAGTCTCCACAGGGGTTTTGCCATGGCTTTTCTGGGACTGAGAGAGTGTGCATGCATATTTTTTTTAATTTTTTAATTTTATTTATTTATTTTTGGTGCTTCAGCCCCCCAATTGTCTGAGGGACAGCAACCCAGCCCCCGGCACAAAAGGGTTGCCTACCCCTGATCTGGATACTTTTTTATTTTTATTTTTATCTATTTTATTTTATTTTTATTTTTATAATGATAACAATACATTTTATCTCTTTCCTACCTCCCTACAAGGCTAGAGGCAAGGCTAAAATACAAAACACAATTAAAGACACATAAATCTACAATTAAAATGTTGTTTTTCGCTTCCCTCCAGTCGGTTCCAACTCATGGCAACTCAGTGGATGAGACATCTCCAAGAATCCCTATTCTCCACTGCCTTGCCCAGATCCTGCAAACCCTTTCCCATAACCCCCCCCCCCCCCCCCCATGAATCTATCCATCTGGTTTGTGGTCTTCCTCTTTTTCTTCTCCCTTCTACATTTCCTAGCATTATTCTTTTTTCTAGTGATCCATGCCTTCTCATTATATGGCCCAAGTACAATAGTTTCAACTTGATCATCTTTGCTTCCAAGGAGAGGCCTTGTCTGATCTGTTCAAGAACCCATTTGTTAAAATACAACAGTATAAAATCATTAAAATACATTCAGAGTACATATACAATGAAAAAAGTCAGGATTAAAAATTGACTGGGTAGGTCTGCCAGAAGGGTTATGTCTTTAATGCTTTTTGGCATGTTCGGCTGTTGTATCTTTTCCGGCAGATCATTCTACAGTCTGGGGACAGCCAATGAAAAAAGCAGATAATTAATTTATATTTAACGCAAGCCTGGCTTCTCCACATTATTTGGAAACTGCCTAATCCTCTCATGGCCAATTTTAAAAATCCTAACTGATTGGTATCACTGTCCATCAGACATTCCAATACGATCTGAGTGGCATTTGGTACTCATCAAGAGCTGTAAAGTGATAAAAACTCATCTGAGGACTGAGAGATAAAGCCACAGGAGTCCCAGTTCTCTCCCTCCTTTCTCAAGCCCTCCCTCCCTCTGCCCCCAAAGTGTCAAGGGCCCTGGGACCAGGACAATGTATCAAAGGGCCTTCAGTGTCTATTGTCTTGCTAAAAGAGCTGTCAAGTTATCAATAGTTCTTGCCAAACCCTCGATGGCTCTCCTGTTGGGTTGGCTTCCTGGGCTGTCTTTCTCTCTGCTTTCAGGAGGCTGAAGCCCCCTCCCCACTGTTCACCTCCAAAAGGACCCATCAGCTTGCCCCCCATAAGTAGGCATTCACACCTCCCTACCCTCTGACAGTGCCCCCTCCCCAAATTTACCCCATTGTAGTTGTAAACAACCTCTTCCATCCCCTGTACAGTGGAAATCAAGGTCAAATAATGCCCCAAAAGGATTAGCCTCTCTGATAATCCATATGGCCTTATTGTTGTTGTTGTGTGCCTTCAAGCCATTTTTGGCTTATGGTGGCCCTATTAAGATTTTCTTGGCAATATTTTTTTTCAGGTGGGGTTTGCCATTGCCTTCTCCTGAAGCTGAGTGTGTCTTGCCCAGGGTCACTCAGTGGATTTCCTTGGCTGAGCAGGTATTTGAACCCCAGTCTCACAGAATGGAGACAGTAACCAAGAAATCAGAAAAAGACTAGGAATTGGAAGGGCAGCGGTGAAAGAACTAGATAAGATCCTAAACAAGAAAGATGTACAGCTGAGCACTAAAGGCCTAAGCAGACTGCCAGAAATAGTGCACATTAAATTGAGGCACTGACCTGGGTCAGTGCTAGGGAATCATGGAACTGTAATTTATTGTGGCACCAGAACTCTCTGACAGAGAAGGCTCAATGTCCCAGAAAAAAATACAGTTCCCATGATTCCCTAGCACTGAGCCAGGGCAGTGCCTCAATTTAATGTGCACTATTTCTGGCAGTCTGCTTAGGCCTTAAGTCAATGTATTCCCCAGGGAGAGTTCTGCCTTGATCTGTCCTGGGACCCATTTGTTTGTCTTTTCGGCTGTCCATGATATCCTGACTACTCTTCTCCAGCATGTGGAAATGACACACTAGGCAAAGGAATTCTGTGGTTCAAGTATCACCGCTATCACACACATCCTAGGGGATATGAGCACAATCCACACTCTCTCACATCTGGTTTCCACCACACCCCATTTGCTATATGGGAAACTTAGGTCCTTTGCAGACTATATCAGCACTATTGGGAGCTTATTGATGGGATTTTTCTGTCAATGGCAGAGTGCAGGCTAAGCACACTTTGAAAACAAAGCAATCATGGGCCTGAACAGACTGCCAGAAATAATCCAGCTTGAGACCACTTTAATTGTCCTGGCACAATGCTAGGGAATCATGGGAATTGTATTTTTTTCTGAGACATTGAGGGCCTCGGCAGATGGCTAATAGAGCCATCTTGGAGGCAGGGAAGGGGAGGGGCAGCTGCACGCTCGGTGCCCCATCCCTCCCCGAGGTCATCCTTGGAGCCACCGGCCCTCCGCACGGCTGGCGCTCCAAGGACAACCTCCTGCCGCAGCGTCCAGACACGCTGCGGCGGAAAAGTCAGCGAAAGTGCGCTGCAAGCTTTTGAGGCGCACTTTCACTGACTTGTGAAAGAAGCGCTAATTTAGCGCTCCTTTCAGGGGCGGCGAAGGTGCGCCGCAGGATCGAGGCGTGGGGATGCCTCGGTCCCGCTGCGCACCTTCCCAGGGCAGCTCACGGCCGCCAGTCTGCTTAGGCCCTGAGTCTTCTCTGTCAGAGAGCTCTGGTGCCACAATAAACTACAGTTCCCATGATTCCTAGCAGTTCCTAGCACTGAGCCAGGACAGTTAAAGTGAACTCAATTTGCACTATTTCTGGCAGTCTGCAAAGGCCCTTAGTTTTGAGTACTATAGTTTTCATATTCCCCCGGCTAGCTTTCGTGTTTTGAGATATGAAGTCCAAAAAACTAAGGGGGGTTGCAGACTGCCAGAAAT
>CM034703.1:319521814-319541788 GCA_020142125.1 Phrynosoma platyrhinos
AGTCTTCATAAGAAACACAGCTTCCCAAGCTTCCCACCCTGCCAGCTATTCTGTAGTGCTGAAAGATCAATAGTGCTCTGCACCATAAATCAATTAATCTTATATATTGCTTTTTGCAACAAACATAGCTCTAGTCCTCCTTGCTTTAGCCTTCCAGCAATTCTGTTGTGAGGCTAGTCAAGTTGAAAGAGTATCACTGCCTCATGGTCACAAAGTAGTGAGATTCATGTCCCAGTGGGGACAGGTTGCCAGATTAGATTGAAAGCTGGAGAGGGCTGCTTTATCTTTAATGGTTGTATAGAAGAGAGAATGTTAGCAAGTGTTGCTTATCACCTGGTTGCACAACAAGCTGAGAAAGTTTAGATGAGGTCTGAGAAAGTTTAGATGAGGTGATAGAACAGAAAGGTGATGGGAAAGTGTGGCTATGAAAGAATTGGATAAGCAAATTGTGAAGATGGTTAAGAAACCTGAAAGATTAATAATATTGGTATATAAATATTTTATGGTGTGAATGCAATGTATGCTAATTGCTTTAAATATGTCAATTTATGTCTTATATGTGTACAGATGTTCATGTTTTATATGTGTGTATAGAGATTTAATAAAAATTATTTTAAAAAACAGCAACTACTTTTCACAGTATAGGGTGCAACCCCCTTATATGCGTAACCTATTCCTTCTTATTAGGGCAGTCTCTAGTTTCTGCATCACTTGGCAAAATTACTTTGGGGGGCTAAAGTCACTTCCTTGAGGTGGATGCATTGATCTTTGCATTGGCTAATAAAGAAGGACATTCTATATATAGCCTGGTATTCTTGTACTCATTATCAGCTGTTCCTTTTGGTCCCCTTCTTTCCCCGTTTCCTTTGGTGAACAGCATTCTAATATGGCCCACTACATGTTGTGGCAAAACAATTAAAAGTCCTGTTGCAACTACAAGGTGAAATAATTTATATTAGCATGAGTTTTCCTTACAGTCCACTTTAGATTTTAATTTATTAATTTAACTAATATGGTATTTTAATTTATTCCTGGTTTAATTATATTTTAAGGGGATGGGGCGGGGGGAGGAAGGGACTATGGGAAGAGGGAATGTTTTAATGTTGTGTTGTTTTAAACGCTGCTGTTCCCCGCCCCGATTGCCTAGCAGAGAGGCGGGCTACAAATAAAAATTTATTATTATTATTATTATTATTAGATCCATAGAGTACAATCAACAGAATTCTACTCTTTTGCTGGAACAGACTAAACACACTGTTCCATACACTCCATTTATCCCAGTTTGGCAGAGATGGCCCTTAGTAATCCTTTATTGCCTCACTTTTCCAGCTGCCTTTAAATTGTCCCAGGTTCTCTCTTCTCCTTCCACTTTCCCTGTTTCTCCTCAGTTTACTTCAGTTGCTGCAAACTGAGTTCAAAGTGCAAAAGTAGTCTGTACAACTAAGGGCCTTTGCAGACTGCTAGAAATAGTGCAAATTGAGTCCACTTTAAGGGTTAGGGTTAGGGAATCATGGGAACTGTATTTTATTTTGGCACCAGAGCTCTCTGACAGAGAAGGCTCAATGTCTCAGGAAAAAACCCAATTCCCATGACTCCCTAGCACTAACCCTAACCCTTAAAGTGGACTCAATTTGCACTATTTCTGGCAGTCTCAGGATGAGAGGACAGCAGACAGGGGTGGAATCTTGCCTTTCCCTTCCCAGTAAGCTCAGGCAAAAGCAAACTTCTGCATCCTCACCTAGCTTGCCTATTATTCCTCATTCATAACTTTTGCCATCTTGACCACACTGATATTGCTTGGCCAAACATGTTCCAATTTTCATCTGTGAAATGTTGAAGGATATGATGCCGCTGTCAAATGAATGGGAAGATTGGTGAGGGGCAGAGGCAAGGAAAGAAGCGCAGGTTGCTGGATTATCTGCTGAATAAGGGAATTTGAAAGGTGAAGGGGCCCCATACATTTCTCACACATACTTTAGATGGGCTACAATGAAGAAATTATCTTCCCTGGCTTCTAAAGTCACTGTTTTCCTACCACAAGTAGTGGCAATAAAACACTTGTCTACTAGGAAATGAAATCTTGCCCACATCTCAGTGACAACCAGCATGGAGCAGTTGTTTGAATGTTGGACTACAACTCTCAAGACCAGGGTTCGATTCCTGGCTCACCCATGGAACCCACTGGGCGATCCTAGGCAAGTCAGCCTCAGGGGAAGGTAGTGGCAAAACTCCTCTGAACAGATCTTGCCCTATGGAGTTTATCACACAGGAGGCTAAATGCCCAAATCCCATGCAGAAACTGGATTTAAATTCTGGGAATATCCCGCAAAAGTGGGACCATTTTCAGACACATCGGGAGCATTGAACATTAATCTGACATTAACCCGCACAGAAAGTGGAGAAAATCAGCCGCTGTTTACTTTTGGGAAAATCCTGAAAGTAAAAAGCGACAATTTTGTCCACTTTCTGTGCGGGTTAATGTCAGATTAATGTTCAGTGCTCCTGATGTGTCTGAAAACGATCCCGCTTTTGTGGAATTTGTCCACTTTCTGTGCGGGTTAATTTTGGATTAATGCTCAATGTGCCTGAAAACGATTCCACTTTTGCAGAATTTGTCCACATTCTGTGCAGGTTAATTTCAGATTAATGTTCAATGCATCTGAAAACAATCCTGCTTTTGTTGATTTAAATCCCGTTTCTGCATGAGATTTGGCCGATTCCCTCCCATATGATAAACTCCTATATAGAGTCCTCATAAGTCAGAAATGACTTAAAGGCACACAACCACCACTGCTATATCTCAGTAGGCAGGAAGGTAAGGCTTAAATCCACTTCTTCCTGTGTTCAGGTGTGTCTGAAACTGCATCTATACTGCAGAATTAATACAGTTTGACACCGTTTTAACTGCCACGGATCAATGCTATGGAATTCTGGGATTGGTAATTTTGTGAGATATTTAGCCGCCTCTGTCAGAGTGCTCTGGTGCCACAACAAACTACAAATCCAAGGATTCCATAGGATGCAGCCATCACAGTTAAAGCAATATCAAACTGCATTAATTCCTCAATGTGGCAGCAGCCAAAGAGCACTTCCATACTACATAATCACAGCTCTTATGGTCCAACTTTATTTGCCACAGCTGCATCCTATGGAATCCTTAGATTTGCACTCTGAGGAGGATTATTTCATATTTTCAACCAGACAGCTCTTCTAGGGCCTCACCAAACTGTAATATTCCAGAGTGCAGGCATGGCAGTTAAAAGTGCTATATAGTTGTGTAATGTGAAAGAGGTCTTTAAGATTTAAAAGAAAGAAGGCCTTTGCTTTAAGAGAATGGCATTTAACTAAATGCAAATTAAGTTGATTGATTATTCCACTCAAGCTCTTGTTATTAGTTAGATTTGTTGTTGTTGTGTGCCTTCAAGTCTTACTGACTTAAGGTAACCCTAAGGCAACCCTATCATGGGGTTTTCTTGGCAGATTTCTCCACAGGCAGTTTGCCATTGCCATCCTCTGAGGCTGAGAGAGTGTGGCTTGCCCAGGGTCACCTTGTTTTCTAAATTAGGGGGGATAGCCCTATGTAACATGCAAGCTAGAGTAACTCACATTTCACTTAACAGTGCAAACATCTACATATGTCTTAGCCCTTGCATGCTCACATGCAGACACAAATGTTGAAGGGTTGTAGTTTGTGACAAACACATAATAGGGAGACAAGCAGACCATGGGATATATAGTGCGTGCTTTTCCTGCACAAAATCCCAGGTTCAGAAAGTCCTAGATACACCTTTGATTCCTTTTCCCTCTCTCTTTTTGTTGCCAGAACCTGTAAAATACAACAATGTGGGTGTTAAGTTTGGCTGGGCAGTGACAGTGGAAGGTACCACTGCTGTTCATTTTGTAATGCAGCAGGACTGACAATTTAGGGTTTTTAATTTTCATTTATTGAAAATCTGGCAGTTACACTGATTTTGAGGCCACTGCTTTTGGTCCTGTTGACATTTGAATAATGTGAATCACTCTGGGTTACTTGAAGGGAAAATAGGACTAAATTAATTACAGAGCTGGTAGTGGAGCACTCTATACTTAGACCAGGGGTAGGCAGCCTGTCCCCTTTAAGGGCCGAGGAACTTCAGCTCCCAGAATCCCAGGAGCTATTGCCCAACATGGGACTATTGGCCAACATGGCTGAAGCTTCTGGGAGCTGAAGTCCCTCGGCCCTTAAAGGGGAAAGGTTGCCTACCCCTGGCTTAGACTCTTGACATATCCAAGACTTTGGTCTGATCTGCACTGGTGAAATAATACAGTTTGACAACGCTTTAACTGCCACGGCTCAATGCTATGGAATCCTGGATTTTGTAGTTTGTTATGGCACTACAGCTCTCTGACAAAGAAGGCTAAATAGATCACAAAACTACAAATCCCAGAATTCCATAGCATTGATCCATGGCAGTTCAAGTGGTGTCAAACTGCATTAATTCTATAGTGCTGATAAAACCTTTGTTGAACTCCTGCCAGTAGATCAAAAGTAAGGGAGGAACAACATGGATGCAACTCCTTTCCTTTGTGTTTTGTCATCCCCAATCTTTTCCCACTGAGAGATTCCAGGATCTTGGGATTCATGGTCTGAGCACTTGTTCACTCTGACTTTGAAGGGGGAAGCCCTGTCCCATGTACCGTAGGATTGTACCCTAAATTTATACTGAAATAAAATGGAAGTCAAATCCATGGCCCTCGCATTTGGATGCTAATAGGCATAACAACAGGTGGCCCTGGATAGGGAAGCATGCAACCTTTTCTTGTGTACAAAGATGGTTCTCACTAATCTTCCACACTAACACAGCTATTTCTCTGAATTCTACTTTCATGGTATTTCAAGAGCAATGAGGAGAGGAATGATCCTGACACTAGGAGAGTGAGACTGTGGTGTCATCATGAAAGGAGAGCAGAAGTGTTCCCATCATCATCATCATTGTCAGAGAAGAACTGGAGGAGAGGAAGGGATTTATGGAATTTTCTGTTATGGGTACCAAGTTATTTTGATCTTCCTTAGGGATTTTGCTCTCTTGACTTCAGGGGTGGGGTGGCGTTTGCCTTACTGCCTTGGGGAGAAGAATATCTTGGCCAGTCCTGGGTGGGGAGTACAAATCCACATGCGCATATGCATTTACAGCCAACTTTACAATGAAGGAAGAAGGCAGCGGCTACTTACATCCACCTCCCTAGCTGGACAGGGTGGTGGAAAATGCTTTCAGATGGAGAATTAATGGATAAAGGCATTCTTGGAAAGAGGTCTCTAAGATAGATGGTTGATATTCAGCATCATGAGATGTTGATTTGAAGGGGATCTACACTTCTAAAGAAATCTGCTGCTAGTCATCTTTCTCCTTTCAAGCAGTTTCCATTGGATTAGGGTGGGATGGCAATGGATTGTTAAGTGATATACAGGATTAATTCCCTATGGGACAGAATAGAGAAACAGCACCTAATGGATAGGTCTGAATCCTATTTGCATCAATCCAGGAGGCAGAGAAGTGGGTGAGAAAAGAAGTAGGGTGGGAGGGAGAGAAAAAGAAAGAAAGAAAGAAAGAAAATGAGGAAGAGGGAATGTACATTTAGGGAGGGCATCGGTGCAGGGTTGTGGTGTCAAAGAGAGGGTTGTGGATCTCCATTTCTCCACTCTGTGGAAAGAGAAATAGAGAAATTAATCAGAGCATTATTGGAAAGGAAAGGAATAACATTTCTCATTACGACTGCCAGATGAGGACTACCCCAGACCCCGAAATATCAAGACCAAAGCACAAAGGATGACTTGAAGGCACATACACACACCTCAGATATTTTTTCCTGCTCTTCACACTGGCAAAGCTTTCAGAGTGGCTGCTTACATTTTGAAAAGCTTCATTAAAATAATCTAAATAAGGTTTTGCATTCATTGGTCACAGGATTGGAAGCAGGATTTAGTGTTCACTGAGCAATTGACAAGAACACTGTATGTACAATTTCAGCGCCAAGCTAGCAGCTTTTTGTTCAGCAACACACCTGGTGCCCTGTACCTGCATCTGGTTCCTTCCCCTCTGCTTGTGGACAGTGAAGAAAAAAGTCTGGTAGAGAGATGGGGAAATGCTTGTTAGTGTGCCTTCAAATTGTTTCTGACTCATGGTGACCTTATCGGGGTTTTCTGGGCTGAGAGAGTGTGACTCACCCAAGGCCATCCAGTGGATTTCCATGGCTAAGCATGGAATCCAACTCTGGTCTCCAGAATGGTAATCCAACACTCAAACCACTACACTGTGCTGGGGCAACACTGTTCTAGATCAATGCCTGGGATTTTGTGCAGGAAAAGCATGCACTATACATCCCATGGTCTGTTTGTGTCCTTACATTATATGTTTGACACAAACTAGAACTCCTAAGGGCTAACACATATGGCCATCTGTCGGGGGTGCTTTGATTGTTTATTCCTGCATGGCAGGGGGTTGGACATAGTGGGAGCAGGCCCAGTGGTTTTGTTGGGTGGGTCTTTTGTTGTATCATGTTTAAATGTAAATAACCTTGAAAAAGTTACTTTTTAAAGAGTATAACCTCCTAAATCCTTTAGCCAACATGAGATAAGGATTACGGGCATTTCAGTCCTCAAAAACTAACTCACCAAGGTTTGTTAAGAAACTACCCTTACTTCCACATCAAAGTTTGCAAGGGAGGAGGCATACTTACAGGTGCTAGTCCAGGACACTCATATACAGTGTAATCTCCATTTTCAGTCTCTGATTCTGTGGAGACTTGCTGTACTGGTTTGGGAGGTTCTCTGCTACAGAAAAGAGGCAGCAATGTCAGGTAAATAAATGCATGAGATGGAACTGATGAGATTCCAAACTCCTTCCAGACACATTCCCCCTTCCTTCCTCCTTTATGCTCCTTTCACCCTGGTCAAATATTCTGTCTCCCTAAAGCAGGGACCGGCAACCTACGGCCCGGGGGCCAGTTAAGGCCCCGGGTCCCGGACTTACCGGCCCAGGCCGAAGGTTGCCGCCACCGCCGCTGCGCGTTTTTGCCGCTCTGCGGCTGCGATCGCAGCGATTGCCATTTTGGAAATCAAAATGGCGGTCGCGACGCGTTTGCGCATGCGCAGTACTCTTGCAGTACTTTTGATTTCCAAAATGGCGGCCGCGAATAACAGAAAGGTTGCCTGCCCCTGCCCTAAAACATGTATCATCTCTTTTTCAAGTAACAGTGCCTAGGATCAGCCATGCCACACACCAGACAGAAGAAACTAGGAAGAAGGGGAAGACGAGAATTGGTGTCTTGATGCAGTTGCAAAGACTTTTCAACATTTTATTTTTATTTATTTCATTTCTTGATGGTGGTATGACATTTGGATTCTGCTTCTTACTTCTATCTATTTGCATCGTGTATAAGTCTGGATGACTCAGAAGATTAAAAAGAACCACATTGTTGAAATATACAACAATACAATAAAAAATTTAAAAAATATTCATTGTAATGCACATGTTGAAATACAGAACAATGAAGCAGGAAAAAAAGAAATAAAATGGCACTGTGAAACAACACAAAATCAAGAACAAGTGCAAACAAACAAAGAATTAAAAATCAGCAGAACTAAAACGTGGTTCATGGCTACAGTTTTAAAGACCTTGTAAAATAAGAAAGCATTTGCTTCGCTCACAGTAGTGCCAGGTGGCCACTTTGGCCTGGGCATTCCACATCTGAGGTGCCACTACTGAAAAGACCCTACCATAATTCACTTGGCAAGGGCAATCAAAGGCAATGTGAAGTCGTAGGCTTTCATGGCTGGCATCTGTAGTTTTTTGTGGGGTTTTTTGGGCTGTGTGGCCTTGTTCTAGAAGAGTTTCTTTCTGAGGTTTCGCCAGCATCTGTGTCTAGCATCTTCAGAGAATGCATTCTCTGAAGGTGCCAGCCACAGGTGCTGGCAAAAACGTCAGAAAGAAAATCTTCTAGAACATGGCCACACAGCCCAAAAAAAACCCACAAAAAGCAATCAAAGGCAGTGTGGCATTTCCACTATTGAACAGGAGGAGTTCCTGTGGAATAGCTGATTGATAGATTCAAATAAAGTGAATCAATGCTGGCTGCAACACAGAGATCCCAGACACAAAAGGTGCTAGTTTTGTTGAACAATTGCTTTGATTGTGCACAAATGGGTATAGACTTAGTTTAATCAACTACACAAGAGTAGAGTGACAAGGCTTTGTTGTTGTTGTTTTGACTTATGGCGACCCTATCATGGGGTTTTCTTGGAAAGATTTGTTCAGAGGAGGTTTCCCATTGCCTTCCTCTGAGGCTGAGAGCATGTGACTTGCCTGAGGTCACAACCCTACCATGTATCAATTAATACATTTTGAAGACTGCCATCACACTAAAACAATACACCCTCAAAAGTTGTTGGGCTACAACTCCTATCGTCCTCAGCCAATGAGAAATTGGGCATCTGGAGGACACCAGGTTGGGCAAAGCTCTTGTAAATATACAATTCATTTCATCATGGTGCCTGACTGGCAGATGCAGACCTTGGAAGACCACTGCAGCTCCCACAATTCAATTTTTGTTTGCCCCCAAATGCCTCCTATGGAACCTAGGAGCATTTTCACCACATTTTTGGACATTTTAAACCCAGGAGAGGGTTATAGTTTTACAGCCAGAAAGTCATAATTATATAGTAGCACTTTTGCTATAACTGTACCATTTTTAACATTTGGAAGGAATGGATGGGGGAATGAGACCAAGTTCTGTATAGAAAAGCATGATAGGGATAAAACTAGGCTAGAAGGTCTAATGTTCTATGCGCAGCAAGCTCTTGTTTCTTTGTGAAGTTGAAGGCTTTCACAGCCGGCATCCATAGCTTTTTGTGGGTTTTTCGGGCTGTGTGGCCATGTTCTAGAAGAGTTTCTTTCTGACATTTCGCCAGCATTTGTGGCTGGTATCCTCAGTTCTCTGAAGATGCCAGCCACAGATGCTGGCGAAACGTCAGAAAGAAACTCTTCTAGAACATGGCCACACAGCCCGAAAAACACACAAAAATCATGCTTTTTTGTTTATTTATTTAAATGAATTTATATCCCATCTTTCTGCCAAGATGGGATTCAGAGTGGTTTTTAATAATAATAATAATAATAACAAAACTAAAACATTAATTTATAAAAGTTAAATAAAATAATTAAATATTATTTTAAAAACATTGACTAAAACAGTTTAAAAAACATTCAAAACATTTAAAAGACTAAAAAATAGAGCACACCACTTCACACTTGGGGCTACTAATTTAAATCTCGAAGACCTGCCTGAATAAAAAGATCTTCACTTGCAGATGGCAAGATGGGAAGGGGCCAAGCAGACCTCCTGAGGAAAGGATTTACACAGCCTGGGAGCTGCCATCAAGAAGACTCTCTCCTGAGTCTTCACCAATTGCAAAAGTGGTGGGACTGAGAGAAAGCCCTCCCATGCAGATCTTAAAACCTGATCGGGCTTGTATGAGGAAATGTGTTTTATAACACAGAAAAAGCATTCAATTCTAAACTGCTACAGTCAATAAAATGGTTTTAACATATGCTGAACTCTACATGGAGAATGCCTCTTAATCCAGCAGTCATCCATCTGACCTTATATTGCCTACTGTGGCAGGCAACTGCTCTCTGGGATCAGAGATAGAGCTCTTTTTCAGAGGTGGCTTTAAAAAACCCCAAAGCCAGGGATTCTTTCACTTGAACTGGCATGGACCATTTGTTGCTGTTGTGTGCCTTCAAGTGATTTCGGACTTAAGGCGACCCTAAGGTGACCCTATAACGGGGCTTTCTTGGCAAGATTTGTTCAGAGAGTTTGCCACTGCCTTCCCCTGAGGCTGAGAGCATGTGACTTGCCCAAGGTCACCCAGTGGGTTTCATGGCTGTGCTGGGAATTGAAACTTGGCCCCCAGAGTTGCAGTCCAACAATCAAACCACATGCTATGCTGGCTCTAGACATGAACCATACCCTCCAACATTTCACAGATGAAAGCCAGGATGCATGTAGCCAACCAATATAAGAATGAGATCAAGATGGCAAAAGTTGCTAATGAGGAAGAACACAAAGGCTAGGAGAAATTTCAGCAGTTTGCTTTTGCCTACTCATACTGAGAAGGACAAGACCACTTTTACATTTTGAACTCAGCTTGCAATAATTGATGTAAGATGAACACAAAAGAGGGAAGGTGAGTGCAGGAGAAGTGGGAAAATAGAGGATTAATTTGGACGGTTCCTGCAAAATCAGGATAGTTGGAGGGTATACATACAAGTACTGGGCTCACAGCCTTACATGACCTCCATCACTAAGTTTAGGGCTGGCCCTGTAGGCTGTTAAGCTGAGTGAGGAGATGGCCAGGTGGCAGATTTTGGGTGCCATGAAAAGGCAGCAAATGGTTCCCTCGTCAAGTCTATTATACTTTATACTATCAGAGATAGAAAGTAAACTGGAATTTACTGCCTCATGTGCCAAAATAACTTGGCTGCATTTGAGCACAGTGGTATCCGCTGGAGCTTTGTTGCAAAATCTCTGTGGATAGCAAAATCTGTGGATGCTCAAGTCCCATGAAATACAATGGTGTAGTAAAATGGTGGGCAAATCACATACTCTCAGCCTGAGAGGAAGGCAATGGCAAACCTTCTCTGAACAAAGATTGCAAAGAAAACCCCACAATAGGGTCACCGTAAGTCAGAAACAAATTGAAGGCACACAACAACAACAAAGTAAAATGGTGGCCCTTATATAAAAAGGCAAAATCAAGGTTTGCTTTTTAGATTATTTTTTTAAAATATATATTTTCAAGCCATGAACGGTTGAATCCATCAGTGCAGAATCTGTGGACATGAAGGGTCGAATGCACTATGAACCCTGACTTGGAGAAGTAGTGTGGGCCAACTTCTGCTCCTCTGCCTCATGAAGCAAAATGCTTTGGGTCAGCACTATAAACTGAGCAATGACCACCCCCACCCCCAATTCGGGTGGTTGTTCCAACTCTCCCATTCCCCCAGAGTGATGGGAAGATAACCACTTACTCTTCACTGGTGAGAAGTTTCTTCTGATGTTGATAGTGGTGAACCTGGCAAGACTGAGCTAGTCTAGAGTCCATGTACTGAGGGGGAGGAAAAGAGATGATAAGATTAAAAAGAACTTTGCTAGATCAGATTGAACCATGATCCTATGCCTCCAGCCGAGTCCAACATCCTGCTGACCACAGCGGTTATCTATATGCTTACAAGAAGCCTATAGGTAGGATCCAGGGAGGAAGCCTTCTCCCCCTGTTCTACAATAACTGATATTTGGAGGCATGCTGTCTCTGACTCCAAAGGCAATTATATCCGGACGACTAGTAGCCCTGATAGCCTTATCTTCCATGAATCTCTCTAACCACTCCTTTAAAGCCACCTCAGTTGGTTGCCAGACCATCCTTATAATCCATGGGGGCATCTACAATGTAGAAATCATGTACTTTGACACTACTTTAACTGCCATGGCTCCATCCTACAAATCCTGGGTCTTCTAGTCTGTGAGGCACCAGCACTCTTTGGAAGAGAAGGTTAAAGGCCTTGTAAAACTATAAATTGCAGGGTTCCATAGGAGGAGGATTCTACAATACTTAAAGATTTTGAACTGACAACTCTGAAAAGCATCCATCACCCTTCTCGAAGGCTGATAAATTGCGCTGGAGCTGCTTAGGCAGCTTCATTATTGGGCAATTTAGGAAAGGGGCATCTGGTGCCTCAAAAAACTACAAATCCCAGGATTCTGTAGGATGGAGCCTTGGCAGTTAAAGTGGTGTCAAACTGCATGATTTCTACAGTGTCAATGCACCCTGTCTCAATTAATTTACTGTACTATTTACTATATGAACAAGTATCCTAAATCTCCCACCATTCAGATTCATGTTACAATTCCAGGACACAAGGCTGCATCTGCATTGAAGAAATAATCGAGTTTGACATTGCTTTAACTGCTGTGGCTCAATACTATAGAATCCTGTGGTTTGTAGTTTGTTGTGGCGCCAGAGCTCTCTGACAAAGAAGGCAAAATATCTCACAAAACTGCCAACCCCTGGATCCCATAGCATTGAGCCATGGCAGTTAAAGCTGTGTCAGAGCATTAATTCTGCAATGAAGATGCAGCCCAAGTAGTATGAATGGAAGATACCAGCATCTCACCTTGAGTTGCCCGATTGAAAACTGGAGAGGGCTCTGCTTCATGTGCCAAAATAACTTGGCTGCATTTGGGTACTATGGACCTTTTATGGTTGTGTAGAAGAGGGAATTTCAGCATGTGCAATTTGGCATAACAACCAGGTAACAATAAGCAGCATTTGAAATTTCCTCTTTTATGCAACCAGTTGAGCCCTCTCCAGTTTTCACTTTGGTAACTCTAATCTCACCCCATCTCCCTATCCCACCCATGCACACAACTAAGCAACGACACAATTACTTACTGCACTGGGCTGATGGTACCGGTACTGGTTCCCCCGATTGGCTGTGTATGCTATCTTCTGAGCCAAGTGCACCTCTTTCTGTAGCCTGGAAATTAATAATGAGATGTTTTTACAGGCAATTAAAATATTTCTTATTTTTATGTTATGTATGTTGACAAGTCACACTCTCTCAGCCTCAGAGGATGGTAATAATAAACCCCTCTGAAGAAACTTACCAAGAAAATCATATGATAGGCTCGTACTTAGGGTCGGTGTAAGTCGGGCATGACTTGAAGGCACACAACAACAACAACATTACAAATTGCCTTACTGCAAATTTTTCATTTTCTTGAATTTACATTTTAAAAAATAATTTGGAGACGCTACACTTTCTGGCCATACTAGTGTAGTAGCATATTAGTCTGTTCCAATAACCACTAAGGGCCATGTGCCGTCCTAAATATGAGGAACAACCCCATTGTTAGGCAGAGTGAGGCAATTGTTTAAATCTTTTCATTTTAGGACTCATTAAAGGGTGACAAACTTTTGCTTATTTAATCGAATGCTGCTGTATTTTTACTCTCAGGGTGGGAGAAGCATGCCTGTGGGATTTCTTGCCTTATGTGCCAAAATAAATTGGCTGACCTTTGAATCCATGCACCTTGACTTTAGAGACAGTTTGCACACAGAATGTTGCATGTCACCCAGTTTTGTTGTGTGTTTTCCATTCATTTCTGATTCTAGTGACCCTTATTCTTGTTAGCTGCCCGAAGTCAATCATGATCCATGGCGACCCTGTGATGAGACATCTCCAAGATCTATCCTCCATTGCTCTGCTCAGGTCTTGCAAATTCATGCCTGTGACCTCCATGATTGAGTCCATCCATATGGTGTGGGGCCTTCCTCTCTTTCTACTATTTTCTACATTTCCTAACATTATTTTCTTTTCTAATGAGTCCTGCCTTCTCATAATGTGACCAAAGTACAACAGCCTCAGTTTGATCACCTTGGCTTTCAAAGAGATTTCAGGCTTCTTCGGTTCCAGGATCCATCTGTTTATCTTTTTGGGTGTCCACAGTATTCTCCACACTCTTCTCCAGCACCATATCTCAAGTGAGTTGACTTCCTTTCTGTCTGATTTCTTTACTGTCCAGCTCTCACATCTTTACATGGTGATGGCTTTGACAATTCTAACTTTAGAACTCAGTTGTATGTCTTTGCTCTTTAGGATCTCAACTAGTTCTTTCATAGGAGTTTATCACGTGGGGGAAATCCCGTGTGAAAACGGGGCTTTAAATTAAACAAAACCTGCAAAAGCAGGTGTTTTTTCAGACGACGTCGCTGTTAAAAGGAGGTTAATCCAAACAGAAATTAGACAAAAACTGCTTCTTTTTACTTTTGGAAGATCCCAAAAGTAAAAAGAAGCAGTTTTTGTCAAATTTCCGTTCGGATTAACCTCCTTTTAACAACGCTGGAGTTTATCACATGGAGAAATCCCACTGATAAATTGCTTCCGCTTTTGCGGTTTTTCCCCCCTTTAAAGTACCATTTCTGCATGGGACTCCCCATGTGATAAACTCCATAGCTACCCTCCCCAGTTCTAGTGACCCTAAGGAGAACCTATAATGGTTTTTTTGTGGCAAAATTTATTTAGAGGTGTTTTTCTCTTCCGTCCTCTAAAGCTGAGAGAGTGTGATTTGCCAAAGGTCACCCAGCAAGTTTCCAGAGTCCTCTAGGTTCCTTACCATTTAATCTCTTCCTTGAAGTATTTGATTCTAATCTCTTATCCTCATTCCCTTTTGAAAGTAATCCTAACAACATGCTAACTAGATTTTGCCATATTATTCTCTCCGTTCATTTGTCTTTTCCCCCCCCCATCTCCTCCACACTGTATTCCCTGTAGCTGAAATGTATACCTGAATCACATGTCTTAAATCAGGGGTAGGCAACCTTTTTGAGCCGGGGGCCGGGTTGCTGTCCCTCAGACAATTGGGGGGCCGAAGCACCAAAAATAAATAAACAAATGAACAAATAAATTAAAATTAAAATTAAAAATTAAAAAAAAAATTAAAAAAATATGCATGCACACTCTCTCAGCCCCAGAAAAGCCATGGCAAAACCCCTGTGGAGATTTTGCCAAGAAAACCCCAAGAACAAGTAATAACAACAATAATCAATATCATCTGGCGCGGCGGCAGGACCGGCCTGGGGCCAGTCCAAAGGCCTTGGTGGGCCGCATCTGGCCCCCGGGCCTTAGGTTGCCTACCCCTGTCTTAAATAATACTCCTTACCTCTTCTGTATTTAACTCTAATACATGCTGAAGCTGTGTTTTATCGTATGGCTTTGGGAGCAGAATCCAACTTCAGAGTAGATCTCCACTCCAATGCACATTCGAAAATGCGTTCTGGTGGCCATTTTTCCAAGTGGGAAGCTTCTGGCTTGGAAAAGTGGCTGCCGGAGCATGTTTCCCAGTTTGCATTGGAGTGGGGAGTCATAGTCCAACACTCAGACATTACACTGACTCTAAATGATTATCAGGGGACCTTAAATGCAAAAAATATTATTAAACTTAGGGGCATTGCAGGCCGGCCTAAAGGGCAGAGTTGGCACGAGGCAGCCGCATGCCGGCTGTCCCAACCCCACCCCAACACCGTCCTGACACCGCGTGCCCTTGTGCACAGCATGTGGCATCAGGACACCCTCCCGGTGCAGCATGCAGACACGCTGTGCCAAAAGGGCGCGGAAAAGCATTTTAGGGGCGGCAAAAGGAAGAATCAGGGCCATGGCGTGGGGTTGCCGCGGCCCCAATCTGCTGCTAGCAGGGGCAGCCCAGAGCTGCCTGTCTGCTTAGCCCCTTAATCTTTCTATCTCAGTTCACCTTTCTCGTAGAACAAGGGTGGGAAAAGTGTGTCCCCAGAGCCACATGGGGCTCAACAGGGCTCTTTTTCATGGTCCTGAACATCTCATTCTCTGGGCTGCTCTTTTCCTGCCATGCTTCCCCCCCCGCCATGCTGAAACAGCCATTTGCCTTTTTGAAAGGTTGCAAGAGTCTCCTGCAATGTTTCTGATAAAACGAAAATTGTACCTGTTTTTTCAAACCAGACATACACTTCCACTCTTGGTTGTTTGTGTTTGGGTTTTGGAGGGCATTTTCAGCAATTGTGCAACCCCTGACAAGGCCATGTGGAAGTAACTTGGTGTTTAGACCTATTGTACTTGCCCACCCCGATCAAAGGAGTTTATCGCACCTCTTAAAAACCCGAATTACCCCTGCGCTGAAGTCTCTTTTGGGATAAATTTGGGTATTATTACATGCAAAAATGTTGCTGATGCCACTGCGTGACAATACCCAAATTTATACCGAAAGAGACTTCAATGCAGGTTTTTAAGACATGCAATAAACTCCTTAGAATAAGATATACATTTGGGGCAATGTTCTCCTACTTTTACACATTGTTTAGAGACTTAGTATGTCTTAATCTTGTCCAGGGGGCATTAATAAATCAGAGGTGGGCAAAAGGTCAATCACAATCTTCTAGGTCTAATCTACACTGCAAAAATAATGCAGTTTGACATTGCTTTAATTGTCATGGCTCCATCCTATGGACTCCAGGGATTTGTCATTTGTTGTGGCACCAGAACTCTCTGACAAAGAAGGCTAAAATGTCTCACAAAATTATAGATCCCAGAATTCCATTGCATTAAGCCATGGCAGTTAAAGCAGTGCCAGAATGGAGACTGTCAGGAAATCAGAAGAAGACTAGGATTGGGAAGGGCAGCTATGAAAAAAACTGGACAAGATCATAAAGTGTAAAGATATAACACTGAACACTAAAGTGAGGATCATTGAAGCCGCAGTATTCCTCGTCACCATGTACAGATGTGAGAGCTGGACAGTGAAAAAAGTCAATAGAAAGAATCATAGAGTTGGAAGACCTCAGGCCATCCGGTCCAACCCCATTCTGCCATGCAGGAACTTACAATCAAAGCATCCCAACAGATGGCCATCCAACCTCTCTTTAAAAACCTCCAAAGAAGGAGACTCCACCACTCTCCAAGGGAGTGTGTTCCACAAAATCAACTCATTTGAAATGTGGTGCTGGGGAAGTGTACTAAGAATACCATGGACAACCAAGAAGTCAAACAAATGTGCTCTAGAACAGATCTGTCTCTGGAAGCCAAGGTAACTATGGGGGGATGCAGATGGACAGCCATGGGCTGCCCTGGGAAGCGGAAGATTGAGGCCGAGGCTACCCCACGCCTCGGCTCCAATCCTCCTTTTTAGCGGCTGGGAAAGGAGTGCCAAAATAGCCTTGCGGCTCTTTTGCGCCTCTTCTGGTGCAGCGTGTCCGGACGCTGCGCCAGTAGGATGTCATCAGAGCGCTCGCCATGTGCAGTGGTGCGTGCTGTGATGACGTTCTTGGGAAGAGGTTGGGGCGCCTGGTGTGTGGCTCTGTCTGCAGAGCCCCTAAATTGAGGCTGTCATACTTTGGCCACATCATGAAAAGGCACAAGTCATTAGAACAGGGGTAGGCAACCTTTCCCCTTTAAGGGCTGAGGGACTTCAGCTCCCAGAATCCCAGGAGCTATTGGCCAACATGAGACTATTGGCCAACATGGCTGAGGCTTCTGGGAGCTGAAGTCCCTCGGCCCTTGAAGGGGAAAGGTTGCCTACCCTTGCATTAGAAAATAAAATAATGCCACTAATAAGGTTGTTGAGAAGGTATGGACTGTACCGCACCTTAGACTAACGGCCACCAACACTATAAAAACTTCCCTACAACAAACTAAAATTACCTGTCTTCAAGTACACCAAATTGCTTCCTTTGCATCACACCTAACCTCAGCAGGAAAATCTCCACATCCACTCTCCTTTTTTGAAAACCTTTGTTTGAATTCTGCATCTCATACTAAAGGGATGGTGGCATCTATCTACAAACATTTCCTGGAACACATGTATGGGGAAAGACAATATATGCACTCATTTTGGCAAGGAGAATTGAAAACCACAATTTTAGACACTGCATGGGCTCATATTTGGCCTTCACCCCCATACAAATCCCGTTCAGCATCTGTGAGGGAGAATACTTTGAAAACCATCCATTAGTAATGCTGTCTAAAATGATTAAAATGCTCTCTCCGATTGCTGGAGGGGTTGTAAATCTAGAGGTTCTTACATGCGTATGTGGATTGAATGTCCTAAAGTGAGAAAATTCTGGGATGCAGTTCTCTATCAAATTTCATGTATCAAACCATAAATCTCTGTCCAATTTTGCTTTTGCTTTCTATATTTGTTTAAAGTAATTCTAACTTGAAACATAGGAAACTGATGATGTTTCTTATTACTGCTGCCAGATTAGAAGTAGCCATATGTTGGAAGTCAGGTGACTTCTCCACTGAGAATTGGTGATCTAAAATTTGGGTCTGTGGTTGATGGAGAAACTGTCTGCTATGATGAGGTTTTGCATTGGCTACAAAAGGACTAACACCTTTCAAGAAGACTGGATGATCTTTAATGACTATGTTAATCATCACTCCCACTGGATCCAACCTCCTACTTCACAGATGGACCTTTGGGCAGATACTCTACACCAGGGTCGGCAACGTTAACCTACCTGGGGCCGGTCGCTGGTTCCCAGGTCTTCCGGTAGGCTGGGAGGGGGGAAATGGCGGCGTGCATGCTCATGCGCACACATACACGCCCCCGCCGCCGTGTGCGCTGCCGCCACCGTTCCGCCATGCATTCCGCAGCTGCCATTTTGTTTGCCAAAATGGCGGCTGCGACTAATTTGCGCATGCGCAGTACTTCTGGCAAACAAAATGGCGGGAGCACGCAGCGGCGGGGGTTGGTGGGGGCTGGTCGGTGGGATGCGGCCCGTGGGCCATAGGTTGCCAACCCCTGCTCAACACCTTCACAAGCTGGACTCTCTGGCTTTTACTGAGAACTAATATTTTTGATTCTGCTGCAGAATAACTATTCATCAGATACAGAGGAGCTCGGAGATGTCTCATCCACAGGGTTGGCATAAGTCAAAGTCCACTGAAGAGTAGTTAACAAAAACAAGATGCAGCCAAAGGTTGACCATACAGGCCTAGATGGATCAATGGTCTTGACTCTGTATAAGGAAGCTCCCTATGATCCTAACATACACGTAAAGGCATGTTTCCTACCTGTACCAGCAAATGGCGGCTACCACCAGTCCAGAGACCCCCGTCACGGTGCACATCACCACAAGGGCTGTAAGGAGGACAATTCAGTCTTTGAGTCACTGTTGGATACAAATGGGTACGACCAGTTTGGGCTTCTCTAGTTTCACTCTTCACCATTGCACTGTCCACATACCCAGGCTAGGATTCCCTGATCTCATGGCCTGGCCCTGAATCTTAGGATGTGACCCCACTTTTCCAGTCCTCAGGGCAAGGGGGAAGGGATTTCAGGGTGAGAGTGCTGCCTTGAAATGTGTGTTTATATGTGTTTTCCTCTTTTGTTAGATTTGGGTTTTGTTGTTTTAATTGGAATAGCAGATTCTGTGCAACTGTGGTTGATGCTTCATGTTATCATAGACTCGTAGAGTTGGAAGAGAACACAAGGGCCATCCAGTCCAACCTCATTTTGCCATGTAGGAATATGTAATCAAAGCACTTGTGAGCAATGGTATCACCAGGGGCTGCCCCTAGTAGCATCACTGGGGTCTCCACCATGTAACATCTCAAGGGATCATCTAGGGATGTGGGGCAAAATAAGGACATTGCCCCCTCCCAAATAGAAATTCTGATCCCCGAAATGAAGTTTTCCTTCAATCTCCCAATTTCTAGCATTGCAGAGAGTGAGACGCTGAAAACTGTTAATGCCTCGAATGCTTCCGTTTGTTGTGTTCACATTCCCTTGGTCGCTTTCCCTGCCCCTTTTCTTTGGGTGCCTAAACTTTATTTCTAAATACTGGACTGGGATTTAAATTACAGCACTGCTATAAATCTGAAGATTGAAGGAACATTTCCTGGGGGAAAGAATTCTTATTTGCAATACAATTCCCTTATGTTGCTGCATCTTTAGCGTTGTCCCCAGGTCTTAGGGTTTGGCCCTTAAATCTCAGGACTTGGGATAGTCCTGACCCATGGCACAACGCTAGCCCTAGGCTCTTATGCCATCATCTCAGCTCATCTTTTCCTGATTCACTCTTATACTTACTAAGAGTCACAGCTTTATTCAGGTTGGTCACTGGGGGACGGGACCTTTGCTTGAAATCCACTTTCACGCTCCTTGGGGGTGTGGTGGTCTGGACTGTGATGCTTTCATAAGATTCAGAAGAAACTGGGATGGTGCTTGCAGAATAGGAGACATCTGTGGGGAGAGAGGTGGGGAATGGAGTGGGAGAGTTGGATGGTTCAAACTCCTCAGTGCTGCCTGAAAAGCAGGAAAAAGAACAGAAATTACAGTACAATGGTTTGAAGAGCATGTAGCCAGCATAGCATAGTGGCTTCAGTGCTGGACTATGGAGATTAT
>CM034703.1:319577036-319587404 GCA_020142125.1 Phrynosoma platyrhinos
AACTTCTGACATCTTGATCACACTGAAGTTGCTTGGCCATCCGGGTCCACGTTTTCATTTGTGAAATTTTGGAGGGTATGCTTGATTTGGCTTACAGTGCTTTTATGCTTATGTTTTTCACTTTTAAGCTGTCCTAAATTCAAACATGGAAGAGGGCTATATTTGAAGATCGTAAATAAATAAACCAAATAAGCAACCTTAACATGGGATGATTACGGTGGAGGTAACGTTAGTCCCTTAACATGACTGTCTAGTTGGAACCGACTGTAGGAGGTGGTGCTCATCTCCATTACTAAGCCACTTGAAGAGCCAGTGTTGTCCGAAGATGTCTCCGGTGGTCATTTGTCCAGCATGACTGCACCAAATGCTGCTACCTTCCCACTGAAGTGGTACCTATTTATCTACTTGCATTTGCATGCTTTCGAACTGCTAGGTTGGCAAAAGCTGGCACTAGTGACAAGAGCTCGCCCCTTGATGAAACTCTCAGGCCTTGAACTACCAACCTTCCAATCATCAGAACTGGCGTCTTAACCACTAAGCCACCACATCCCTCCAGGATGATTACAACTTGCTTTATACTTTCAGGACACAGAATACAGTGGTATGTTGCAATGAGTTCCACAGGCAGCCTGTTATCATTAGCTCCCTCTTTCTGTTTACTAAGCCAAATTAAATGTGACTTCACACAACCAATCACCAGTTGATCTTTGACACAACCATCTGATAGTGACACTCCCTAGCTGTTGTATTAGTTTCTTTAAAACATTGATATCCTGCTTTTCTGCCTGGCAACAGACCTCTGAGATGACTGAGAATAAGTGAAAATCGATAAACATGCTTGAATCCTATTGTTTGCTCCAGCTAGAGTAGAACCAATGTATCTCCTCTATTTGGGACAAACTAATAGCATGCAGTGCCTCTCCTAATAATAATAATAATAATAATAATAATAATAATAATAATAATAATAATTTGTATCCTGTCTCTCTGTGTAACACAACCGGGGCAGCTTACATGCTAAAACATACAATACGTCTCCGAACAGCCCTTATCATGCCTTCCGATGTTTCACAGATGCATTTATTAATTTCTGTATTTATTTTATATGCCACCTTTCTCCCCAAGTGGGACTCAGATGTGTGATCTACCAATATCAGTGTGTGGTCAAAGTGGTAAAAGTTTTTAATGAGGTAAAACACACAAGTGGGAGCCAGCATGGTGCAGTGCTTTGAGCATTGGACTAGGACTCTGGAGACCAGAGTTCGAATCCTGGATCGGCCATGGTAACCCACTAGGTGACCTTACGCAAGTCACACTCTCCCAGCCTCAGAGGATGGCAATGGCAAACCTGCTCTGAAGAAATTTGCCAAGAAAATCCCATGATGGTTGCCTTAGAGTTGCCATAACTCAGAAATGACTTCAAGGCATACAACAACAATAAAACAAATAAGCTGGTAGAAGCTGCAGCAGTTGGCCTTTCCCTGAGACTACTGGGAAGGGCAAGATTTATTATTATTATTATTATTATTATTATTATTATTATTATTATTATTATTATTTATAACCCGCCCCTCTGCTAGGCAATTGAGGCGGTGTACAAAGTTATCCCCTTCCTCTTCTCTCCCAGCTGAATTCATTGAGTGAAAACTACTTTTGCACTTTGAACTCGGTTTGTAGCCACTGAAGTAAGCTGAAGACGAAGGAGGAAAATGGGAGGAGAGAGAAACTATATAGTCATCTAAAGCACTACCAAGAATCCCAGCTCCTCCTACCACTGACCCTTGCTAGTTATAGCCACCTACTCTAATAACCTTTCATTTGCAAATAGGCATTCTTAACAAGATATGTGATGCCACCCACGTCCATGTCTACTGATACACTTGGCAGGAGGAGAATCAACCATATCTTACATCGTGGGTGAAGTTACACATTTCCCAACTCTTAATTGTTGCTGCTATTGAGGTGGCACAACTAAATGCTTGAATGTGGGCATCTATTTATCCTACATCACAAGGGGCAGCCGTGATGCAATTTGCAGCCATACTTTACAACAGGGCTCCTTCCCATCAGCCATAGCCACCATGGTTAATGGTGAGGGACGATGGGAAGAGCATTTTATCAACTTCTCAAGGGCCAAAGTTTCCCCATCGCTATTTCACAACTTATTAGGTCATTTCCTAATTGCCCAATTAGTTTCTGGGCAAAATGCAAAGTGTAGGTTATTACCTTTAAAGCCCAGTATGGTTTGGGTCCAGGTTACGTACAGGATCACCACCCTGTAAAGTCAGATCCTCCGGTGGACGTTTACTCCAGTCAGCCAGGACTAGATTGGCAACAGTCAGCCAGAGATCTTTTTCTTCAGCTGCCCATATACTATGGAACAACCTGCCAGAAGAGATCCGACAGCAGAATACACTTAAGCTTATCGCACGGCACTTAAGGAATGGGAACAGGAACGGGAATGGAAAGGAAAGGAATGGAATGAAACGGAATGGCCTTTATTGTTGTAAGCCGCCTAGATTGGTTTTCCAGAGGGCGGGGTATAAATAAATTTTATTATTATTATTATTATTATTATTCAAAAATCGGCTGCCAGGAACAGCTGGGGAACGCCTTGGGGACTACCGGCAACATTGGTGGTGTTTTCCTGTCCAGTAAAATGCGTTTTTGCCCCAAGGTGGGAAGGTGGGAGGAGGAGAGAAAAAATGGGACATTTTAAAAGCAGTGGAAAAGGTGGGATGATAGAGAATTAATGGGGAATGTCCCTGCCAAATGGGACAGTTGGGGAGTGTGGAATGCATTAGTGCCTACTCAACTCTACAACAACAACAACAAAATAATAATAATAATAATAATAATAATAATGAATTGTGGGGTCTTAAATCTGCAATTTGGCCTAAGATATGAAGACTGTCTTGGGAAACAGCTCAACAGCAATGAGAGGATGAAGCAGGCTACAGGGAGATAATGGGAGTGGAATGCTTGTTTATGTCAAATAAGTCAAATAAATCAATAAATTTGTGTGCAGGGGAAAATACGCAAGATATGTTTTGTAAGCAGCACGGTAACTACAGGTATTCTATTCCTTGAATCAAGCCTATGCAAACTTTAAAAATAACATTCTACTGAGCAGCTTCCAACAAAGTATCAATGGGATCTGAATCCTGTAACACAGGGGTAGGCAACCTTTTTGAGCTGGGGGCCAGGTTGCTGTCCCTCAGACAATTGGGGGGCCGAAGCACCATAAATAAATAATAAATAAATAAATAAATAAATAAAATATTTTTATTTATTTTTTTAAAAATATGCATGCACACTCTCTCAGCCCCAGAAAAGCCATGGCAAAACCCCTGTGGAGATTTTGCCAAGAAAACCCCAAGAACAAGTAATAATAACAATAATCAATATCATTATGGCGGGTGGCGGCGGCGGCAGGATCAGCCTAGGGCCGGTCCAAAGGCCTCGGGGGGCCGCATCCAGCCCCCGGGGCCTTAGGTTGCCTACCCCTGCTGTAACATATAGATTCAAATAATGCAACAGAAAATACAAGTAAGGCAATAGTAAAACATGAGAGCCAGCGTGACGTACTGGTTTAGGTGTTGGACTAGGACAAGCGTTGGGTGACATAATGGTTTGGGTGTTGGAGACCAGGGTTCAATTCCTCTCTTGGCAATGAAACCCACTGGGTAATCTTGGGCAAGTCACACTCTCTCAGCCTCAGAGGAAAACAATGGCAAATTCCTTCTGAAGAAACTTGCCATGAGCCTTAGGGTCGCCATATGTCAGAAATAACTTGAAGGCACACAACAACAACAAAACATAAGAACCAGTACAGAATCAGTTTTTAAAATCCCAAGAGGATGAGAATGATAGGAAGAGAAGTGCTTCTCTCAGTTTCTAAGAACTGGAAACAAAATAGCTGGACACCACTTCCAAGGCAAACAGGGAGCCCTTCCATGCTACAGTTATATTCTTTGCAATATCCTATGGAATCCTAAGACTGGACAGTTAGGGAGAGGTGTTTGCAATTCACAGCCAGAGACCTCCTCTAGTGCCTCACCAAACTACAAATCCCAGGACTCCATGGGATGCAGACATGGCAGTGAACATGGAATATAATACTATAATCCAGTGATGGCAAACCTTTTAGAGACTGAGGGGGGTTGCTAACTGCCAGAAATAGTTCAAATTGAGTCCACTTTTAGGGTTGGGGTTAGTGCTAGGGAACCATGGGAATTGTTTTTTCCCCCTGAGACATTAAGCCTTCTCTGTCAGAGAGCTCTGGTGCTACAATAAAATACAGTTCTCATGATTCCCTAACCCTAACCCTAACCCTAACCCTAACCCTAAAAGTGGACTCAATTTGCACTATTTCTGGCAGTCTGCAAAGGCCCTGAATGCCTAAACTGCAACCCAAAACCTACTTATTTATCGCAAAGCATTTATTTATCACAAAGTGCTGCATCGCTCTGACTTTCGATGAACTCTGTCGAAGTCTGTGCTGGGGCAATGGTGTGTGTGCCCACAGAGAGGGCTGGGAGTGCCACCTTTGGCACACATGCCATAGGTTCGCCACCACTGCTAAAATCCATAGTCTCTCCTCTGAGCAACTACCATCTACACTACAAGGGTGGGCAAAGTGTCCACATGTGGCCCCCAGGACATTTTTGTGACTCCCAATACTCTCCCAAGGCGTCATTTTCCCCCTCCCAATAATTATTTTGCTTCAAATAGTCCCCAGAGATCCTCTAGGTACCATGAAGGGCATTCCCATCATGTTTTGAGGGCCTTTTCGGCCAATTTATGCCCAGTAGAGGCTTTATATATAAAACACACACACACAACGCAGCGAGTCAACAGAAATAGATTTCTGATCAATTTCTGTTGTTAAAAAAAGTCCTCTCCTGGGCCTAAAATGGCCCATGAAGATTCTAAAACATAGTGAGAAGGCCACTCACATCCCTCTTAGAGGGTGCATGTGGGAGCCCCCAGAAATTTTTTATTTGCAGGAGCAGTGGATGGGGTGCAGTCCTCCAATTTATCTCTCAAGGGGTCAATATGGCACCCTAGTCTACCGCATTTTGCCCATCCATGACATAGAAGATGCCTGGTACCCACCATCTCTCTGATAGGGATTCTTTATTATTTATTTGATTTGATTTCTATTTCTCCCAAAATGTGATTCAAGATGGCGTGGATTTGTAGCTTGAATCAAGGCAGCTTGAATTCTTTGGAACACTGGACCAAAGAGAAGCAGAGAATTGTTAAAGGGAATCTGTACTGATGTCTTTCTCAAGAGGTACAATTATTCCCCCGTAGTAGATGGCTGCAGTGATAACAGCCAGAAACAAGTGACTTTGCAAGGTCCTTTAGCTGCCTCAATAGGTGTAGCACATTCCTTGTGGGAAGCATATTTCCTGCAAACTGCAGAAGTGGAATGGAGTCTCCAAATGTCCAGCTCCACTACCTATGCAGGAATCCACAGCCAAAGGATCTGACAATAGCTTGAAAGCCTCCCATTGAAAGATAATTCCTTTCGCTCGAAGGATGCATCTGCACTGTAAAATAATGCCATTTGACGCCACTTTAAGTACTGTCGCTCCATCCTGTGGAACCCTAGGATTTGTAGTTTTTACAAGGACTTTAGCCTTCACTGCCAAAATTCTGGCGCCTCACAAAAACTACAAATCCCAGGATTCTGTAGGGTGGAGCCATGGTAGTTAAAGTGGTATCAAACTGCATTATTTCTACCATGCAGATGCACCCTAAGTGGCCCATTCCACACTATGAAGTGCTCTTGCCATTAAGAAGTTCTTCCTAACATTTAGTCCAAATTTCTATTCTCATCATTTGAAGCCACAGGTTCAGGTCTTGCACTCCGTAACAGCAAAAACCAAGACTACTTTATTTTTCATGGGAAAGATATTGACATCAAGTTGGCTATGATATCACCTTTCCCCAGGCTAAGTATATCAACCTCTCTCAACTATCAAGACTTTGTAGTAGTAACCTTACTACTTAAGCCCATTGAGTTGATCAATTTATAGAGCTGGGAATGGGTGTGTGCAATGTGTATGTTAAAGAAATCCTAACATGCTTGAGAAGTTTTAAAACAAGCAACACTGGTGCCTGAAGGGATCTGTCATCTTCAAAACTTAATTCTCTGTGTATCTCAAGGCTGGGATTCTCCTCCTTGGGTTGAGGAGACATTGCGGTCTCAAAAGTCTCAGGACAATGCATTTCTTTGAAATGGGGTAATCTGCTTTTGCAGGCATTCCCAGGATGCAGGGCATTTTTAATGCAAAGGGATTTTGTAGGATCTTGCATACTGATTTTCCAGACAAACACAGCTATGTCTTTGAATTCTACCACCATGGAATGCATTTTGGATGATAGCTGTATCCACTTCGCTGTATGTTTATAGCTCTTGATCTATTGTGCATTTTTAAGTGTGATTGCATATCTATGGTTTCATTATCTGTAGTTAGGCACTCTCATCCACTCCCCAAAGTGGATGAGAAAACATCTGAATAAATATGAGGATACTTAACAGTAAGAGAACCAGTGCATGTAGTAGTTTGAGCGTTGGACTACTGACTTTGGAGACCAGGATTCATTTCCCTGCTGGGCCATGACAACCCACTGAGTCAGCTTGGTTGAATCACATACTCTTAGCCTGAAGAAAGCCCATGAAGTCTAGAGTTACCATAAATCAGAAATGACTTGAAGGCATACAACAACAACACAACTTAGTAATGAACCACCTAGCATGTATTTGTGTTTTTAAAAATACTAGTTTATCTATGTAAAATAAAATTGCAATCAGACAAACCCTCTGTGGGGTTTACAGCTCATGTAGGTCTGAGATGAAATGGCGTAGAGTAGAGGGATACCAAGAGGTTCCTTTGTAATAAGTGCTTGCCCTGCCACATCTATTCTTCTTCATCATCTGTATAGATGGAAGTTTTTTGGCAGCATCAGCTGTGTGCTTCTTCATTAGTGTTAGCCACCACTACTGCTGCTGCCCAGTTGCATAAATCAAATTTATTGTGACACCAGAGCTCTCTGACAGAGAAGGCTAAATGTTTCACAAAACTACAGTTCCCAGAATTCCCTAGCACTGAGCCAGGGCCATTTAAGCGGTCTCAAACTGGATTATTTCTGCAGTGTGTTTTGGACCATAGGAATATTTTATAAAAGAGGCAACTTCACACATTGAGCCAGGCAGATACTCTGTGCAAATCAAGAGTAACAAAAGAGACATCAGTGGCTGGGAGAAACAAAATGTAGCTTTACCAGGGCAAGTCTTCACACTCTTTTATCAGGGAACAAATGTCTCTAGAACAAGGGTGGACAATTGTGGGAGGCGAAAAGAAACACGGCCCACCAGATATCAGTTCTGATTCACTTCAAGATTTAGAAAAATGCCTCTCCTGATTTTACAACTTTTTTGATTTCTAAAACTTTTGGAATTTCAGATTAATGTTGTATATTTTTACTATAAGTGATTATCTGTACTCTGCATTTCGTGTTTGCATGGGGGGGTTTTTTTGCATTGTATTTTAGTATAGTATATTATTGAAATAGTTATAAATGTTTTATTCTGATTTTAAAGCCCCATGTACAAGGATGTATTTGGCTGTCATTCCAGCACCAAATTAAAAGAGGATGATTTACAAAAGCTGGTTTTATACAGATTCACAATTGTGCACTATTTTGATTTGTATTTTATGTGGTTTTAGTCTGTCTTCTTCTAACTTGTTAAATTGTCTAACATGTTTTTAGCCTTTTGAAAAACTTTTTATCACATTATCTTGAATTGGTCATGTGGATTTTATTGCACTCTCCTCTCTGTGACAGCCTTTGAGGTCTTTAAATACTGCAATCGTTTCAATCTTCAGTCTTCTCTCCATCAAGCTGAACATGCCCAGCTCCTTCAATCTTTCCTCCTATGTTTTGTTCTCTGTATCTCTTAGCATCCTTGTTGTCTTTCTCTGAACCTGCTCCAACTTGTCTATATCTTTCTTACAATAAAGCACCCAGAACTGAACACAGTATTCCATAGGAGGCCTGTCCAGGGCAGAATATGGGGGACTATTACTTCCTTTGACATGGAAACAACACTATTACTTCCCTTGACATGGAAACAACAGACGCTTCTGTTATGCAGACTAAAACGGCATTCACCTTCTTTGCTGCAGCATCACACTTCTGGATCATGTTCAATTTAGGATCAACAATAATTCCAAGATCCTCTTCACTTGTAATACTGCTGAGCCATGCATCCCCCCCATTCTATACATGTCCATTTGGTTTTTGTTCCCTAAATGTAGAATTTTGCATTTTTCTCTTAACATTTCGTTTTATTAATTTCTGGCCAATTTTTTTTAGTTCATCAAGGTCCATCTGTAACCTGTTTTTCCAGTGTGTTAACCATCCCTCCCAGTTTTGTATCATCTGCAAATGTGATAAGGATTCCTTCCACCCCTTCATCTAAATCACTGATAAAAATGTTGAAGAGTCATAGCCCTGGGACAGAGCCCTGAGACACTCCACTCAAGACCTTTCTCAGTTTGAAGGGCAACCATTTGAGAACAGTTTCCCAACCAATTATGGATCCATCTGATGGTATCTCTGTCTATCCCATATTATTTAATCAGTTTGTTAATCAAAATATCATGGGGGACCTTTATCAAATGCTTTGCCAAAATCCAAATAAATGACATCCACAGCGTGCCCACCATCTATTAAACAAGTGACCTGATTTAAAAACAAAGATATAAGATTAGTTTGGCTGGAGTTGTCCTTGACAAATCTATGCTGACTCCTACTGATTGCTGCCTTGTCGTCAGGATACTTGTAGACAGACTCCTGTATAATTCATCTTAATATTTTTCCAGTATTGAGGGGAAATGTTTGCTCATCTCTAGCCCTCAAGCATCTCACCCATTCTCCATGATTTCTCAAAAATGATAGCAAGTGATTCTGAGATTTTCAGTACTCTGATGCTGTTCACCAGCCTCTGTAGAATTGATCTCATTTATGTTAACTAGGCAATTCCTGACTAACTTCTTATCAGTCATGATATTCAGCCTGAATACCTTGCCAAGGTCTCTGCTGATGCACAGAAGCACAATCTTCTTCTTTTTTTTGGGGGGGGGGGGAATGAAGTACTGTCATTTGGTAATTATTCATTTTCAACAATTGCGAAGTACTCCCTTCTGTATACTACTTTGTTTGGTTTCTCAATGTAATAAGTTGTTTTATTAAACTTCAGTAACTTGTTGATACATATTCAATGACATGTGTGATGTAAATTTCTTTATTACATGCATATAAACTGTCATATATAATTTAATTGCATTATACACCGGTTTTTGTGGTTTGGTACTAATTCACTCAGAGGCCTTCTGCGGTTTGTGTTTACTTTCTGTTTTCCCAGTTGCTTTTCGTCCCGGGGGATAGCATAAACAAAGACAAGGAGAAAGAGCAGGGATGTATCCACACCACAGAAATAAAGTGGTTTGACACCACTTTAACTGCCAAGACTCTGTCTGAGAGAATCCTAGGATTTGGATTGGTGAGGCTCCAGATCTCTCTGACAGAGCAGGCTGAATACCCCACCAAACTACAAATCCCAGGTTTCCACAGGATGGAGCCGTGACAATTAAAAGTGGTTTCAAACTGCTTAATTTCTGCAGTGCGGAAGAGCTGAAGAAGGAGAAGGAGTGTAGTGGATGGAAAGAATCATAGTGGAGAAACAATCATGCTGTTTTTTCCTTCACTCTCACCCTGCCCTCCTCAAAATAACAAAACCCGAAACAGGTTAGATGTACCCTTGACTACGTGTGAGGAAAAGTGACAGAGGAAAGTTGAAAAACCTGAAATAAAATTAACAGTAAAAGTTCATTAAGTAGAACTGCCAGAGAGGGGGAATGCGGTAACCACGGTGCTGGAGATATTGCTAAAAATAATTGATGGATAAATGTCCAAGAGGTAAGGTTCATACAGCATGAGAGTGTGTGCATTTGCTGAATAAATTGAATTGAAAGGACAAACCTCTCAAACCGAAGCTTAAAAAGCATGTGGGAAGAGGAAGAGTTGTGTAATTCACCACGAATTACATGACAATGAAGATCTTAGTCAGTGCCTGTAAGAATGTCAGGAAGAGTCAGGCCCAGAGTAGGTCACAAATCTGGAATGTAAAGAATACCTTCAACAGCCCTGGCCCAAGTCCCAAGTCTTTTTGCCACCTGAAGCAGCTCTGGGCCCATGGTAGTGTCCTCCACTCCCCACAATTTAATACAGGTTGAGTCTACCTTATCCAAGATGGTTGGGACCAGAAGTATTTTGGATTTCCCCCCCCCC
>CM034703.1:319627213-319651611 GCA_020142125.1 Phrynosoma platyrhinos
GAAGAAGACAAAAGCAGAGAAGAAAGAAAAGAAAGATCTTGGGGTCATAACCTATAACATCCCAACCAAACCAGGGGAGAAAAAAGGTACTGTGATGGTTAGCAGTGTTGGAAGGAAGATGAAGATGAGAAGGGCGGGAGAACTTTGCCTCACACTGTATGCAGTTATTAATTATACTAATAGTGCACTGATTTCTCAGGCTGCATCTACACTGCAGAATGAATGCAGCCTGGCACCACTTTAACTGCTATGGGTCAATGCTATGGAATTCTGGGATTTGTAGTTTTGTGAGATATTTAGCTTTCTCTGTCAGAGAGCTCTGCTGGCACAACAAACTACAAATCCTAGGACTCCATAGAATAGAGCCATGACAGCTAAAGCAATGTCAAATTTCATTAATTCTGCATTGTCTCAGCAGCCGCAGAGGTGGCTCTCTCAATGGCCAAAATGGCACGATCCATGCAATAGAGCAGTGATTCCCAAACTTTGGTGCTCAAGGTGTTTTGGACTTCAGCTTCCAGAAGCCTTAGCTTGGCCAGAGGTCAGTTATTCTGGGAGCTGAAGTCCAAAACATCTGAAGGACCAAAGTTTGAGAATCACTGCAGTAGAGGGAGGCATTACAGTAGTCTGGGAAACCCAAGGTTTGCAGAAGCAGAAATAAATCTATAGGGTGAAAACATTGTATTGGAACCCTGAAGCAGATCAATGAGGACTGTGCACATTTGAGGATATGGATAACTACAGGAAAAGTGTTAATGGAATGGAATCTCCTGGAAGAGGACATAGTTGCTTAGCTAGAATGCTGAACAGAAGCAGAACGGACTGCATCATTTTTTTGTGAGTACAGTAAGAACATGAGGACAACAAGAATTCCTATAATCCAGTGTCCAAGCTGGATTATACCTATTTCGGTTAGGTCACTTAATATATTATCCGTCATCAAAAATGATTCCAGGGTGGTTTACTGCTTCTAAATCTTCAGGCTGTTGTTTTCATTAATCACTAGCACACTTTGTAAATAAGGATGCACAAGTTCCTAGTCTGCCATAAGGAGACAGAAAGAAGACCCAAGTGTGGTTGCAAGTGGATAAAGAGGGACTGAGGCTGCTGCAACACTGCAAATTTAATGCAGTTTGACACTGCTTTAACTGACATGGCTCCATCCTGTTGAATCGTGTGATTTGTAGTTTGTTGTGGCATCAGAGCTCTCTGACAATTCAGAGAAAGCTAATTAACTCACAAAACTACAGATCCCAGAATTCTATAGCATTGAACCATGGTAGTTAAAGCTGTGTTAGCTTCATTAATTCTGCAGTGTAGATCCCAGTTGCACTATTCCTGCTGTAGCAGCCTGCTGCATTTCTGTGGTGGGGACAGAAGGAAAGCAGAGGCTCCAGGTCCCCCCCATACTTTTTGGTGTCCCTGCTGTGTGAGCAGAGTGGTCTTCTTTTCCCTGCATGCTTCATGTTCTTTCTGCTTTCTTTTATTTTCTAGATGTGACTGGCCCAATGCCTGACTCCTACAGTCCTCAGTATGTTGAAGCTGCCTGGTACCCCTGGTGGGAGATCCAGGGTTATTTCAAACCAGAGTATGGGGTGAGTGTGAACATCTGGGGTGCCGCAGACAAAAAAAAAACCCTGCCCAATTAGATAATATGGTGAGTGGGTTAGCTGCCAAGGGATGGGTTGCGTACATCTATCATGACACAAGATCAGTGTTCTATGCCTCTTCAGGCTTTGGTCTTGAAAATCAATAGTGATTACACTATTTAGTCTTGAAATACTATTATATTTATATTTATATTTATTTATATCCCACCCTTTTCCCAAAACTGGGACTCAGGGCAGCTCACAACATTAAAAAACAGTACAGTTAAAAGCATACAAAATAGTACATTAAAATAGAATTCGGTTATTGCAGTATTAAAACAAGTTACATGTTATAAGAATAAAATACAATTTAAAAAGATAAAAATGTTTATTATTATTATTATTATTATTATTTTATCCCGCTCCTTTGCGTAATGCAACCGGGGTGGCTTACAACATTAAAATATACATTTCCTATCCCACAATCCCACCCACCCCTTAAAATACTATTAAACAATGACAATTTAAAAACACACTTAAAATAATAATACAAATAGACAAACAATAACTGCCACAAAATCAGAGGAGCAGGTTAGGCTGTTTCTTGATGGCCAGGATATCTATTCAGGAAAGGCCTGCCAGAAGAGATCTGTCTTAAAGCTTTTTTAAAGCTGTTCAAGGTGGTAATATAAAAGATCTCAGCCGGAAGGCCATTCCATAATCTGGGAACGGTTGCTGAAAAGGTCCCCTGGGTGGTTGCAGACAGCCTTGTTTTTATCGGCTGCAGCAGATTCCTCCCAGAGGACCTGAGTGTGCGGGGTGGATTATAAGGGAAGAGCAGTCCCGAAGATACTTTCAAACAATACAACACCCCAGCCCATGTTTTAAAAACATTCTGTTTTAAATGCCTGTCTAAACAGGTAGTATGAAAATGGGGCTCAAACACTTCGGACTATATCCAGCTAACCCATCAGAGAGAATTGTGATGCATCCCTGAGGTATTTCTAGTTCTGCAGTAAGCATTTCAGCAGAAGTGAGAGAAGATCCTGTGTTGTTTTTCACCCAGTCCCTTTGACTATTGAATAAATGCTTCTGAAGCTGTATCCATACTGCTGAAATAATCGAGCTTGACACCACTTTAACTGCCATGGTTCCTGGGATTTGTAGTTTGTTGTGGCGCCAAAGGTTTGACACAAACTAGATATCTCACAAAACTACAAATCCCAGAATTCCATTGAGCCATGGCAGTTAAAGTGGTGTCAAATTGGATTGTTTCTGTAGTGCAGATGCAGTCTGAATAACTTTTATTTTATTTTCTAACCTGTGTTTCTCATAAACATGAATTTGCGGCTGAAAACATCTTGGGGGAACCACTCCTCCCCCAGCCACAGATACGATTCTCACTTCTTGAAAAATCTTTTTTCTTCTCTTGCCAGCGTCGCAGTGTCTCTGAGCCAAACCCCAAAGGCCTCTTCATGATGTGTATTCCACCACCCAATGTCACAGGATCTCTCCATCTTGGCCATGCACTCACCAATGCCATCCAGGACTCCCTGACTCGATGGTGAGGCATTTATGTGTATCCACTGTTTCTTCCACTGCCTCACTGAGACACCTTGCTATTTCTTGAATCTTTCCTTCTGCCCCCATTTTGCTTTGTCTTTAAGCTGCCCTGTTCAGATAGTCTCACTTTTCAAGCCAAACAGGGGTCACCCCTCCAAACCAGGATTTTTTATCCACAGATTCAAGCATCCATGGTTTTAAAATATTTTAAATTTAAATATAAATTCCAAAAAGCAAAGCTTGATTTTGCCATTTTATATAAGGGACACCCTCTTACTGTCTGTTGTATTTACATTGTATTTAGTGGGACTTGAGCATCCATGGATTTTGGTATCCAGGAGGGATTCTGGAAGCAAACCCCAGCAAATGCCAAAGGTCTATTGTATGTGACAGGACCATTCTGAAAACTGTAGGGAAAGTTCACGAGGTGCAATACTGTGTGCAGGATTCAGATTACTGAGAATCTACTTTTATTCAGAACCACGCCAATGAGTTTGTAACCCCTGATGCTCTAAAGATAGTATGAAAAGAAGGATTAAATAAAGTCCCCTGTGCAAGTGTGCCATCCTAGCCGAATATATTTGCTTCACTTTCAGGGCAGTGGTTTATAGAGGTTGAAGAATTGAGCTGTTCTTGATACTAAATTGTTTAAATAAAAGCCAGCCTTGAATTACTACTATACTGAGCAGAGAAGTGATAGTGGAGGGAGGTACTTAACCCAGTCTCACTTCTAATTCCTCCACTTAGAATTGTCTCATCTCTGCCATGGCCCTCCACTGTTCCAGATACAGATTTCAAGCAGCTTCAGATTGCTGTCTCAGAGTGGGAAATGAACCAGTGGGGAAAAGGACATCAACACTTCTAGTCATAATCTGTTTCCTAATGCTGCTTTTCATTTTAAAAGAAAAAGAACTGTGTGAGGCTTTGTTACATACATTTAGCAATGAGTACAGTGGATCCAAGCATGCAGACCTGTTGCACAGTATTCTTTACTCAAACTACCAACAGTACCAACTATTGTTCTTTTAACTAGGAGTGTTAACCCAGGACTATCCTTGTCTTCTGTTTCTGTCATTGACTGATGAGCCCCCCCCTTCCTTCAGGGATGTTATGGATATTGTCCAGTAGCTACCTCCTGCATTCATGCAACCCTGTTCCAGGCAGATCTTTTAGTCAGAAAGAGACCAGTAGCTGAGAAAGAGCTACATTTTTCCAACAACAAGACACATCCCTTATCTGAAATGCTCCAAAATCAGAAACCTTTTGAATGCCAACGTGATGCTTAGAAGCAGTAGCCGTGATATTCCTGCTTGTTTGTTCACAAGGCAGAAACAGGCAGCTGGTGGACTCTCCAGAAATATCCTGTACTTTTTTCCCCAATCTGTTTTTTTCCAGTGACTCTGGAGAGAGGTGCATGCAGTTGGAGAGACACACGAGGATCTGTGAAATGATGGAATGTGTGGATTCACGCCAAGCACTGCACTTGGATTCCTACTGTTTCCGAGATCCTTACGTCTCTCTTCAGCTTTGCATCTTTCACATCTCTCTCCAGCCTTGCAAGTACAATATGTACTGTGCTATTTGTATCCAAGAAATATTCCAAACCTCCCAAAAATTCAAAATGCAAAACACTTCTGGTCCCAAGCATTTTGAATAAGGGATACTCAATCTGTACTGTCATTTCATTGTTGGAAAAATTCAGCATCCCCAACACAAAGGTCTTCTTCAAAGTGTAACACTTTAATATGATATACCAAGGAGTGCTTACTGCTCATTTCACTATCAACTAATAGTCTATGGTTTCTGAACCCCACATCTTCTAGGCACCGGATGAAGGGGGAGACCACTCTGTGGAACCCAGGCTGTGACCATGCTGGCATTGCCACACAAGTGGTGGTGGAGAAGAAGCTTTGGAAGGAGCAAGGGAAGACGCGGCATGACCTTGGCAGGGAGCTATTCATTAAGGAGGTCTGGAAATGGAAAAATGAGTGAGTTATCATGTTGCCCCTTCTAACGAAGCCTCTTGTATGTTTTTTTTTTGTATGTGTCTGTGTGTTATTTAAACCATGTCTTAAATATGCTTTAAGTGTTTTAACTGTTTTCTAGCATGGTTTTACTAGATTATCACACTACACTCTTGAAGCGTTGCTGTTCCACTTTAACGGCTCTGGCTGCCTCCTGTTGCATTCTGGAGTTTGTAGTTCAGTGAGGCCTAAGAGCTCTCTGGCTGTATATTCTAAATACCCATTCCTAAACTGCAAATCCCAGAATGCAGTAGGAGGCAGCCAGAACAGTTAAAATGTAATAACAATGCTTTAAGAGTGTAGTACAATAATCTCCTTAATAACAGTAATATTTAAGTCCTTTTTAAACTTTTGTACATTAGCATTTTAGCTGTACCTTTCCAATTGTTGTAAGCTGCCTTGAATCTCATTTGGGAGAAAGGCGGGGTATAAATTCAATAAAATTAAGTAATTAATTAATTAACTAATTAAGCCCTAGCCAGTATAGTCAATGGTGATGAGTGCTGGCAGTTATGTCCAGCAAGATCTGTATATTTTCCAACCCCTTTTTAATTGAATATTGTGTTCATCCTGCTTTTCTGTGTCTCTTCTCTTTCAGGAAAGGGGATCGGATTTACCATCAACTGAAGAAGCTGGGTTCTTCAATGGATTGGGATAGAGCCTGTTTTACTATGGATCCTGTAAGATTTGTAGCAGGCAGACTCAATATGTGTGTGTGTGTGTGTGTGTGTGTGTATTTCTTGACCTTCAACTGGCTACAGGGAGTACATAATACCTCCACAGGGTGCAGGTCTGTTTCTGGATGCACGTCAAAAGTGCAGGATTTGACCTGTTGTAAACTGCCTTCTGTCCAGAACTGGGGAAAAAGAGGGCATAGTGGTTTGAGCATTGGACTACAACTCTGGATACCAGGGTTCAAATCCCAGTTCAGCCATGTAAACCCACTGGGTGATCTTGGGCAAGTCATACTTTCTCAGCCTCAGAAGATGGAAATGCAACCCCCCCTAAAGAAACTTGCCACGATAACTCGATGATAGATTGATCTTAGGGTTGCCATAAGTCGGAAACAACTTGAAGGCACACAGCAGCAACAAAGGGATTATAATGATGGTGATAATGAGACCCCTTCTCTTATTCTTGACAGACTAGTAGTTCAGAGAATGATTGGGATATGGCAGTAGTTTGTGGGCATAATATGGGCACGGATCCTTTGGTTTTCCATTTGCTTTACATGACAGTTCCTACAGTCCCCTACAAGTGGTCATACTGGTTGGGGGCTCTAGAAGTCAAAGTTCAAAACATCTGGAGGGCCAGAGGTTCATCAACACTGCATTACAGAGAGCCTGTAAAGTATGTTAATATTTTTATGCCTCTAATACAAATGTGGGGCATGATTGGTGTATCTACACCAGGGGTAGGCAACCTAAGGCCCGGGGGCTGGATGCGGCCCAGCAAGGCCTTTGGACCGGCCCCAAACCGGTCCTGCCGCCCCCGCCCCCCCACCACCGCCGCCGCCCCCCCATGATGATATTGATTATTGTTGTTATTACTTGTTCTTGGGGTTTTCTTGGCAAAATCTTCACAGGAGTTTTGCCATGGCTTTTCTGGGGCTGAGAGAGTGTGCATGCATCTTTTTTTAATTTTTAATTCTTTTTTAATTTTAATATTTATTTATTTATTTATTTATTGTGCTTCAGCCCGTCAATTGTCTGAGGGACAGCAACCCGGCCCCTGGCTCAAAAAGGTTGCCTACCCCTGATCTACACTGTAGAAATAATGCTGTTTGACACCACTTTGCCATGGCTATGTCTTACAGAATTCTGGGATTTGTAGTTCTGTGAGGCACTAGCATGTGAGAGAAGGCTCAAGACTTTGTAAAACTAAAAATTCCAGGATTCCATAGGACCACATGTATACTGCATTATTTCTAACGTGTAGATGCATCTGGTGACAAGAACTTCAAGGACTATGGCATGATTCTGTGGCTAGATGTATTGACTCAATTGTTGAACAGTAAATTAACATGTAGATAAATCTCATTGATTTAATGGATCTGCTCTAGTTGGACAAAAAAACAGGATTTAGGCCCAGGTCACCCAGAAGTCAAACAAACTGGAGACGAGACTGAAACTGGTTGTGTTAAAGAGCAGACCAGAGGAAGGTTTTATTTGAAAATGCTCAATGCCTCATTAATTTTTGCACCTACTGACTTCTCTAGTCCTCATCCTTCTACATTAGTGCCTTCTCAGTTTTCCTTTTTTGAGCTTAGAACTGAATCAGGGATTTGTGGCTCATGCTGTTGACTATTAAATAGCCCAGCCTGCTACTCTAGTTTGTTCTGGTGAACGTATTATGTTGAATGTGGAGGCAATGTAAAAGTGCAATACTTTACTTCCAGATTTTAGTTTTTATAGTAGGAGGAGTGCAGCTAGGTGTGATTGTACCTTTATGTGCAAAGGCAGTGGTCCCAATCATCTGATATGGAAGATCAGTTCCTGGTGAAGCAAATGGGATTATGGCAACATCTGTTGGAGCATGGAAAAGGCTAAACAGGCATTACTTGTTGTTCTTGATTTGCCAACAGAAACTCTCTCATGCTGTTGAAGAGGCTTTTATCCGATTACATGAAGAAGGGGTCATCTATCGCAGCAAACGCCTTGTCAACTGGTCATGCACCCTGAACTCAGCTATCTCTGACATAGAGGTGATTGGGTGGGAGAGAATGTATGATGGGTACAGCTAATCTGTGTTACGTGCAGGTGAGCAGACTCTACTGAGTTATAGTATCTTCCTTTTTTCAGGTGGATAAGAAGGAGTTAACAGGTCGAACTCTCTTACCTGTGCCTGGCTACAAGGAGAAGGTTGAATTTGGGGTGCTGGTCTCCTTCGCATACAAGGTTGAGGGCTCAGGTTAGTAAAGTGATGTGGTCAAAACTTTGACAGGGATTATGATGTGAACCAGGGGTGGACCACTTCTGGCCTTATGGATGTTGCCAGTGCTGGCTGTTCACCCTAGCCAGTGGTATGGAATGCTGGACAGTGCAGTCTGACAACATCTGGAAGACCATAAGTGGCCCACCTGTGCTCTGGAGCTTTTCTCTTTGACTCTTAGGGTGAATCTACATGGTAGAAATAATACAGTTTGGTATCACTTTAAATGCTGTAGCTCTAGCCAGTGGAATCCTGGGATTTGTTGTTCTACAAGGTCTTTAGACTTCTCTGTCAAAGAATGCTGGTGCCTCACAAAATGACAAATCCTGGGATCCCGTAGGATGGAGCCATGGCAGTAAAGGTGATGTCAGACTGCATTATTTCTACACTGTAGATGCACCCTTAATTGTGGCTTCTTTCACCCATGGTTATCTTCCTAGATAAAGAAGTGGTGGTGGCTACAACCCGTATTGAGACAATGCTGGGGGACACAGCCATTGCAGTACATCCGCAGGATCCCCGGTACCAGGTGAGGAACTCTAACAATAAAGATGCAGGTAGAGCACTTATGAATTACATCAGGGATGGCGACCTTGTGGTCTTTCAGATGTTGATGGAACTTCTACAAGTGGAGTCTTCCTTTCCTGCCTTCCCAGATGCAGTCAGTAGGATCTGACTCATTTTTTGCCCAAGAATGATGCATGGGTCTTCTACTAGAAGTCACCTTCTTGGAACACTGCAATAAACAGTTACAGTGGGTCCTCAGTATCCACTGTGGATTGGTTCTAAGACCCTCTGTGGACACCAACATCTGTGGATGCTGGACTCCCATTATATACAGTGATGTAATAAAATGGTGTCCCTTATACAAAATAGGAAAATCAAGGTTTGTTTTATGGATTTTTTTGTGTGTGTGAATATTTTCAAACCATGGTTGGTTGAATCCATGGATGCAGAATCTGTGGATATGGAAGGCCAACTGTAGCCTGTTTTGCCCAGTAGGCCAGTTGAGGTTGCAGGAGGAATGCTGGTGGAATAAAACTGGGATATAAGTTCCAGTACAGGACTGTCTGAGGGAACAATGCTGAGTTGGTGGAGTGTAATCATGGAAGGAAGGGTTACAGAAGGATCGAGGAGAGAGGACTAGATTGATGCACAGATGTTCTCTTTTTAAAAGTGTTGTTTCTCAGCATGACCTGGGTAAACTGCAGTAAGCCTTTCCTCCTTCTAGCACCTGCATGGTCGGAGTGTCCTCCACCCCTTCACTGAACGACTTTTGCCTATTGTGTGTGATGACTTCGTAGACATGGAGTTTGGAACTGGTATGTTTAGGCTCACTGGCTAGCAGACACAGCTCTGTGTGCATCTTGATTTTAAAACTAACAACTCTCCTGAGTGTGGATTGTTTCCACCTATTATGAGGATTGCCTTGAGAGGATTCAACACAAAAGAGCATCCAAGATGTGTGAATGTGCACATGTGTATGTGGGTGTGTATGTATACACATAGACATAGTTGTATGAGGAAAAAAATAAGTAGGAACCTACCTAGAAAAAAAAAGTGAAATTTTGGGTTAAGTCAAAGCTTGAAGTGGCAGAGAGGGAGCAGCTTTTTAAAGCAGGGCTAGGTAATTTCCCAGTAGGAAGCTACATGCTTGCTGCCCTTGGAATTTGATGGTTGGTTACTGCACTTGCTGGATCAGGTCTTCATGGTTCACGGGGTGCAAAAGTGCCTTCTTGGACAACAATGTTCTGCTACTCTGCAGTTTGAGCATCTTCCTTTCTAAAAGAGAAAGCAAAAAACAGCAGCTTTTTTGTTTGTTTGTTTGTTTTTTTTGGAGGAGGAAGCTGGCATTAGTACCAACTTTTGGTGGCTACAGTTTTGGCAGTGGTAGTTGTTTCAGCAGAATACTGCAGCAACAGCAAACAGGTGCACGGATAATATGTGCGATCTGCAGACTGTGCTCCCTATCCCTGCTTTAAAGAAGAAGAGCTGTGGTCAGGAGTCGAACTGTGGAACCATAATAAAATGGGATGAGCCAGAATGGATGAACGGATGTTTATTGGTAATAGAGGCTACATCTGTACTGCAGAATTGATGCAGTTTGACACTGCTTTAACTGCCATGGCTCGATGCTATGGAATTCTGGGACTCATAATTTTGTGAGATATTTAGAGTTCTCTGTCAGAGCACTCTGATGCTACAACAAACTACAAATCCTAGGATTCCATAGGATGGAGCCATGATGGTTAAAGCAGTGTCAAACTGCATTCTCTAGTTTGGCAGTGGCCAGAGCAGAGGCTTCTATGGAAGGGGGAGAAGGGCATGGTGTTAACTTAGAAGAACCTTCCAGTGGAAGGGTAGGGGGAGCATCTTGTCAGCTTTATGTCTTCATTTATGTAGCAGAGATGAAGAGGGTAACTGGGGAACAGCTCCCAAGAGCTTATGCTTGATCTGAAGTGGATATGCCCTTCTTTGCTCCATTGACAGGAAACCTTCTTTTGTCATTTTCAGGTGCAGTGAAAATCACACCAGCCCATGATCAGAATGACTATGAAGTTGGTTTGCGGCATGGGCTCAACTTCATCACCATTTTTGATGAGGACGGCTATCTCATCAACGTGCCCCCTCCCTTCTTGGTATCAGTGGGATGCACCTGGGGTGGTGATAGAGGATCTCTTGATGCTGGTTATGTCTTTAGGGCTTGGGATGGGATTTCCCTTAGCTAGGAATATCTGGTGGTTGAGGAGCAATATTTCAGCAATGGGGTTGGTCAGTGGTTCTCAGCATTTGGTCCTCCAGATGTTTTGGATTTCAGTTCCCAGAATCCCTGAACATTGGCTGAGGCTTCTCAGAATTGAAGTCTAAGAAATTGGGGCAGTCAAATGTTATGAACCACTGGTTCAGGTGACCGATAACAAGCCTTTCCATCTTATGGAGCTTAATTCTCATCCCCTCCTCCTCCCTCTTCTTCTATCCAGGGAATGAAGCGATTTGATGCTCGTAGAGCAGTGCTGGAAGCTTTGAAAAAAAAGGGACTGTTCAGAGAGGTGAAGGACAACCCCATGGTGGTCCCAGTCTGCAGGTGAGGAGAGGTTGCAAGCCAGAAGGAGAACCTGAATTCAAGTCACTAATCTATTCTTGTTGAGTAGGTTGGTTCAGTAGAGAGTGAAAGTGTTATTACCACATTTGGAACGACACTTCTTGCATGAGGAAGTCACACCATTTAGTTTGTGTCATCTAACTATAAAGGCTTTGCAGTGATGCAGTGCTTGTATACTAGTGTGTGCACGCATACACATATGTGTCCAAAGAGAGCTGTAATGTTTGAATGCGCAGTTAAATGTGATAGGGTGGTCAGGGCCTCCATAAGTCGAAAACAACTTGAAGGCATACAACAACAACAATCAGTAACATTAAAAACAAAACATGCACTGAAAATTTAAAATGTACAGAACCTTACTGAAATACTTTTCTTTAAAATCAATCTGTTTCATGTAGCTGGTCAAAATATAAAAGTCTTTGTCAGCCATTGGAAGGACAACAAAAGTAGAACCATCCTAGGCTCCTGGGGAAGAAAGTTCCTGAGCATGTAAACAGCCGTTGAACAGCCATCTTTCATCTCCATCAGAGATTCTACTTGATAAGCTCTGATGAGCACATAGTGGTTTGAGAGTTGGACTGTGATTCTGGAGATCAGGGTTCGATTCCCAGCTTGGCCATAAAACCCACTGGGTGACTTTGAGCAAATCACACACTCTCAGCCTCAGCGGAAGGCAATGGCAAACCTCCTCTTAACAAATCTTGCCATTGCCAAGAAAACCCCATGACAGGTTTGCCTTATGGTTGCCATAAGTCGGAAACAACTTGAAAGCATACAGCAAGAAGTCAGTATTTAGAGCTGTTTAATACTATACAGTCATAGCACCTTGATACCACTTTAAATACCATGGCTCCAGCCTGTGGAATCTTGGGCTTTGTAGTTTTGTGAGATATGGAGGGAACCTGTACCAAACTACATATCCCAGGATTCCATAGGTTACACCCATGTGCTTCTAGTGTCTCGTGATCTTAGCACACAGGGGGTTGTCTATAAATCAGAACTGAGGAGATGTGAAAATAGTGGGAGAAACAACATTGCAAGTTGGAGGATGGGCTTCCTGAAATGGACCTGATGGGCAACACTGTTCTGTGTGAATAAAAAGGGGACCATATGGACAGGTGGAGGAATACCTTAAGTTGGATGGGAATGCTAGAATTCTAGAGGTCTTTATTTCAAAGAGGGGATCACTCTTGTGAGCTGGCAGTCCTGGCTCCATTGCTTGGCATGAACTAATTCTGTTGTCTGTTTTTCTTCCTGGTGGCTACAGTCGCTCCAAAGATGTGGTAGAGCCACTGCTAAAGCCCCAGTGGTATGTGCGCTGTGACACAATGGCCCGAGGAGCAGCCGAGGCAGTACGCCGAGGGGACCTACGCATTGTGCCAGACTTCCATCTCAAAACCTGGTTCAATTGGATGGACAATATCCGGTGAGTCTCTTGTGATGCCTACATATAGAATGTATGTTTGGGAGAATAGGAAAGGGGACCCAAACTGGCATGTGGAGTGGGGAGGAACAACAGATGAGAAAGAGGTGAGGAAGAGAAAAAAAGACCTATACAAGACCTCAGAAAGCAAAAGAGCAGTAAATGCAGGCAAGTGAAAAAAACAACCAAGAGGAGCTGCAGCAAAATGTTGCAGCGTGGAGTCTGTCCTGTTCAGCATCCTGGGGTATATCCACACTGCAGAATTAAAGCAGGTTGCCACCACTTTAACTGCCATGAGAATCCTGGGATTTGTGGTTTGGCGAGGCACCAAAGCTCTCTTACAGACAAGGCAGAATACCTCACCAAACTACAAATCCCAGGATTCCACAGGATGGAGCCATGACAAAGCTGTGTCAAACTGCTTTAATTCTACAGTGTGGATACATCCCTAGCTAGCTCTACTTGTTTCTTGTAGCCATGCCAGTATCCCTTCTTGGATCCCAGTGGACCTATTTTGGCTAGATAGATATTAGTACTTAGCACCTGTGTTCCCTATTGGGGCTGATAAACTGAAAGTAACATTTAATGATAAGAACAGAGTGCCATTTAACTAGTGGCAGTCAAATAACATTGTAATCCAACACACATAGATGCAGAATTCACTTAGATGTCTCCTTTGTGATGAAACAACTAAAAAAATTAAACATTTGGGAGCTGGGGGTGGGTGGGGATTCTGTGTATACAAATAACTCCAGATTACATCATTCCAACTTGTTCTGCCTTAGAAATACATAACATTTATTCCAAATGGTGTTTAGAATCTGTTCCGTGTTGTCTATTTGTCTAATTTGTTGCATTCACTTATTTACTTGCTGAGCTAAAAACAATAATCATTGGTAGTTCTGAGTGTTATTTGTTCCTCTTTCATAACTGTGTGCATCAAAATTAGGTTATACTTTTTAATCCTTAGGAATGATGGTTGGATTAATTTATCTGTTATTTTGTGATGTACATTTCTGAGCTAAAATGAGTAAGAATACTATACTCCAGTTCAAGGATGGGAATAATGTGGTCCTCCAGATTTTGTTGGACTGCAGTTCCCAGCATTCCTGACCATGAGCTAGGCTGCCTAGGGCTGCTGAGATTTTCAGTGCAATAACATCTGTAGGGCTGCATGAATCCCATCCTTGCTGCAACTGGTAATCCACCACTCACTACAATTTTTCTATTAATTCCGCCCTCCCTCCCTAGCAAGTCTCTCTCTTCCGTTGGTTTCCCACAACCCGAGGGGGAGATTTCTATGTGATCTACTTCTTTCTTTTGTGTCTGCAGGTGCATCCGCACTGTAGAAATAATGTAGTTGAGACCACTTTAAATGCTGTAGTGCCATCCTATGAAATCCTGGGATTCAAAACTGCAAATCCCAGGATTCTGTAGGATGATGCTACAGCACTTAAATTGGTCTCAACTGCATTATTTCTACAGTGCTGTCAAATTGCATTTTTTTCTGCAGTGTAGATGCACCCTATGTATGTGCATGTATGTTCACACATTCAGATTTACCAGAAATTGTAGTCTTCCATTGCAGGTCTTTATGACATTTTCTTCTATCCACCTCAACTCTAGGGATTGGTGTATCTCTCGGCAGCTGTGGTGGGGCCATCGTATCCCAGCCTATTTTGTGACTGTCAATGACCCCTCTGTGCCACCTGGAGAGGTAGGATCAGGGGCCCATTGTGAGTAGGTCATGATGTTAGGGGCTCTGCAGCCAAGAAAATGAAACGTGAAAACTATTTGGGATATAGAGACAGAAACTAAGCCGGCACCACGGGCATGATGAGTGTGAGAGCCAAGTTGGACTGGTAACAGAAGAATTGCACTAGCTGGTAGAATTCTTCCAGTCTGAATTCAGGGTGCTTCTGGTGACATTTAAACCACTAAATGGCTTGGTGGACCATGACTGCTGCTATGCTACAGCATTAATGCAGTTTGATACCACTTTAACTGCCATGGCTCCATCCTGTGGAATCCTGGGATTTGTAGTTTGTTGTGGCACCAGAGCTCATTGACTGAGAAAGCTAGATATCTCACAAAACTACAGATTTCAAAATTCTATAGCACTGAGCCATAGCAGTTAAAGAGGCATCAAACTGCATTAATCCTGCAGTATAGATGTAGCCCACGTCTCCCTTTATATGCCAGCTTTAAGTTTGAGGTCTGGTGGGGATGGAGGTAGCAGTTTCTCTGTGTCCCAACAGTGAGGTCAATAAAATATACGGGGATATGAGAGAGGGCTTTCACATCCCTGGCATCCCAACTGTGGAATGCCCTCCGCTTAGAGGCCCAGTTGACACCAATGCTTATTTTATTTAGGTGCCAAGTGAAAAATAATGGGGCCTTTGGGCTTCATTATTTCATCTCAAATACTGATGTGTATAGTTTTAAAAACTTTAAAATCTATGTTTAATATGTGGTTTTTTTGCCTATTTAAATTACTTTGATTGTTTTAAACTGTCATTGATAAGCTTGCCCACCCCACAAGATCTTTTTGATATAAAGAGGGGTAGAAATGCTTTAATAAATTATAAATAAATAAATAAATAAATAAAGATGAAGAGAGGCCAGAGGAATGTAAGAGGAAAAGCTACTTTATTTTCTTTTTATTTTAGATTTCCAAATGAGATATTAGAAGCTAATGTGAACCCTAAAACAATGCAAAATTAGATTGGTATCCGACAATGGTAGCATTGCTTATTGTTTCTTTCCAAGAGGGAGAATATACAAAGAAGATAAAAAGCATCCAGAATGTGGGCTAAATTTGGCTCACAAGGGCTCCCCATCCAGCACGTGAACTGTTTCTGCTCTTATCTTTGATCAGTGATTGGAAATAAGAGGCTGTTTGAAACACAGAATGCTGTTGTACTGAACTGAGTTCAAGTTGCAGACCAGGAAACTGTTGCACTGGGGCTCAGCCCTGAGTTGAAATGCAAGGAATTGAGTTATGCTTGGTGGGAAAATGTCCACCTTGGTATGTCATCACCCATTTTGCTTTGGCACTGACCTGGGTCCTGTCTAGAATGAAAGACCCTTAACCAATGGTGGGCAATCCCCTAACCCAGGGGTCCCCACACTTTTCCGGCCAGGGGCCGGTTCGATGTCCCCCAGAACAGCCACGGGCCGGTTTAAAAAAAAAAAAAAAAAAGGAGGTGCGCGCATGCGCATGACTCCAGCGCCATTTTGTGTTTCAAAATGGCGTCCGGAGTCGTGCGCGTGTGCCCGACATCGTACGCACACGCGCACGACTCGGGTGCCATTTTGTGTTATAAAATGGTGCCTGGAGTCGTGCGCATGTGCGCATGACGCCATGCGCATGACTCCGGACGCCATTTTGAAACACAAAATGGTGCCAGAGTTGCGTGCGGGTGGTGGCAGCGGCGGCGGGCTGGTTAAAAGGCCTCGACGGGCTGAGGCCGGCCCGCGAGCCGTAGTTTGGGGACTGCTGCCCTAACCCCTTGTGAGCTGCATCACTGCATTTGTAGCAAACCAGCAGTCACGTGAAAACACTTCCAGTGTGATGTTGTCAAATTTTAGATCTTTCTTCTGTCATGGATGGTGGTGGGGAACAATGACATAATGACCAAAACTGCTGTACTGTGGTGCAGTTTTGCAGGGTTTTTTTTTTTTTTTGTCATTTGGGATTATTTTTCACCTAATTATTTTAAAGGGGTAGATGGGAGTCCAGGGTTTAGAGAGATTGGGAGTGACATGCAACCCAAGGTCTGTATTCCTCCCCTCCACTTTTAACCATTGTATCCTCATTGAAGTAAAATTCTTCCACATTCAAATCTCATTTGGAGCTCAGACTTAAGACAAGATAAAGTTGAATGTACATGGCCAATGTATGATGCTTTATATTGATGAAACATTATTGTGTAAGTAAACTTCTGGCGTTGTGCTAGTATGCAGGCTTTAAATAATTGTAATATATTGATGATGTAGCTCTCAGGCATTCATCTCCTAAGTCATTTTTATTGATCAATAGCACATATCAGTATAAAGCGTGGACTTATTTCTGGATACAGCAGATGAGCTATCTTGATATAATCTGTGGGCTTCTTCCTAGGATACAGATGGCAAATACTGGGTTAGTGGCCGAAATGAGCAGGAAGCAAAAGAGAAAGCTGCTAAAGTCTTCAGGGTGACCCCAGACAAAATCTCCCTCCGGCAAGGTACAGTCAATGGGGACTAAGAAGGGGAATTACCAAGGGGGTTGTGAGGCAGTAGTGTCATCTGTCCCCTTTGCAAGGGTCCTCACACCTCAGGGACTTAGTGCTTTACATGTTTGTACTGATGAACATGGTATGTAAAGTGACACCATGGTTACTTGTTTTTTTCTATTATATTTAAAATAAACATACCTTTCTTTACCTCATTCACTTTGAGGTAGCCTCTCCCTAGAAGCCAAGATTGCTGAACTGATACTGAGACACATAGCTGTGCTAGTTTGGAATATCAATATACCAAGGGAAGTAGACTGGTCTACTTCCTCAGATGTATGGATGCATTATGAAAGCTGATGCTACAACATCTTTCATGCAATTAGTCTCAGAGGTGCTACATGATCCCTTTGTGTACTAAACTGAGACTGGCATACTTTGGACATATCATGAGAAGACATGACTCACTATAAAAGGCAATAATGCAATAATATAGGAGGCAGTAGGAAAAGAAAAGAACCCCATTCCAGGTGGATAGATTCAAACATGGAAGCCATGGCCCGGAGTCTGCAAGACCTAAGCAGGGCTGTTGATTATAGGGTAACTTTGAGGTCTTTCATTCATAGGGTTGCCATAAGTCAAAGTCAACTGGATAGCAGTTAACAGCATTAAGTGAAAAATAAATAAAATAATAAAAACTGCACATAAAAAAATAAACAAGAACCAAAAACCAGCAATACAAACTAACTTGCAAAATAGCAGTACTTAAAATGGATTATCTGTTTACTATGACAGGTCAAAAGGTTAGGCTTTGTTTCAGCAGAAGCTGATCTAATTGTGAACAAAAAGACAAAAACCAATGTGCACCCTAGTTCATGGATAGGCAACCTAGTATCCTGGTGTTTTGAGCCAGTGGGGTATTATGGGAGTTATAATCACAACATCAAGTAAATGGCACTTTGCCAACTCTTGTCCTGTTCTCTGTGTTCTAATTAGTGGATTTGTGTGTTTCATGTTCCCCATTTCCAGATGAGGATGTCTTGGACACCTGGTTCTCCTCTGGTCTGTTTCCTTTCTCCATTTTTGGGTGGCCAAATCATGTAAGTCTTGACTGTGAAGCTGGGCTGTGAGGATGGATGGAGAGGTGTTCATTGCTCATTGCTCTATTCCAGATCTCATTCACCTTTTCCAATTTGTTTTTTTCCTAAAAGAGTGAAGATCTCCAGGTTTTTTACCCTGGGACTCTCTTGGAGACTGGACATGATATTCTCTTCTTCTGGGTGGCCCGCATGGTTATGTTGGGCCTAAAGCTTACAGGGAAGTTGCCATTCAGAGAGGTGAGAAAGAATCTTCATTATTTTCTTCCCTGGGACTGGTGACAGTGGGTGCATCTACACTGTAGATATAATGCAGTTTGACACCACTGTAGTGCCATCCTATGGGATTTGTAGTTTTACAAAGCCTTTAGCCTTCTCTGCCAAAGAGTGCTGGTGCCTCACCGAACTAAAAAACCCTAGGATCCTGTAGGATGGACCCATAGCAATTAAAGGGGCCAAACTGCATTATTTCTACAGTGTAGATGCATGCAGTATTTCCTCCCCATCCTCTCCACCCATCATAGGCATGGCTGATCAGCAAAGTTTATACTGGATGTTCTCATTAGTTCAGTGCATAAGAATTCTACCTGTTATCCAGTAGAATTTTCTGGCTGGGGATTTTTGCTTAGATGATGAAACTTCAGATGGTGAAAAGTTACAAGACCTTATGGAACCCTCATAGAAAGCATGGAACATTAACATTTTGAACCTGCAGAGTAAGATTTGAAGTGGTCTATGTTCTCAGGTATATTGTTCTATACAGCTGGCTCTTTAAGACATTGCCTCTCCAGCTATCTGATGTTGGGGGCTGACATTTTTCCCAGTGTATCAGGGGCAAGCATCATATTTGTGTCCATTGGATATAACTGATTTTTATTTTCTTTCCTGGAAATTCACCAGGGACTGGCAGCCAATGGCTCAGGAACTAACATCTGTCCAGAGACTACCACTCTGAGCAAGCACTGCCTTGGGAGTTATTGATTCTTAGTACTGTACTTAGCTTACCATCTAAACAGAGTTGATCCTCCTGCCCCTCAAGCCGTAGTTGTAAAAGGAGAAATCCACAGTGCTCACTTGATCAAGTCCTTGTCCAAAGACTAGCTGAAGTTACCTCCTTGATGCTTGGTTTTTTTTTTTAAAGCACCATAAGGGATAAGTGGCAGTTCTGCTATAGTTACTCTTTTTGGTTCTAGAGGACATGTGCCTGACATGCATGAACACATCTGTCTTAAAACAGCATTCCTCAACCTGGTGCCCTCCCACTTTGCTGAATTAAAACTCGCACCATACCCAGCTAGCAAGGAGGACACCAGGTTGGGTAAGACTGTCTTAAAAGCTCATGTTGCTACCATTGTTGGTTTAGTTTTTCTGTTAACACAAACTCTGTGAAGACAAGCTGATGTTTAACCTGGAGAACTGAGAGCTACACTCTGCCTTTCTCAGTTTTGATTTTTAAAGCTTCTCTGTAGGAAAAAAAAATGAATGGAAATCATATGCACACCTCACAAATGTTTCTTTTATAATATATGTACATGCTCAGGCACCAGGGCAAATTGTGTTCAACCACATGCACATGCAGTAGAAATCTGTGAAGTTATTGTACATCACATTTTCAAGCTTTACCCTACATATCAGGGGAAGTGCACTGTATTTAAAATAACCCTTCAAAATGGCAAATCGCTCTGATATTGCTTGACAAAATGTGGAAACTGGGACTGTTTTTGTCACATCGCAACAAACTGTGGTGTGCTGAAATATGGTTTGTTGTGGTATGAGAACCTGTCTCTGTTAATGACTTATGATTTGTTATTGTCTTACACATTTTGACATATATATAAAGCATGGATTGTTGTAACTTTCAAATCTATCTGTGGCTTGTCCCTTGGTTGTCTCCCCAGCTGCCTAACTTGAACTAGGAGATTATCCTTCCCCCCCCCCAAAAAAAAAGAAGTGGGAGAGAAACAAACCAGAAATGGGAAAGACAAGCCATGATTTCTTTGGTTAACTGCCATGCAATTAATAGCTTAAGCAACAAACCATGGCTCATAAAACCCTTTTTTTTTATTGTGATGCATGAATTTGACAGTTGCCTGTTCCCAGCATATCTCTTTATTTTCTGTGATCCTTTTAAGGTTTACCTTCATGCCGTTGTTCGGGATGCCCATGGCAGGAAGATGAGCAAATCACTGGGAAATGTAATCGATCCATTGGATGTTATCACTGGAATCACACTGGAGGTGACCGATTGTTTTGCTCTCAGCAAGTGAGGTCAAACGTTTTTGTGGCAGAGTTACAATAGACTTCAGTAGTGTAATGCACAGATGCTGATTGGTATAGAAAATAATCATAATAAACAAAATGTAACACCAACTTACAAAATTTAACAAAAACCAAATATAACAAAATTTTACAAAATTTAACAGACATTTAATACATTTACCACCTCTCAAATGAAACCAGCAGTATTTATATTTTTAAAGTTGCATATACAGCTGTGAAAGTTACCCATTTTTGCACAATTTCAACTGCATGAATGAGTAAAAGACACAGGCAGCATGATACCAAAGCTGCCATGCTTGTTTGAGAATTACTGACAATTAAAGGTACAAATCAGATCTAAATAATCATGAGTCAAATAATGAAATAATGTAGGAACATTCCTCTAGAAAAATAACTAGCAGAAAATATAGCTTGCCCACATTATGAAACTTTGCAAACATTGCAGACACAAGGTTACTATTAATAACCATTTAAACCTAATCATTCATTTAATCCAGTGGTTACAATTATTTCATCCCATGGTGTTATTATCTAGCGCTCTCAATAGTCTGTGCTTAGCTTTTATTTACAGCTGTCCTTGTTATATTGTATATAATCAAGTTATATTTTGTAACCTCCAGGCATTGGTTGATTTGTGTTGAGAATTTTGTTACTCTATGTTCTGTTCACATTTTTCATAATACCATTTATTTTCATATTTAATTTTGTGGTGATTCTAGTTGGTGTTTTGCTTGTTTTGAGACCCTCCTGGCTTTTTGTCTTAGATCAGCAATATCTGGCCAGCATTGGACACCAAGGATAACTAACTAGCTACCTGGAGCTGCACTCTCCTTTCTGGTTTAGGTTTTTGTGGCCCACAGTTCAACAGAAAAGGATGATAAGAAACCCCAGGAGCATGTGATTTATCATATTAGTAGGATTTGACAGGTCTACCAGTACCAATGATTTGTAGTAGGCCGTTGAAAGGCATCTGATTTCCAAGAGTTTGACAACAGCAAGAAAAATAGAAAATTTAAAACAAACCCTCTGTCATGTGTGGTCTTGTGCTTAATTGCTTATCTTGTGGCTTCATCATTCCTCTTCTATAAGATGGGGGTATTAATTGTGTGCCTTTGAGGAGGTTTTGTGTTTAGCTCTGTACTCTGTATTGAGAGCTTTGTGTTATCTGTAATAAATCAAGTGGGTGCACATATACTCCAGGGTTGTATTATTATGCATCTGACTCTCATTAGCAAATTTTGGGGTTTAATAAAAATGCACACACACAAAAAGCAAGGTGGACCCCACATGCATGAAGTCTGCTCACCTTTCTCATTTAGTGCAGGATGGGTGAGCAGTGGGAAGAGCAGACACAGACCGTCCTCAAGTCAACATTGAGTCTCCTTGTGTCCTACTGTTCAGGAAAAGAGGGGTATAAATAAAGTTAACAAAAGCAACAGCTTAGTTCTAGTGATACTGAGTCTTTGGAAGCAATTCCAAACAGTATGAAAGAACATCTGAATGCAATAGACATAGATAGAATCACAGCAGCACAATTATAAAAAGAAACACTACAGGTTGAATCTCCCTTATTCAGAATTCTGAAATCCAAAATACTCCACATGATGGCTGAGATAGTGATCCTCTTGTATTCAGAATACACAAAGTTTGTTTTGTGCACAAAATTATTGAAATATGTATAATATTACCTTCAGGTTATTGTATATAAGGTGTATATAAAACATAAATGAATTTCATATTTAGACTTGCATCCTATCTCCAAAATACCTCTGTATGTATATGAAAATATTCCAAAATCTAGAAAAAAATTCAAAATCCAAAACACTTCTGGTCCCAGCATTTCAACTAAGGGAGAATCAACCTGTACTTGGAACATGCCACATTGTCTGATGATAATATATTAATTCCTAGATTCTTAGGTACAATCCAAATCATTGATGGTCCAAAATTCCAGTCACTAACACCAGATATGAAGCTGAGAACACCAACAAAAACAATAGCAACCACAACTGCATCATGAAAACAGAAACAACATTGCTAAGGGGTGTAATTTTGGCCCAAGTAATATAGCTGTGAAGGAGTTATCTTTTCCTGCTTAAGCTGAAAATGCTTTCTGCTGCTGTTGTCATTGTAGATCACCTGCTGTGTGGGACAACAATGGGATCATAATGGCTCCTGCACAGGACCCTTATTATTTGATCCAGAAAGGGCATTTGTGCAACTGAGTTGCAGAGAAAGCAAACAGTCCTGTGTATTGGGCTTTGGAGTACCCGCTTCTGCCCCTTCAGGTTGCTTGAAGGAGACTGAAGGAATTGGGGCAGGAGTGGAACTGTGATAGCTGGAGAAAGGGGAATGTTCTGAAATTTTGTCTGGTTGAGCCATCTCCTGGTTGCAAAATTCTGCAAAAGATAGCTCATTTCTCTCTCTGCTTCTACAGGGCTTACATGCGCAGTTGCTAGACAGCAATTTGGACCCCGCTGAGATTGAGCGAGCAAAACAAGGACAGGTATGGTTTATTTGTGGATGGACCCAATACAGAAGGCAGAATTGTCAGATTTGTGTGGAACACACCATGTACACAGGGAGAGACATACAATTGCATAATACATTTAAGACTAAATATGGTATATATTATAATTCTGCACATACATTATATAGAATGAACACATGCTCCATATATGTGTATGCAGTACAGTATTTGTTTTCTCTCTTTATATTATACAATGTGCGTGTGTATAATTTTTGGATAATTAAAAATTTGGTATAACTACTAAAGGCTTATAGTTTTGTCATCTAATATTACAAAGTTTTGAGGGAGAGTACTTTAAGATGAGGATAGGAGATGACTATTGGGAACAGTATGTGAAAACCTTTGGGAATGGTGGGTGTAATACATACCTCTGCCTGCTTCACAGAAATCTGACTACCCCAGTGGGATCCCTGAATGTGGGACAGATGCACTCCGGTTTGCTCTTTGTGCTTACACATCTCAAGGTAATTTTCCTACCTCCACGTGAGAGAGGTACACATCTTCTGTCTGCTCACTCTTGGCCTGCCTTTTCCTTGCTTTTTGATCTCCTTTTTCTTCCCCTGCTCCCTCCAGGTCGGGATATAAACTTGGATGTGAACCGGATCCTGGGCTACCGTCACTTCTGCAACAAACTCTGGAATGCAACCAAATTTGCCATCCGTGGTCTTGGGGAGGGATTCCAGCCACAGCCCAGCCCTGAGGTAAGCCTGTCCAAAAAACTGCCTCTTTATTTCTCTCCCCAAATGCTCAGATCTTGGAAATGTTACTTTTGGGAATACAACTGCCAAAATCTCCTAGCTGGCAAGTCCACTGGCCGAGCTGATTAGAGGAATCTTGGTGGTTCTAGTCCAAAAAATGTAATTCTGCAAATACTCTGCAGTGCAGTATTGGCAGTCTTACAGTGAATGTGGCACAGACTGGGGAGGGAGGGTTCCTTTCACTGCCCTGTGTCACATCTTCTCCTCTCATCAGAACCACCAGGAGCACTTCATTGTTAACAGGAAACATCTCTCTTGCAGCCCAGTGGTTCTGAGAGCCTCATTGACTTATGGATCTTGAGTCGCCTGAGCCACGCTGTGGAGTTATGTGATGTCGGATTCCAAGCATACGACTTCCCTGGTATCACCACAGCCGTGTATAACTTTTGGCTCTATGAGCTCTGTGATGTATACCTGGTGAGTAGAAGCTGTGAGGCACTCCTCCTCCTCTTTTGGGATACAGGACATCTATGCTCTTGAGAGTCATCAAAGGGTTAATTCTTATTCATTTATTTGACCAAGAAGAAGATGATGATTCCAATAATATACTCATATATAAGCCAGCTAGTGTAATGGCTAAAGTCTTATTTTGGATATGGCAGTCCTAGTTGCAAAATCCATGCTCAACAATGAATCTTCTCATAGGATTCTTCTATTTGGCCTTAGCTTTAAATCTCACCTTTCTTCCAGTGAGCTCAAGGCAGCTTCTGTTCTCTTTCCCCTCACATCAGACCTGTGAGATAGATCAGGTTGAGAAAGAGTGACTAACTCAAGATGACCCATGGTGATAGAATTCAAAGATAATAGCTGTGGTACCAAATGCATTTGAGGAAGCAGGCTCAAGTCTATGAAAGCTCATGCTACCAACTTCTGTCTTTCAGTT
>CM034703.1:319671923-319683246 GCA_020142125.1 Phrynosoma platyrhinos
CCTTGGAGAGTGGTGGAGTCTCCTTCTTTGGAGGTCTTTAAGCAGAAGTTGGATAGCCATCTATCGGGTATGCTTTGATTTTGAGTTCCTGCATGGCAGGGGGTTGGATTGGATGTCCCTTGTGGTCTTTTCAAACTCTATGATTCTATGATAGCTCAAAGGGTCAGTTCAGGCCAGGAATTGTACAGGAGACTGGGTTCCCAGGCGGTTACCAGCAAGGTGTCTTCTCATGTGTGAAAGAGAAAATGTGAGTTGTAATTCTCCACGAGGTTCCTGGGTGGTGCAGGGTGTTCCCAGTCCATGGGACTCAGCCAGGTTGGAAGAAGTGTGGGCACGTGCTTTCAGCAGTATGCGCTGCCCATGTGGTGTGCGTGTGGTGATGGCAGGAGAGTAGTGGCTGTTATCTTTGCAACCCAAACTGCCTGACTCACAGGCCAAATTCTAAGAAACAAGACAGATCTCTCCAACTGTCAATATTTAGGGTTTCCGAAAGGGAAGGGGGAAAGCAAGCAAGATAGAAGCATTGCCAAAAAAGAGAAGGAAGGAGCACCTTTGCTGCATGCTTCCACGTGTAACCAATTTGCACGTAAAGTGGTTGGTAGTTATACTTTACAGTTTCCATAGTGTGAGTGAATCCATCGGTTTGGATAATCCAGAACTGTTTTTTCTTTGCTCCAGAAGCACAAATTACGAGGTGGTATTGAGTTTTAATTACCACCTTTAAAAAATTTGACAGAAAGTTTGTTTTGATTTGTAGTTTTTAACTTATCTCTATGTAGTCACCATCCAGATTTACACATTTTTCCCAGCGTTTCTTGACCCTCCAAATAACTGATATTGTAAAAGTCTGCAGATTGCGCCTTATGAGGGGGTTTCATAAAGTAGTAATTATCACCCAGATGTTATTATAGTATATTGATGAAATCGTGTCACTGTCATCATTGATCTCTAAGTGCATGACGTTGAGAAAATCAGCTCATTGTGTCCTTTATGTTTGTGACAGGTTGTGCCAGAAAGTGTAAAATCCTCGTAAGGTGCAATCTGCAGACTTCTACAATAATGGTATTTGGAGGGTCAAGAAAAATGTGTAAATCTGGATGGTGACTGTGTAGAGATATGTTAACAACTACAAATCAAAACAAACATTCTGTCAGTTTTTAAAAAAGGTGATAATTAAAACTTTATGATACCCCTCATACAGGGCTGCACCTGCTGTCTGCTCATGGTATCTTGCACAGGCTAATGTGGGATTAAACCCTTTTCCTACCATATTAAACACTTGACAAGTATTTCTCTCTATGAAGAAGCAGCCAAGCTCATGTTGAAGATGGAAATTTTCTGGAAGGAAAATATGTTTTCTTTTGGAACAAGACCCTGCCTGGGACAAATGGCTTTTAGAGGGTGATTTCAAACAGAGGTGAAGACCACAGTATCTGAATATCTGAAAACCACAAATCTCATTTCACTAGTGTAAATGGATCCTAATACAGGTTGAGTCTCCCTTATCTAAAATGCTTGGGACCAGAAGTATGTTGGATTTCAGAGTTTTTTTGGATTTTGGAATATTTGTATATACATAATGAGATACCTTGGAGATGGGACCCAAGTCTAAACATGGCATTAATTTATGTTTTGTGTACACCTTATACACATATCCTGAAGGCAATTTTATACACAATATTTTAAACAACTTTCTACATGAAACAAAGTTTGTGTACATTCACCCATCAGAAAGCAACGCCATTCCTTTGGACAATTTTGGATTTCAGAATATATTGGATTTCAGAATTCTGGATAAGGGAGACTCATCCTGTATGACTGGATTTTAACAACCAGGGAGAGATAGCTGCACTGGTAGGCTTTTTTCTGTCTTGCATGCCAAAATAACTTGGCCAGCTTTGGGCACTGTATGTACCTTCCACTGTGGTGGGGTGTGTCATTCCTGCCTCAGCCTCAGGCAGCAAAACATCTCTGTCCAGCCCTTATGATTTACCATATTTTGAATTAAGTAAAATAATTTACTCTTCCCACCAAAGATGGGTGGTCCCCTTAGGACCAAGGTATAAAATGTTCTCACTGTGCCAGTGCTTTTCCCTTAATGAAGATTTCTGTCTAACACATGTTTGCACATATATTTTTGTCACATTCAATATGCACTCTTTCAACAAGTTTTTTTTTAGTATGTGTGAAGTGGTGTACCTTTGCGCCTTTGAGTTCAGAAATTTTGTGGCTGCCTCCTGAATCAGACAGCAGAAGATGTCTCTGAATAAGGGTCAGAGGGAATGATTTTCCTCATGTTTTACTTATGGGCTTCCTAGGTACCTGTGTAATCCAGGATGCTGGGTTAGGTAAATCTTTGGTTTGGGCCAACAACATTTAGAAAACTTACTCTTTTTGGAATATAACTCCCAGTGTTAGCTGTGCTAGCTGAAGGATTCTGGAAGTTACAGGGGAATTTTGAAACAGGGGATCCCCCCCCAAACTGGTAGACAACAGTTGTTCATTCAGTAGGAGCACCCCATACAGTTTATGCTTCATGGCTGGGAATGTGCATTCTTGCTGTATGAGTCTGTCTAAAGCACACCATAAAGTTATAGAAATATCAAAGGAAATTGGAGTCAGCACCCTTTCCCCCAATGTAAAGGCTGCCCAGAGGGTAGATGATGCACACAGCGTGATGTCCCAAGCAGGTCTGAGATTGTCTGGGAACTTGGTATACATTGCCTTGAGATACGCAATGGAAAATCAGGTATAAGTACAGTATATTAAATGAGTTAAACAATACATTATTATTCTGGGATGGGAAAATGTGAAACAGGCTTTTTTTAAAAAAAATACTGTAGATGGTTTTGAAAGTGCTCTTGATGCTGTCTGAAAATGTACACTTTGAACACCAATATGTATGTGTGTATATATATATATATATATAGAGAGAGAGAGAGAGAGAGAGAAACATTTATACACACACACACACACACACACACACATATATATATACAGAGAGAAAGAGAGGGGGGAACAGTGTGTGTGTATATATATATATATGTGTGTGTGTGTGTGTGTGTATAGTATAAGGTACTATATATATATATAGTACCTTATATAGTATTTATATATAGAAAGAGAACAGAGCCAGCATGGCATAGTGTTTTGTGTGTTGGACTATGACTCTGGAGACCAGGGTTGGAATCCCAGCTCTGCCATGAAACTAGATTATCACAGCGCTTAATTAAACCAGTTTAGCTGAGCCGGTTTAAAATTTAAAACGGGCAGCATCCTGATTTTATCACAGGGGTAGGCAACCTTTCCCCTTTAAGGGCTGAGGGACTTCAGCTCCCAGAATCCCAGGAGCTATTGGCCAACATGAGACTATTGGCCAACATGGCTGAGGCTTCTGGGAGCTGAAGTCCCTTGGCCTTTAAAGGGGAAAGGTTGCCTACCCCTGTTTTATCACAAGGATTTTGCCACCAAAATCACCACACAGATGCAGCCCAGGTCCATCCCCACTTCCAGGGCCACTCAGCGCAGCTTTTTTTGAAGCCGGGAGTTTTCCAAGTTAAGGATATGGCTGCCGGAGTGGCCCTGGGAGCACCACCTGGGTGGTGATTTCAGCAGCTAAATCCTTGTGATAAAATCAAGATGCCTCCCATTTTAAATTTTAAGCTGGCTCAGCTAAACCGGTTTAATTAGCACTGCGATAATCTCCTCACTGGGTGACCTTGAGCAAGTCACATGCTCTCAGCCTCAGGGGAAGGCAAACCTCCTTAAACAAATCTTGCCAAGAAAATATGTTGGAAATGACTTGAAGGCACACAACAACAATTTAAAGTGCAATCTTGTATATTTCTACTCAGGAATAAGCCCAAGAGCCAACTCTACCACTGGGCTTCTACCTTGGATAGAAGATGCAGGGCAAGCTTTGGATAGAGCAGGGGTAGGCAACCTTTTTGAGCCGGGGGCCGGGTTGCTGTCCCTCAGACAACTGGGGGGCCAAAGCATCATAAATAAATAAATAAATAAATAAATAAATAAATAATATGCATGTACACTCTCTCAGCGCCAGAAAAGGCATGGCAAAACCCCTGTGGAGATTTTGCCAAGAAAACCCCAAGAACAAGTAATAACAACAATAATCAATATCATCATGGCGGCGGTGGCAGGACCAGCCTGGGGCCGGTCCAAAGGCCTCGGGGGGCTGCATCCGGCCCCCGGGACTTAGGTTGCCTACCCCTAGGATAGAGACTAGTGGTGAAGCATTAAGATGACAGAGCTGTTTCTATTCTATTGCATCTTGCCTTTTTGTATCTTGTAGCCTGCGGATATAAAGGATGCTACACCATTGTGAGTTTTAAAGTAAGACTCAGCTGCCTGCCTGCCTAGCTTCTATGCATGGAATGGAGAGGATGTTATCTTGTCCTTTGCCTCACAGTCAGATAACCTTGTAAACCCTATTGAGTTCAATCAGACTTGTGCCCAGGTGTGTGTGTCTCCAAAATAACCAAAAGACTCAAGTAAATAAATGCTTATGGATTGACATACAGTACTGTAGTACTGCTTCTCTTTCCATTACTACTAAAGCAGATATTAAGAGAAATAAACCTGACTGCACTTAAATGTTTAATGTTGCAGTTAATTAGACTCTAGTTTAATAGAAGCAGTTGCAACTGAGGCACATTCAGCAGTACTGATTAACACATGTCCTCGCCTAAATAAACAAATATATCTTGTGTGATACCCAGCAAATGTACATGGACTGAGATTAAAAATGTTCCTGGACTTAAATTAACTTTCCCCACCCTTATGTCCTCCAGATGTTTTGGACATCAGTTCCCATGAGTCCTCATCAGTGGCTATGTTAGCTGCAGTACTGCAGGTTCCACTCCAAAACATGTGGAGGAAGACCAATTTCCCCCAAACGATAGAATTACATAGTAAAGTAGACAGTTATCATTCAGACTGACATCTTTTAGTGCTTCAGTAATAAATAAAAACCCATGTCCTTGCAAATAAAAAACTAGAATAGTGAAGGCTGTCCTGGGCTTCTGTAACTCCAGTAACATTTCTAGGTCAAAAGGGTATATATCTTTGCTGCATGCCAAAGAGTTGGAGGAGGATTCTGTGTGTTCCTTTTTTAGCTCAACAACCTGTTCTCCACCTTTGAGTGCTTACCATGCTCAGCCTGGACCTTGCTGTTATGGATTATTGATTGTATTATGGATTATGGATTAGTTCAACCTGGAAACATGTCCCTGGTTGTACTGTTCCTCCTGTGTTCTGATACTTGGGGTTGACTCCCTTGCCCAGGGGTAGGCAACCTTTCCCCTTTAAGGGCCGAGGGACTTCAGCTCCCAGAATCTCAGGAGCTATTGGCCAATATGGGACTATTGGCCAACATGGCTGAGGATTCTGGGAGCTGAAGTCCCTCGGCCCTTAAAGGGGAAAGGTTGCCTACCCCTGCCCTTGCCCATTGAGTTCTAGTCTGGAGAAATGTGGGATAAATGAAGTGATGGATGGATGGAGATATAAGGTAGACTTAGCAACAGTGTATACAATGGGCTATGTGGTGTTATGTGCCTTCACGTAGTTTCTGATTTATAATGACCGTAAGGCGACCCTGTCATGGGGTTTTCTTGGCAAGATTTGCTCAAATAGAATAGAATAGAACAGAACAGAACAGAACAGAACAGAATAGAATAGAATAGGCTTAGATGTTCAAAGGAGCAACATCTTTGAAAAGAAGCCTGTTTAAACATTCATAGCAGCCTGTTCTAAAACATCACAGAAGTATGAATGGCTGCCCATGCAAACTCGATTTTCCTCTGTCTGCTCAGATAAATGTATCCAATATGGACCATACCTTGGCCTGGTTCTGGCGTCTCTTGTGGATCTTAATGCTGCGGTATTTGCCACCACAAGAAGTCCATGGTTTTTTCCCCAATTTCTGGTCTCGCACCATGGCTTTCACTTGGGGATCTACCACCCACCAGGATATGACTGAAGAGGCCATTCTCAACATCACCGTTCGCCTCTTTGCAGAGATGCCTCCATCCATCAAGGGGAAACGCTTCCGAGAAGAGGACTTTAAGGTGAGAGGGAATGGAGTCTCTGGACACTTGATTACAGGCTCATGGTTCTTCTCAATTTGAGGATGGTTCTCCCCCCCCCCAACATACAAAGACACTTAGAAGGAAGCGGATGGGGCTCCTTCTATCACAATAAAAGAAACTCAGAACATGGGATTTATAAGTATTACTTTTTGGAACTGAAACTCTTACAATCCTCAAGCCAGCATGACCAGCAGCCATTCTTGGGACTGGTAAATGCTTCCCATTATTCTGAATTCTGTATCAAAATCTTGCCTAACAAGAATTTGCCCTCATTGGGAAAGTCCTGTGTACATTGATGGTTGTCTCACCTCCAGAGCAACATCTTCCTCCTCCTCTAATGTTTCTTTTATCTTATTTCAGAGATTATTGCAGCACTAATTAAAGCATCTTACCTGAGCCGGCTTAAAATTTAAAATGGGCAGCATCCTGATGTTATCACAAGGATTTAGCCACCAAAATTGCCGCCCAGATGTAGCCCGGGTCCATCCCCACTCTCATAGCCTCTCAGTGCAGCTTTTTTTGAAACCAGGATTTTTCTGGCTTAAGAAAATGGCTGCCAGAGCATCCCTTTGAGCGGGGATGAACCCGGGCTGCACTGGGCAGTGATTCTGGCAGCTAAATCCTTGTGATAACATCAGAATGCTGCCCATTTTAAATTTTATGCTGGTTCAGGTAAGCTGCTTTAATTAGCACTGCAATAATCTTCTCACTTTAACTATGACTCCCATAAGTGATCTGACTATGGGCCTTTGCAGACTGCCAGAAATAGTGCAAATTGAGTCCACTTTAAGGGTTAGGGTTAGGGAATCATGGGAACTGTATTTTATTGTGGCACCAGAGCTCTCTGACAGAGAAGGCTCAATGTCTCAGGGAAAAAAAAAACAATTCCCATGACTCCCTAGCACTAACCCTAACCCTTAAAGTGGACTCAATTTGCACTATTTCTGGCAGCCTGCAAAGGCCCTAAATTGGCCTTTTCTTTGGATTACAACCAGCACAGCCATTGCCCATGTTGACTGATAGATTCTGGGAACTGTAATCCAAAAAAGTGACTTCTTCAAGCTCAGGGCTAATTGGGCCAGAGGCCATGGCTGCTGCTGATCCAGGCTGTGAACCTGCCAGGTTCACAGGGCCAAAGACTTGGAGATCTTAGCAGAAGTTAGACGCCTACTCCTCAGGAATGCTTTAGTTGTCTGTTCCTGCATGGCAGGGGATTAGACTAGATAGTTCTTGCAGTCCCTTCCATCACTATGATTCTGATTAAATCACACAGCAAATGTCAGTACTCCTGGGAATTCCTTGTGTTATTACAGTGGATCATGGAGCACACAACTATTTGGGTAAAGCCTAGCTTGTTCAGTCAAAATAAAAGCAAACCAACAAACTGAAATGACAGTGTAATATATCCTTAGGGCATTTTCACACTACATAGTTACAGTACTGGGATACAAATAAATTTTATTATTATTAGTAGTAGTACTGTGATTCCACTTTAACTGCCATGGTTCTGTCCAGGGGAATCCTAGAATTTGTTGTGTTTGTTGTTGTGTGCCTTCAAATAATTTCTGGCTTATGGCAACCCTAAGGCAACAGTATTGTGGGGTTTTCTGGGCAAGATTTCATCAGAGAAGGTTTGCCATTGCCTTCCCCTGAGGCTGAGAGTGTGTGACTTGCCAGGGTCACCCAATGGGTTTCATGGCTGAGCTAGGAACCGAACCCTGGTCTCCAGAGTCATAGTCTAACACTCAAACCACTCCACTGATTCTCATTGGAAGGGACATTTAGCATTCTCAGCCAGAGTTCTCTGGTGCCTCACCAAACTACAAATCCCAGGATTCTCTGGAATGGAACTGTGGCAGTTAAACTGGAATCATAGCACTGTAACCGTGTTGTGTGAAAGGGCCCATAGTCTCCAATCTGTGCAGACTCTTTGCCTAGTATGAGTGTTTCAGTTGTGCTGAGGGATTGTGATGCTCATTTTCTGTTTAGGTGGGGCCTGCCTGCCCTTCTCTCTTCCTCCTCTCACCCATCAAGTCTGTTCTATTCTCTACACAATATAGTTACTCAATGGTTTCTTACAACACCACATTCCCTACTCCTGCCCCAACTAATTCTCAACTGGTGTTCCACATGTACACTGCTATGGAAGGCTTAGCTCTATTACTTCAGCAATGAGGAGAGGGACAGATTTGCAGGTCAGAAAAGAATTAAGCACCATCTTACCATTTGTGGATTCTGTTGTGTCACCTTTTCCTATTTTGCACAAGAGAAACAGAAGTTGGTTTTGGTAGGAATGCTATCATTAGTTAAATGGTGTCAACTGAAGGATACTTCCAAACCAGTAAATGAAAATGTTATTTTTTGACTGCAGCTCTCAGAATCTCCCTGGGAATTCTGAGAACAGTAATCCAAAAAGGTAACATATCTGAGCTCTGCTATTTTTCATGGCCAAAGGTAAAATGGCTGTCTTGATCTCTTATCTCCCACTCTCCCCATCCCAACCTAGGACAAGACCCTTTTGGCTGATGACATCTTCGCTGCTTTCTATGGTCCCAAGGTATCTGCAAAGCGTTTCCGTGGGGCCATTGCCCAAGTAGCCAATGCCAATGCTGCCATGGACTTTGACAATACTACGCGAGATGATCCTGTGCTCCACTTCGATTCAGAGCTAATCTTCTCCAGCAATGCCTGGCTGTTGCAAACACGCAAAGAGATCCTTCAGGCCGTGCACTCGGAGCAGTACAGCATCGCTCGGGACAAGCTGGGGCAGTTACTCCATTCTTTACAGGTGCCAATGCCAAAATGTACGGACCCCGAACCAAAGACAGGAGGAGAATCTGACAGCTGTCTCTGAGTTACTAGGGGCTGTGGAATTTGGGGCCTAGTCCTTTGCTGATATACTCCAAAGCAAAACTTTAAAAAGAAATAGAATAGGAGTGAATGAATTGTATTGTACTTTATTTTATTGTATTGTATTGTAATACTTTATTCATACCATGCCTTTCCCCAAAACTGGGAATCAATGTGGCTTATAAGACAAAGAAGAAATACAAGTAAAAACACATGTAGTCAAAAACATACAAAATAATGTTTTAAATGGCATTAAGCAATTTATAGAATTTAGACCCTAGTTTAAAGCATTCCCATTTAAAAGCAAAGGATAAAAAAGAAGGTACAATATTTTAATGAAAGCCCCTTTCTTGTAAAACAAAGTCAGTCCCCAAAGGCCTTTTGAAATAAAAAAAGCTTTACCAACTGACAAAAGGTTTGAATGGGTTGTGGTACTTACGATCTTCCCCATCTGAATCCTTTACAATTGTAAAATGTCATCTGGAAAGTCTGTGGTTCAAATTAATACAGTGGGAAAACCTGGATAGGATCAACTTGCAGGAATAAAATGATGGCTTCATCAAGTTTCACCTTCCTGCTGCCACTTCCCAATAGAGAAGCAGTAGGCAAACCTTTCCCCTGGCAATGTGGACTTTCAGTATCCATCATGAGTCTCATGTGAGTGATCTTGGGACCTTATCCTACACACTTTCTATTTTATACCAAAACCTGATGACACAGGGTTTTAGTATAAATGTAGTGAAGTAGAGGATAAGTGTATGCATGCAACCCTGGGCTTCTTTGACAAATGTGTCTGTGTATGTTTTTAATCCTTATTGCTTAAAAAATGATGTGCTTTACAAGTAGTTGGAAAGGTAAGCAACCCACAATGATTCTCTGTGAGTGTATGTGTGTGAGTGCATGGATTTGTGTGTGAGAGAGACTTTTCATTCCCCTGTGCTTAATGTCTACAAGGAGATTATGCTGGGGCTCTCAAATCGGTCTGGGAGTCATTAATCTTCTGAAATCTTCTGAATTTGGGATTTTTCAAAACGATACTTATGGCTGGTCATAGTGCAGGGTTTGGGAACCTTGAGCTTTCGGGCCACATTCATCCCTCTTGGAGGTCCCAGTCTAGCTTTTTGTAGTTTCATAGTGATGCCCCTCCTTTCCCCAAGACACGAGCGCCTCTCATTTTTTGCACAAGGATTTTCTCATTCTAAAGGATGTTTAGAATGTTTTGAAGCATTCCTTTCCAAGACATTCTTCTTCTAATGCTTAGCTACTGACAACGAGAGCTTTAATTTGATATTTTTGGTACAGTACCACCCTTTTGTCTTTGGCAATACCTAATACTGGATTGTGCCACCACAAATTTTGCTGAAATTGAATTTGGCTCTCAGCTAAGAGTATTTCCCTACTCTTGTAGTTCTACAGTAGTGAGAAGGTACTCTGCAAATACCTTTGAGGAATTAATTGCTTTATCCACATAGTTAAAGTTAGAGGATAAATTCTGGTCACAACTGATTCTACTGATTCTGTTTAAGTCATGGTCATCCCATCATTTCTACTGTGTTGACTCAAGGCACTCTTTCTAGCCTATTGCTTATTTATCTTATTTCTGAACATGCACTTTTTGGGTCTTCCCTTCCAAGTATGAATCATTTTAGCAGATTGTGTGTCAATGTACTATTGATGGGCTGCCCTATCATGTGTTTGCTTTGTTTTGTTACTATACTTTCTGTTACTATACTTTCTTCTTTCCTTCTCCTCATTCCTCTGTTATTTCATATGTTTATAACTTAGTCTTCTGCAAAACAATAAAAATGAGGTACAAAACCCAAGACAATTAAACACCAAGAAAAATTCAGACAAGTTAACTAGAACAGGTATCCTTAAAAAGCTATGCAGCAGCTACAGTCAATGGAACAGTGAATACAAGCAATTTCAATATTTTTTTCTGGTTAGGATTTCTACAGCCATAGCAACTGGGTTGAACTTGGAAATCAGCAGATCCATCCAGATCTGGTCCAGCCAGGCCATGAAATCAAGTCCATTGCAGAAGGTAACAAACTGGTGTGATTCTTCTTTTTTAATCTTTTACTTTCACATGGAAATTAGTATAGCATCTAGTATATGGCCTAGATAGCCAGCATAGCATAGTAGTCTGGAGTCTTTGAGATCAGAGTTTGAATCCCCACTTGACCATGGAAACCTGATGAGTGGCCTTAGGCAAGTCACTGACTCAGCTTCAGAAGAAGACAATAGCAAATGTTGTCAAGAAAACCCCATGATAGGGTCACCATAAATCAGAAACGACTTAAAGGCACACAACAACTAACATGGGACGTTATCACACAGGGCAAATCTGCTGGTTAATCCACACA
>CM034703.1:319692521-319712576 GCA_020142125.1 Phrynosoma platyrhinos
TTGGAAAAGACAATAACGCTGGGAAAGGTGGAGGGAAGTAGGAAGAGAAAAAGGCCCCATGGTAGATGGATGGACTCTATTAAGGAGGTCATGGGTATGAGGTTGCAGGAATTTGCCAGAGCAGTGGAGGACAGTGGATCTTGGAGATGCCTCATCGTTAGGGTTGCCATGAGTTGAGATCGACTTGAGAGCAGTTAATAAAAAGAAAAAGTTGGAAATGACTTGAAGGCGCATTGCAACAACGTAATACTCAAAGTTGTGGTCCATGATTGGCACAGGTTCATGAAGCATCATCTCCCATTTTTCAGCATATTTGGTTCTGGTCCATGTTTTTTGTCCCATATCAGATAGCCTGAGAAGCATGAGTGTAGGAGATTCACAGATGCGGAGCCAGATCTTGAAAAGTTTGGAGACCTGAGAGAGCTGTGCATGCCGGTGGAATTCTCCTACCAATCATTAATGTAGATTGATTATTAATATAGTGTTAACAACATTAAATGTCTGTTAAAGTGTAAACAGAGTTTTTGCTTGTTTGATTTTTGTGGAATTGGTGGGAGATTCAGCAAATAATTTCTTGAGACATTTTTTAACCTACAAAGTGGAAACTTTGTTGGGGTCAAAACACACAGCAAGAACTTTTTCTGTACTTTTCTTTGGCTGTCACTAATGGCCAAGATGAACCAGCATGGGGTAGCAGTTCAAGCATAAGCAATAGGGCCCTGGTGATCAGGGTTTAATTCCCCACTTGGCCATGGAAACCCACTGGGTGACCTTGGGCAAGTCACACTGTCTCTGCTTCAGAAAACCCCATGATAGGTCCACTTTAAGGTAGCTATAAGTCAGATATGAAGTGAAGGCAACATCTCAGTAACAATAAATGTCCAAGATGTATGGTGTAGTGGGTTGGGTGTTGGACTATTACCCTGGATACCAGGGTTTGAATCCTCACAGAGCCATGGAAACCCACTGGGTGGCCTTAATGAGTCATATTCTTTTAGCCTCAGAGGCAAAGCCTTTCTGAACTAATTTTTCCAAGAAAACCCCATGACCTTAGGGTCATCATAAGTCAGAAAGAATTTGAAGGCACAAAACAAAAAAAATAACCAAGATGGATTCAAATGCTATGCTTTGTGGTCTGATGTGAATCTCGCTTCTGTTTGTCCTTTTCTCTAGCTTGCCCTCCAGTACTCTCCACCATATTCTGAGATTTTTGTCTTTACTGATGCATCTGCTAAAGATGCTCATCTCAAAAATAGTGTGGAATCTCTTAGCCAAGAAAAAAAATGCAAGGTAAGTGGGATCATGTGATTTTTATGCAGCTTGAATTTAAAAAATGTAGCAGGCTTCAAATAATTTTTCTTACAGTGGTGTAGTAAGCCAGTGCAAAAGATGCCAGTCTCCTGCAGAGAAATAGAAAGGCACATACACACATACATACATAAATATAAAGCTTATCTCTTTCTCCACCTAACATCAGGTGACCTTCCTCATTACAGAAGATCCGTCTAGGACCCGTGCAAGACGGGAAACTCTTGCCCCAGACCGATTTGACCTCTACGTAAAGCTGGCTCACAGCTCAGGTGGGCAGATCATATTTACAGATGACAAGAACATCCGACAGGTGGCTAAGATCATTAGTGAATCCAGCATATCCTCGGTAATAGTTTTAGTTTTAAATGTGTCTTTATTGTTTATTAATGTGATATTGTTGTTGATTTTATTTTATTTACAATGTTATTCTTTGTGACCCTTATAGGCGAGGAGGCATAAAATGCTACAAATAAATAAATAAATAAATAAAGTAATGTGGAAAAGGGGCAAAAGGAACACTTTTCAGAAAGTGAATGTGGGCTTTGTCTATTTTCTTTCAAAGGGATATAACTGACTAATCAATTCTTTAAGGTCTTTGGGGCAGAGAGAGACTGATCAAGTGCTTAGTTTGTTTTAGTTATGTTTTTCATATGCTTAGCTACATGTTTTTTACTGTTAACACTAAATCTGACTAAAAGGACCAGGTCTATCATTTCAAATCTTAATTCCAATTCAACATTATTTTCTGTCTTGCCAAGAATTGCCATTTTCCTGTTCTTGAGATTTTTTCTTTCTCTTTGTACTGTTAGAATTCTGTTACCCTTTTCTGATTACTAATATTACTGTTCTCATTGGCTTTTTAAAATTTTTCCTATTTTGTCCTTTTTTGTTTCTTTGAACACTGCTGTTCATCTTTGTTACGGTATTCTTCTTTAAACATGTTGTATGTGTGTATGTGCCTTGAAATTGCCTGTCACCTTATGGAGAAACCATCAATTTTATAGGGGTTTCTTAGGGAAGGAATACTCAGAGATGGTTTTGCCAGTTCCTTCAGCACCATGTTGCCCCTTTATTCATGAATTGTTGGCAGATATGTATGCCAGTTTTATTAAGATTTGTTAGGATCAGGGATTCATTGGAGTTCTATTACCAGTATTTTATTTTGTCAAAGACTGATTTGCCATTTCAGGAGTGACAGTTGTGCAATTATATGTGGTAATTTTTTTTAAAGTCCCTTTATGTCTTACCTTTGTGCTGTGGAAAGCATTGCATTGCATTGCATTGCATTGCAGCTTCTTCTACATGGTTTGGGTAATGTGAATGGGCATAGGTATTATGGGAGGAATTATGTTATAGCTGCTTTGGAAGAGGAGCAGCACTTCAGTCTTCCAATGTGTCCAGTTTCCCTCTAGCATCATGGAAGCTAGTTTGCTCTCACATCTTACTTTTATCTAATGAGTTCAAGGTGACAAACCTGACTCTCTTCCTCCACATTTTATCCTCACAACAGTCCTGTCAGGTAACCCAGGCTGGGAGAGAGTGATGGGTCAGGATGAGCAAGGCTCAGTTGGAGGTCAGACCTGGATCTCCTAAATCCTGGTCCAGCACTCTAACCACTACACCACATCACTTACAAAAGATCCAGTTCAGCCCTTGGCATCTCTAAGCTGAGCTAGGAAATGTAGGAATATTTGACATCTATATCAAGCAGAGTGCAATGCAGCCTGTGCATTATGAGGGTATGGTAGAAAACAGGGAAAATATTCAGGATGCTGTTGTCAAGTGAAAAAGGAAAACTTACATTTATTGTTTCAGGAAATCCATCTTGGGATAAGAAAGGAAATTAAGTAAATTTCAGTAGAAGAGCCTGTAACACTGGCTCTCATGTTTCATGTTTATTTTTTATTTACCCTTTATTGGCTTCCACCTGTACCATCATAGAATCATAGAGCTGGAAGAGAACTCAGAGGCCATCAAGTCCAACCTCATTCTGCCATGCAGGAATACACAATCAAAGTACTCCCAACAGATGGCCATCCTGCCTCTGTTTAAAAACCTCCAAAGAAGGAGACTCCACCATTCTCCAAGTCAGATTATTCCACTGTCAAACAGCTCTTTCTGTCAGGAAGTTCTTCCTAATGTTTAGATAGAATAAGCATAGCAATATAAGCATCATAAGCATAGCTAAGGACGTTATCATATAAGGGTAGAAAAATGGAATTTTAACATGAAAAAAGCATCTTTGGTCAGTATTTATCAAATGATGTCATGTCCATCCTACTGCTGTCTTGTATTCCATTTGTTACTGTTGTGCACCTTTTCACTGATGGGCAAAACACATCAATAGGCTCTTAAAAATCTTGCTACTATGACTGCCTTTGTTCAATAGGTGCCTTCTGTTGCATTTTCAGTTCTCAGGCAGTCATGTGTTGTGAGTGGGCTTAATTCTACTGCTCTTTCCTTCTCCCTCATCCCACTTGCAGCAATTATGGCTGTGAACACCTTCCCAAAGCTGGCTGCTGTGTGCACATTCACACAGCAGAGGACTTTGGTAGATGATTAGCAGCCATGATCACGTGTCCCCCATTCCTTCTGGAAGGTGGCATTTGGCAGTGAAGAAAACAGATCACATTAACATGGGATGCCAAAGCACTATTGTGGGGGAAAGTGTAATAAGAAATTATGCCAAACCGGTATGCTTTCATTCTTAAACTAGGAAGATTGTGGCAGAACAGCAGAACAGAGAAATGACTCCAAGGCACTAGATTACCCTGGGCAGGTCACACTCTCTCAGCCTCAGATGGTAATGGAAACCCTCCTCAGGAGAAACTTGTCAAGCAACCCCCCATGGTAGGATCAAAATAAGCTGGAAATGTCTCAAAAGTACTGGATTACCCTGGTCAGGCCACACTCTCTCAGCCCCAAATGGTAATGGAAACCTTCCTCTGGAGAAACTTGCCAAGCAAACCCCCATGATAGGGTCAAAATAAGCCAGAAATTACTCAAAGGCACTGGATTACCTTGGTCAGGCCACACTCTCTCAGCCCCAGATGGTAATGGAAACCCTCCTCTGAAAAAACTTGCCAAGCAAACCCCCATGATAGGGGGAAGAGAAGATAACACATTTTTTTTATATACGCAAATACAGGTATTCCAAAATCCAAAAATATATATAGGTGTATATCCAAAATCCAAAACACTTCTGGTCCCAAGCATTTCTGATAAAAGAGACTCAACCTGTGTATGTTACTTTTCTAATTCAAATTGTACACTCAGTTTTCCCAGTAGCCAATTCTTACAGATTGTGGGGCATCTCTCTTTCCAGGTGACCCTCTTCCGCCACCAGAAGGGAAATATCTTCAGCCTTAAGGGGGCTCACCAGAAGATAAAGAAACGGGCAACAGAGCTGGAGGTTCACCAGTTCTGGATTGACAGTTTGGTGGACAAAGTGGTTGTGACCATCCAAGGTGCTATCCAGGCCTTTGAAATCTGGGACCCTTCAGGTAATGATCCACTTTTTTCTTTTTGGGGTGGCAAAAAGGAGGATCGGGGCCACGGCATGTGGTTGCTGCAGGCCCGATCCACCGCTCCCCCAAATGGACTGTCTGCATCGGCCCTAAATCAAACTAAGGGAAAGTGTTTGTGTTGTTAGTGTTAGGATGGAGTCTCAGGGTAAAATGTACAATGTGGGGAATAGCAGCAGCCATGATGACGCAGCATTTGATCACTGTGAGTCATGCTGACTCATGCTGTGTCATAGGATGTGATGTCAGGGATATAGTCACTTGGTTCTGGAAAGCACACAAAAGTGCTGCAAAACTGCAGTCACTCAGGTGAGTGACAGGTGTCCAGCAGGAACAGGCAGGGCCAGAAGGCCATGTGGAGCCATGGTTATATAAGGCAGAAGCCTCTGGACCCACAAGTGGTTGGTGTAGTAAGTAGTGGTTGGTGTTGTCGTAGTGGATTGCTCTGAGTTGCATTGGATGATTGCTGTAAACAGCCTTGTACATAGAGGAACAAAGATTAAAGCCTCATCTGAGAAACGTCTGTTTGTGGAGTCTCTTTACTCTGTCTGGAAGGGGAGAGGTGCTTCTCCAGCTCACAAGCTACCTGCTGCATCTGAGAAGGTCATGATCCTGGTGCTGCACGTCTACATGGATCTTCACATGCTGCGTAACCACGCTAACAGCACATCTTTCCCTCTGACAATGGGCTTTCCCCAAAGCTGTGTCTCGGGAGTAAGACTTGCAAATTAAGCAAGTAAAGACATCAAAGGGTAGTTTGTTGGCCATATGACAAAGAACAATAAAATCCCAAATCCACAAAACAGTGGATTTTTAACACCTTTGCCTGATGAAGAAGCCAATGGAGCTTTGAAACATTGCAACATGTATTTTGTAAATTTTGGTTGGTCCAATAAAGGTATCACTGTTTTGGATGTTATTGTAAATTAAGCCAGTGTTCACCTTCCAGTGACCGGTCACAAAACAGAGCATCCACCTTTGCAGGATATGGACCTGAGGAAAAGTACACACTAAGAAATCTTTCAACACTTAAAGGACTAACAGCTTCTAAATATTGGCTAAATGAATCTCCTGGTTTGATGATTTTTAGAGTTATGATTATTGACGTTGGTTCTAGGAAATAATCAGGTTCTTTGGAAACTTAAAGTGAGCTGAGTAATGACAATAAATCTGTTTAGAAAACAGCTTACTGATCCATCCAAATCTCCCCTTCTTATGTTTAATCTGGGAGAGTCTAGATTTTTTTTGAATTGTGTATTCAGCTGAAACTCAACTGGCCTGGCCAAATTTGCAGTGTGGACTAAGCAGACACTCCAGAATGATCAAGACTTCACTAGTGATTCTTTCATTTAGCATATCCACATTCTCAGACCCTTTCAATCCTTCTTCACAAGTGCTATCTTGCTTCCTCCTCTCTTGCAAAAATCTACAAACAATGGTGAATTTTATTTATTAACTTGTTTATTTCCAATGTTTTTGAAGAAGAAAGTTGGTGTACGTGACACCCTCTCCCATTTTTATCCTCCCAACAAACTTGTAAAATAGGCTAACCTGGGAGACAGTGACCAGTTAAAGGTCACTCAGTAAGCTTCATAGTTGAGTGGGAATTTTTAAGTGTGTCTCTCCAGTTCTAATCCAACATTCTAACCATAGACTTTAGACAGAGCAGTTTCCTGTGTTCCTGTTTTAAGCAGCTTTTTATTCAGAACCCCAAGGCTTGAAATCACATTAATTTTAAGGGAAGAACCTGTTTTGCATGAAAAAGATCCCCAGTATCTCTAGCTGAGGCTAGGAAAGAAACCTGCTTAAAATCCTGTAGAGCTGCTTGCTGCCAGTCAGTATAAACAATACTGAGCAAAACAGACCAATAATATAATCTATAGCAGGGGTAGGCAACCTTTCCCCTTTAAGGGCCGAGGGACTTCAGCTCCCAGAAGCCTCAGCCATGTTGGCCAATAGTCCCATGTTGGCCAATAGCTCCTGGGATTCTGGGAGCTGAAGTCCCTTGGCCCTTAAAGGGGAAAGGTTGCCTACCCCTGATCTATAGTGTCCTTAGAGAGCTAGCATGGTGTAGTGGTTTGAGTGTTGGATTACAACTCTGTATATCAGGGTTCAAATCCCCGCTCAGCCATGGAAACTGACTGAGTGACCTTGGGCAAGTTACACACTTTCAGCTTAAGAGAAAAGCAAAGACAACCCCCCTGGACAAATCTTGCCAAGAAAACCCTGTGATAGGTTCACTTTAGGGTTGCCATAAATTGGAAACAACTTGAAGGCATACACTAACAGTTAAACCTGTTTGTCTTTTCCATTGCACTGATTTTCTTCCTATAAACTTTCTTGCAGGTAAAGTCCAGATGAATAAATTAACCAGTGGCCCCTTAGCCAAGATTGAGTCCATTGGTGGCATCTATAGAGCATTTCTTTCTTCTCCAGTCCATGCTGGCAAATGGACATTAAAACTTTATTCCAGAAGCCATTATTCTGTTTATATCCAGGGTAAGAAAAAGGTTAAACAAGACACTGACTCAGGGAGATTGCAATGGTGTGTTCATTTCTCCCCAAACGATCATTTGTACACTTGAATCAGTACATGAAGAATCCATTCTTAGTATAAAACCTTGGTTTTGAGATCTAGCCTCAATGGATCCTACAGATGATTGCTTCTCTTTTCCAGAGCAAATGATCCCTTATGAGTTACTTTAGTGCTGCTGAATGTGCTTTTCTACAATAGTCTGGAAGTGGAATTAAAACAGTAGTTCCACCTGCCACTTTAATATAATGCTGCATTTAGCGATACCTCTCTCCATGGCTAAGATCTTAGGATGACACTTACTTGAAAGTAAATCAGATTCAATTTACTTATTTATTTGTTTAAAGTATTTGTGTATCACCTCCCAGCCTACAAGGACTCCTGAGGTGATCAACAAATCAAAACCAATTAAAACAATAAACATATAAAATATTTTAAACCACATTAATATATTATTTAAAAACTCATAAAAACACTCTAAAAACAATCCTAGAACCCAGTTTTGAAACAGCTGAAACAGCAATTTCAAACATTTAATGCCATGCAGAGCAACACTTTTTGACTATCTGCTGGAAGCTTAAAAGTGGTGGGACCAGCCTAACTTCCTTGGGTAGGGAGTTTCACAGTTGAGGCATTGCTACAGAGAAATCACTGTTATGTTGTGCCCACCAGCATTAACTTCATGAGGTGTTGAGCTTCCTCTCAGATCTGGTTTCTGCCAGGCTCATACAGGAGGAGGTGGTCTTTCAGATATCTTGGCCCTAATCATTTAGGGCTTTGGAAGTCAAGACCAGCACCTTGAATTGAGCTCAGAAACAAATTGGAAGCCAATGCAGGTCTTGCAAGACCAGTGTTATATGGGCTCTAAAATGCACAACTGATAACAGTCTGGTCTACCAGTTTTTGAAGGCAGTGGTTAGGTAACACCAGTTTAGACAGATTATTGCATGGGCTTTTAACCCAGCCAGGAGGTGGGATGCTGGTGGGCATGTAATTTGCCACCTATTCTGCTGGCTAAGTGCAGCCCAGCTACAGTAAAAAAAGCCTTGAAAAGAGGCTTGCTGAGCTCTTCTGGGACCTGGGCTGCAGCTGGACTGCACTTGGCCAGCAGAATTGGCAGCGAATTACATGCGATAATTCCCGCCTGCATCCTGCTTTCTTGTTGCACCTCATTAGGGTGAAGTCAGGTTAAAAGCTCATGTGATAATCTCCTAGGCCTTTTGCAGTTTCTCCTTTAATTAGACACTTTCTCCTGGCAGTTTTGGCTTCCTGTTCAGCAAGCACATTGTGTTATAGAATTGGCCTTCGGTTATTTAACTTCTTTCTGTTCTTCTTTGGGGGATGTTTAATTACTAGTCTCTAGTGCAATTCCTTAATTAATGTTTTAAATCACTATTGCAAAGTTGGAGTTGTACAAAATGTAATATGCAATTGCTCCAGAAAGTTGCAAAGCTGCCATCCCAAACAGGAACTCACTTATTAAGGGGAAATTCACTAATATGACGTCCATGCTAAACAGTAAGTGATTACAACAGCAGGAGCAGAAAGGAAGGAGATTCTTATTGAAAGTAACAATTGCTCTTTCAAGGCTTCGATGGCACTGTGCTTAATCGTAGTGCCTAGTGCTACATTCACATTTGGAGTATTGGTAGGCAATGGCTAGTTAATGATGCCATATGGATTTTCTGTAGAAAGAGAGTGAACAAAAGATGGCATTTCCAGAGTTAGTGGAGAAACAGATACAATGGACAGAATGGCTTGTTGTATCCTAGGCACTCCTCTTGTGTCCCTGACGCTGTGTAAGCAATCAAATAGTGTCTCTTTTTAAAATATTCAAATATTTATCCTTGCTTGCAGGTCAAAGCACCCTTGACTTCCTGTATTACTTTGCTGTTCCAGTGGATGGGCGCCACCCAGGCCTATTTATGATGGATAATCACCCTATAGAAGGTAGGTGTGGGATATTTCCCCTTTGGTTCATCAGTATTTGCTTTCACAGGACTGTGTGAGCGCCCCTAGATACTTCAGTTATTAAAAATGATCTTTCTCATTATTAACTGTCCTGTATATATTTGTCAGGCTGAGCAGATCCCAAAGGAGTATAGAGACACACAAAACCAAAGCTGGGAAGCCATTGGTTATAAAGTTTCCTGTAACTGGTTACTTTGGGAGGGATAACAAGTGAAGGGAAGGGAAGTCACATTCTAAAAGCAACAAAACAAAACAAGAATAAAGTCACTTTATTGGTGCAACAAATAACAGTTTTCGGTATCATTCAAAAGTTTATTTTAAAAGACATTTCACTGATTTTTTTCAAGTTTTATGGCATTCTTGTAACATCCTAAGAAGTTTCCGCTTAACAAAAATGTAGGAGGGGGGGTGTAATAGTAACAGGATGACAAGGAATCCAACAAGTTAACTTTTTCAATATTACAATGAATAACAGTTTCTAGCCACTGTAACAAGTATTGGAAGCAAATTACCCTTAAAAACCAACGTTACAATTTCTGCACAAAACCATCCTATGGTTTGTTTCATGTCGTCCCTTAGTCTTGCAATTTTTTTCACATCATCATCAGAGATTGGAAAAGTTATTTTTTTGGACAGCAGCTCCCAGAATCTTATACTAGCCATGCTTGCTGTGTATAGTCCAAAAAAGTAACAAAAATGTTCTGTTCTTCCTGAAAGACCCTGCTACAAGCAAACCAGGAAAAATGTACATATTTTTAAAAAAGGGTGAAAAGGCAAGGTAAATTAAATGGCAACAATGTCAGCAGTGATAATAGCATTTAAATTTAATGTGATAACTTTGCCAGATTTTAACCTGGAGAAGCTGACAAATATACACAAATGTCTTATTCAGATCATACTGAGCCTGATTACTCTCTGCACTTCTTTGAGGGGAAGCACCAAAGAGCTACTGTGGCTGCCATTTTCCTGCCCAGGCATTCAAAAACGTCAGAAGTGGTGTATGGTGGAGAGAGTAGAGGAAGTTAGTGTTTCTTTTAGGTGCTCCTGGAATGGACTAAGCTCTCACCTTTTGCCACTCTACTCAGAGAAGGAGATGGTTCCTTTTTTGATAAGAGTTAAAGTACTTAGATTGTCCCATGGAGAAATTGACCCAGGTTTTTGGATCACCTTTTTGACTAAAATTACTAGACATATGCACATAGAGCTGTGATGGCGAACCTATGGCATGCATGTCAGAAGTGGCACATGACTCCATTTCACCTGGCACTGCAGGGAGGAGTTGGAAGAGGTGCGTGCCTATTCCTCCGGAGGGACAGCTGGGGGGCAGGAAACCTGGGGGGAGGAATAACGTGTGTCTATTCCTCCTCCTATCCAGGGACCTTTCCCAGCCCCCAAGTGCCTCTGGAGGGACAGCTGGGAGCCGGGAAAGCTCAGGGGGGATGAGGAACGGGTACGCGCCTGTTCATCCTCCTCCTCTCCAGGGACCTTTCCTGGCTTACAACTGTCTCTGAGAGACAGCTGGAGGCTGAGAGAAGGCCAGGGGGGAAGAAGTCCCACCCCAGAAATCCTGCCCCCAGAGGGTGGAAGTCCCACTTACCAAGGGTGGAAGTCCCACCTCTGGAGGGCAGGAGTTTTGCCCCTGGCACCGGGTGCTACCTGGTGCTGGAAATTTTTTTACTTCTGCCACACGGCCCTGAAAAGGTTTGCCATCACTGATACAGAGAGTATCCCACCTTTCTCTCAGCACAGGATTTAAAGCAGGATTGCATTTGCACGGTCTAATTAGTTTTCATATCCCCTCCCCAACAGGCTTGCCTACTTACCTGGTTATAATGGCGATGGGCCTGAATCAGTCAGGCTCCGTTCATCTCCAGGCTGTGAATTTAGAAGGAAGGACAGGTAGCCTTGGGGAGCTGGAACTTCAAGGAGGAGCCAAGAGAGCTGATCTGTTTGTGGCTGAGCTGCCTCCAACCTTGCTGACCAGCAGCAACTTCTCTATAGTGGTGCGTGGTGTGGACAGTGAGGGCCGGAGGTTGGAGAGAGCTGCCCCTCAAGCTGCCACCATGGTGGGATCCCTGTTGGAGGTAAGGTGGGGCTGCTGAGAAGGGTTCGTATTGTTATTGTGTGCCTTCAAGTCATTTCTGACTTATGATGACCCTATGGCAAACCTATCATGGAGTTTTCTTGGCAAGTCTCTTCAGAGGAGGTTTGCCATTGCCATCATCTGAGGCTGAGAGATAATGACTTGTCCACTCAGTGGTTTTCCATGGCCAAGGAGGGATTCAAACCCTGGTCTTGAGAACCATAGTCCAATGGTCAAACCACTGTACTATGCTGGCTCCTGAGAAGAAGGGAATGAGGGATGTATATCTGCACTCTGTAGGGTAATAATTGCAATGTTAGATTTGGGCCTTTGAAATTGATCCATAAAACTCACTAGGTGACCTTGGATCACTTACACTCACTCAGCCTGACCTACTTTACTGGGTTGTTGTGAGAACAAAGTGAGGAAGAAGAAAGCCATATATGCCTTATTAAGCTTATTGGAGGAAGGGCAAAATGATTTTGGTATGGAAAAGGCATTGTAGGCAATCATAAGATACATAATTAATTGTACACTTTTTAACTGCATGAATACCTGGGGGAGGGGTAAATATTTGCCTTTGATTAAAAGAGAATTGATAGATATGCTATCTTGGGAGTATGGCTTATGTTGATAGTCTGAAACAGAGTCCAAGGAAGTAGACAATGATTGATAGAAGAATGGCCTTTATTTATATAGTATTGGAATGATGACATTCAAGATAAAATAGATCACTATTAGTTTTTAAATATAACATAACAGATTGGAAATTGGTTAAAGTTTGGTTGTATGGGTGTATATCAGTTAAGAACAGAAAGATGAATGAATGATGGTGATAAAAAATGCAACAAATTTCTGATGGTTTTCTGTGGGGTTTTTTTTGGCTGTGTGGCCGCGTTCTGGACATTTCGCCTGCAGCTGTGGCTGGCATCTTCAGACCCCTTCAACCCTCTGAAGATGCCAGCCACAACTGCAGGTGAAACATCAGGAATAAATTCTTCCAGAATGAGGCCACACAGCCTGAAAACACCCCCATAGAAAAATATGGATGCTGGTTGTGAAAGCCTTCGACTTGACAAACTTCTGATATCTTGCTATTTGGAACCAGCTATCCATGAGTGCAGTGATGCAGTGACTTAAGTGGTTAAGACGCTGACTCTGTTGATTGCAAGATCGGCAGGTTGGCAGTTCAAGGCCCAGGTGCTGCATGATGGGGTGAGCTCCTGTCAATAGTCCCAGGTTCTGCCAACTAGCAGTTCAAAAGTATGCAAATGCAAGTAGATAAATAGATACCAGTTTGGTGGGAAGGTAAACAGTGCTATGTGCAATCATGCTGGCCACATGATCACAGAGTAGCCTCTGACAACACTAGCTCTTTGGCTTAGTAACAGAGGTGAGAACTGCCCCTTATGGTCAGACACAACAATCTTGTCAACAGGGAATACCTTTACCTTTTGCCCATGTGTACAGTACATGTCTGTCACTACAAATAGACCTGTTTATGCTGTTGTGCTTACCTGACTTGTCATCCAGCAAATAAGCACTGAGAAACTCCTCATGCTTTTCTAGGGAGCTCTCACTTTGCACAATGTGGCTCCAACCAAAGTACTATAACCTACACCCCGGTTTGTTCCAGCTGAGCAGAGACACTCCTGTGTTCCCAGGGAGGCCTGTTTCCATCACTTGGAAGGTGATGAATCCTGGTTCATCCAAGGAGTATGAACTGAAAGTGAGCAGTGTCCCCAAATTTGCTGCCAACATCTCCAGTTCCAGGTAATTCTGATAATCAAGCAACACTGGAAGACATCAATTGTTTATGGTGCCTTGGTATGCTTTAGTCTCATGCCTTTCAACATTTTACAAATGAGAACAGGGACATGTGTGGCCAAGATGGCAAAAGTTATTAGTGGGAAAGACCACACAAGCTAGGAGAGGCTGCAGGACTTTGATTTTGCCTGACCCTACAGGGAAGGGGAAGATTTCACCCTCCCCTATCCTCTCTACCCTTCCTCAACTGAGGGCCTTTGCAGACTGCTAGAAATAGTGCAAACTGAGTCCACTTTAAGGGTTAGGGTTAGTGCTAGGGAATCATGGGAATTTTTTTTTTCTGAGAACTGAGCCTTCTCTGTCAGAGAGCTCTGGTGCCACAATAAAATACAGTTCCCATGATTCCCTAACCCTAACCCTAACCCTTAAAGTGGACTCAATTTGCACTATTTCTAGCAGTCTGCAAAGGCCCTGAGTTAACTAAGTTGCAAATTATTTTTGTAGTTTGAACTCAGTTTGTCCAAACTGAAATTAGCTGAGGATAAAGGAGGAAAGTGGGAGGAGGGGATGGAAAAGGAGACATTTTAACAGCAGTTGAAAAAGTTAGAGGATTAATAGAGGATTAATCAGGATTAATTGTCCCTGTCAAATCAGGACAGTTGGAGGGTGTGTATGTATGTGTGTGCCTTCAAGTCACCTATCGGCTTATGATGACCCCATGAATTTCATAAGGTTTCTCTTAGGCAAGGAATATTCAGTGATGATTTTGCCAATTCCTTCCTCTGAAATTGTCAGATCCAGAAGTGTATGGATCTGTCATGATAAAGGATATGAGGGAATGGGGAAAATATGATACAATATGGTGAAGTAGCACTATAGAGAAATAAAGGGAATGTGGAAGGGGGCAGTAATACGAATAAAATGCAAATCAGAGGACAGATAGGCTACAGTGTGTGGTTTTATGAGCCTGCTTGCTTCCTAGGACAAGGCTTTGATGATGAGCAAGATAGCACCTTTCCTTCTTGGGTTAGATGTGGGTGAGGGGAGAATTGGGGCAACTCAGAAACTTAAGGGTTCCTTTTGATGTAGTTCAAAGAGCACAGACCATGAACTGGGAAAGGAGGAGTGGAAGGAAAAACCTTAAAGAGTGCATCTTTTTGAGAAACCTTAGATTTGACACTACCAAGTCTGTGGCAAACTCTGCGTGGGAATTCCAATATAAAGCTGTAGTAATTTTCCATTATCATTCTGTCTTGGCTTCTGTGTTCTGGTTCTGCTAAACATGACAGAAATACAATCTAAAACATATGGTATTCATTGGCAGTCTCCCATCCAAATTAACCAGGACTTACCCTGCTTAACTTCCAAGATCAGATAGGATCTGGATATTTAGGCCCCGCTTCCTTACCCACAGACAGAGCCTTGCATATTTCACATATGCACTGCAGTCAAGCAAGAATACAGTGTCTTGGAAACTCCCATTGCTGTTAAAAACAAGTTTTCTAGACCTTGAGATAGTGAAGGCTTGAGAAATGGAAACATGTATGAGTAAAGCTTCACATAGTGCAGTCTCATATGCCCGTGTAAGTAACATTTTTTTTGCATGTCAAGGCATCAGGATTCATGACTTGGCATAGCTGTAGACCTTACTTCACTGTCTTGCAGAGGAAGAACAAATAATGCAAACTCATGAACTTTCAGATCACAACGCCTGGGATATGGATACCCTTTCCCATCAAGCCTTTCAAAGTCAGAACATGACTCTTTCCACATGCTCCTGTATTTCTAGTAATTTGGGGGAAGACCATAGCTCAGTGGCAGAGCATCTGCTTTGAATTCAGAAAGCCTCATATTCAACCCCAATATTTCTAGGTAGGGATGGAAAAGTCCCATCTGAATCCCTGGAGAGCTGTTGCCAATGAATTTAAACCAGGCTTGCCTGGTTCCATATGTGTTAGATTGCAACTTCTAGCAGCCAGTTAATACGACTAATGATGAAAAATAATGAGACATAAAGTCCACAACATCTAGAGGGTATCAAGTTGTAGGAGATCTGGTATGGAAAATACTAATCTAGAAAAAGCACTTTTGAGGGCTAAAAACCATTAATGTTTCTGATAAATGAAAGCTTGGGTTCTTTGTGAATGTTTCAAATGGCCATCAGAAGCACCTTACAGTCCCTGGTCACTGCATGTGCCACCCAACCCTGGCAATTACATCAGTCAGGCCCATCTGTCAGTACTATTGCCTTTAGCATTCTCTCTCCTTCTCTGCAGGCTACAGTTGGGCTTTAACCAAACTGCAACAGGGCAGATCTCCCTCCATGTCCCCAATACTACTGCTGCTGGTTCAGTGATCACTGTAACCCTGCAAGCCAATCTCCTTCACTCAGATGGGGATCCTGGTTTTGCTCATATCTATCTGCTTGTGATGCCTCTACCTATGGTGAGTCCTAGGTTAAGGAACCTATAGAGGGGAAAGGGACCAGAGGAAGCAGGTGCCAACTAGTAAGTTTGGCAAGTTGGAATTGCTCAGACAATCTGAAGTGTATGGACCATGTTCTTCTGCCCTTTCATTTGAATCACCAGTCATTCCATGCACTTGCTCGGCAAACAGAAATATCATTGCCAAAGCGGACCAGAGGCCCATCTAATCCAGCATTCTGGTTCTAGCAGTAATGGAATAGATTCTGCTGCAAGTCATACCATTTGAGTAACACTCCAATAGCTGTTGCCAGCTGCTTGTTTAATATGCTGCCTCTGAATATGGTCATCATGCATAATAAGCATGGGAAGACCATGCTTCTATGAGTCCCCCTGATGTTTTGTTTTGTTAAAGCCATCTAAACTAGCATTCATCTTCATACCTTGCATTGAATCTTTCTGTTACTCTCCACCTGCAGATGCAGATCTTTCCTTCCCCACTCTGCAGCATTGCTTCGGCAGATGGTTCCTGTGGCCCACCGCACTCTCTTTGCCACAGCCAGCATTGGACAGTCATTTTGCGGATCAGGGACGAAGCTGGCATTCGCTCAGTGCAAGTGGAAGGGGGTGCTGTTGTCCCTCACCAAGCTGATGGGCCGGCGGAGTTGGTCACTTATACTTCAGACTGTTGCTCGCGGCAGGCTCAGCTGGTGGTTACCAACCTTCTTGGGGAGAAATATCAGTGCCAGGTGGCAGCACCACCCTCTACTCTCCCTGGCAAAGCAGTACCCAGGCCTTCTGATGTGAAAGCAAGGGTAGGTCCACCTCCTACTATAGCCTGGTGGTGTTGGGCATTGCTGACAGTCTTTCTGACAATTGACTGGCTAGGATTCTAAGGCTTTAGGATAACATCTGTCAAATTACACTAGAAGAGCTCTCAAGGCAGAGGATCTCCTGTGCTTGAATGTTGTAGCATTTCAATGAGCTACAGAAAGGATTGACTATAGGATGCCAAGCAGAAGAACAATTTGTGGGTTCTGGGCTCCTGTGGGACACTCCTGGTCTGCTGACATTGATTGGATTGGGATCCACAGATGATCAATATACAGGAAGCTAGTGTTCCTTCCATCCCCTTGTCTGATCTAAGCAACTCTTAAGTCAAGTTAGATACAGACCAAGCATCTCTACTGTTTGTGTGGGTTTATGAAGCTGTCTTATGCTGAAGGAGATGATTTGGCCTGCTAGCTTAGTATTGTAGATCTATCAGGCTGTAGCTCTCCAAGGTGAATCTGCTGTCTTTTGGAGACTGACTTTTTGAGATCTTTTAACTGGTGATGGCATGATTGAAACTGGGCTCCAGTATGAAAAACATGTGCACTACCACAGAGGTATGGCTGTTCTCAGGAGGGAGCACCATAGAGGCTGGTGTGGGGCCTGAACCCACAGCCTTGCTGCTACAAATTCTATGCTCTGTATGGCTTTGTTAGCCTTGGGAATAGTAGTCCACCACTCTGAGCTTGCCAACATCTTCTGCAGTGCCTTTCTCCTATGTATCTGTGCCTGTACCTTTTAAAAAACTGTTTGTCTCTCTTTTGAACTCGGTGTCTCAACTTGTCTGTTCCAATTCTCATTCTGCTTCTGCATATCTTTTGCATATACATTGCCTTTTGACCTTGTCACCTAAAGTTCATTTCCTTTCCAGCCATAGGCATGCTGGCAATTGCACTGTTTGTACAGAGTACAGAGTGCCAAAGGGCAGAAGATAAATATGCATGTAGACTGACAAGTACTTAATTACATTTCTATTTAGTGAGCAACAGTTTAAAATACAGCTTGCACACTTTCTTTTCAAAAAAGAAAGGGCTGACTCACTTTTTAATAGGAAACATGACTATTGAGAGGGAGGTCTGGATTATCTCTTAGAGCCCCTGGCCCCAGAGTGTCTTCTGTTGCTGCGTGTCCCATATTTTGTAGGTGAGTACATTACTTGTGGTGTATTCACGCTGTACAATTACAGAAGTTTGATAACCACCTTGACTACTATGGTTCCACTCTATGAAATCCTGAGATTTGTAGTTTCTTGAGGTACTTAGAATTCTCTGCCAGAGTCCTAATGCTCTAGTTCAGGGGAGTTTCTTAAAGAGTACCCTCACCAAACTACAAACCCCAGGATTCCTAAGTATATATACACAACAATTAAAAGTATCAAAGTGCTGTAATTCTACAACGTGAACCTAGAGACCTTCAAAACTTCTGACATTTTTGTTCTAAGTGCAGATCTCACTCCTCACAGAGGGCCACTTTCCCATATATTCCTTTTCTTCCAATTCTGAACAACCCTTGGTCTAAACCATAATTCTTCTCAATAATGTTCTTTTTAAAAAAGACATTACATAGGTGGATATCTATACCATGTGTTTTGAAGAAACTCTTTTATCAAGAGCGGAAATTATGTTGCTTATTAAAAACTGATTGGAATGAATTCTCTGTCTCAACACACCTAAAAAAGCAACATCCTTCCCCTCCTTTTTATGATCACAAGTGTCCTAGTCTAACACCAGGTACAAGGTAAAGTAACTTTCTAATTGTTACTATTCCTAGATTCATTGCCTTATTACCTTCTGCCTACTCCTTGAAGTCCTGTGGAAATCTTCTTGCGTTCTATTGAAGAAAGGCTGGGGTTTAGTGGTAGAAAATACAGGTGAGCCAACTACTCTGTTGGTGTCATAGCTAGGTTCTTGTAATTTGTGTTGCAAAGATTGTTCTCCTGTTTTTTAAACATCTTTTAGGCCATCTCCCTTAGTGAATAATGTTAAAATGTCTTCTTTTGATTAAGGATCTGTTGCACACTTTTGTCATAATAGGTACTAGTGTTTCCTGGAAGCACCTGTTTAAATTTATAGGGGATTTCAGCTCAATCCAGCTTATGAGTCTGGCCATCCACTCATGGGAAAAAAGACCTTCCTCTTCCTCACAGGCTTGTCATAGCCTCCTTCTCTCCTTCAGCTTCTCCCTTTCTCCCACAGCCTCCTTTGATTCACTCCTGAAATTTCTTCTAATGCTGTCGCTTTGTGTGCAGGAAGAATGTTTTTGTTTTGCTTTGCTTTGTAGTAAGAATGTTGTTGGACGAATCCTGTAGATATTCCCTTGCCTTGTTATTGGAGGCAAGGAACCAGAGATGTAAATAAGAAATTATGTGTGCATCTACTACTGCAGAGACCTCAGCTTTGGTCAAATCATCTACCTATATTTTTCTCAGAGGTGGCCTTTTCATAGCCATGCTACACATGAGAAATGGGAGTTCGGGGTGGGGAAATTAGTCAGTTTCACTTCCTCCCACATTCAAGCTTTTAAAACCTTAAATTCTTTTCCATGAATAAAGGCAAATTATCAAAATGAAATTCTCCCTCATCTGCACTAGCCAAACTCAATGGCACAGTTATTTTCATCATTGGGAAGACCTTGTTGTAGTTTCTTCCCATTCAGTTGTTAAAGATGAGGACCCTATCAAGAAAAAAAGAGAGGTGCCAACCCTAATTCTGCATCATAAACATGGCCAAATATATAGGGATTTGAAACCCAGGCTTTTAGTGAGTTAAACATACAATGCCTTGGGCCAAAATGAATAGAATGGTCAGTGTTACCATCTCCCAAATTTGAACTTTTATTAATTCCAAGTCCTTTACTTTGGTTGCATGCAGAAATTTGCCTTTTTGGGGGGAGGATGTAAATTATCACCAATGTGAGCTAAATTAAATTCTCCCCTCATCCTTGCAATCTGATTTCTTGTCCTCTCTTTTTTATGTTAACTAATCACAGGTTCATAGTCTCTGTGCACACAAGTGTGTGAGGGCACACGCAGCCCCTCACATTTACAGATAAAGTTCGTAGTCTCTGTGGTTAATTCGATCAGGGAAACAGATTTGAAAGGCAAAAGTTGACTCCTTTCTTCATATGGATTCCCTCGTCAAAATCAGGTGGAACACCCCACCAACACCCACACAACAACTAAAAGTGCTATTAGTAAGAGTTTCTTGGAAGGTGCAAATTTCACTCAGCAACTTCTTCACATTTGCTCTGAAGTAAAAGATCTTAGGAGACCTGTTCAGTTTGGCCTTTGCTGGGTTATCTTCTCTTCCCTAGATTCCCTTTCAGCTAAATTTGATCTGTATATTTTTGACTACTAATCTAAATGGCTCTTTCTATTTTTATGCAAATTATTTTTTTATTTCCAGATGTTTAGTTTTTTGCTGTTCGACACTGACTGGTTTCTGTTTATAAAGATAATTCTGTTCATAAAAGATGATGTCTTTACTTTTTTTTAGTGTGTTGTCAATAAACTGAAGTGAAATTCAAAACAGGATGGTTGAGCTCTTTATCATTATGCACCACCAAATCATGCAGTAGATATATTGGGTAGGGGGCTTTCTCTCACCTTTCCCC
>CM034703.1:319746812-319762975 GCA_020142125.1 Phrynosoma platyrhinos
ATTTGTGTGGATTAACCAGCAGATTTGCCCCGTGTGATAATGTCCTATTACAGTGCCCTGGGCTGCATCTACACTGCAGAATTAATGCAGCTGATACGGCTTTAATTGTCATGGTTCCAGCCTATGGATTCCTGGGATTTTGTAGTTTGGTGTGGCACCAGAGGCCACTGACAGAGAAGGGTAAATATCTTACAAAACTACACATCCCAAAATTCCATAGCATTGAACCATGGCAGTTAAAGCAGTGTCAAACTGCATTATGTGCAGATTCAGTCTAAGTGATTCCTTCCCTCTAAATCTTGCCCTCCAAAGTGGTTCCTAGGTCATGTTAAAATTTTGAAAGTGTATCCATGCTACATAATTACAGCAGTTTGATATTGCTTCGGGTGCCATGGCTGCATCCTTTGGGATCCTGGGTTTTTTAGCTGGGTTGACATAGGGTTGATGGATTGGATCTGAGATAGGGCTCCTGTGGTGAAGGTATCTGCCTTTCCTCAACTTCCAAACCCCAGCTTTCAGCAGCAGCTACTACATCCCAACGCAATTATCGTCTTGCTACTGGGAGAAAGATCTCTTTTGTCACTGGATACAACACATACTCTTCTGAACCCCCCACAGTTGGAAGGGGTGGCTGTAGCTGAAAGCTCATGATTGGAGATAATATTTAGACCTGAGTTGTTCCTCTTAAATATGATAGATTTGAAATGTAAGACTGAATGGAATTACAGAATACTAACATCACTATTATCAAAGGGATCTTGTAGCAGCTTTGAGACTAATTGTGCAAAAGAAATTGTACCATAAACTTTTATAGACCTGGTCTGCTTCTTCATATGCATAGACTGAAGCATGTGGAAAGCAGAGATGTACTCCATGCATGCGAGGATGTCTATAAAAGCTTATGCTAAAACTGCTTTCAGATAGTCTAAGGGTGCTAGAAGATCACCTTGCATACTGATATTCTGGACTAATACAGCTACATATCTGAAGAATATCAATATTTTATATGGTAACACTGAAAGGCTACGCAAAATATTGGAAAAAAATGGCAAAATTCCAAATATACAGTCGGCCCTCCATATCTGTGGATTCTGAATCTCCAGATTCAGTCATCTATGGCTTGAATGTGTGTGTGTATAATCCAAAAAACAAGTCTTGATTTTGCCACTTTACATAAGGGACACTATTTTACTATGCCATTTTATATCCTGGGATTTGAGCATCCATGAATTTTGATATCCATAGAGGGTCCTGAAACTAAACATTAGTGGATACCAAGGGTCCACTGTATCAGGTTGATTACAGTCAGAAACAGGATGCTAGGCAAGCAGACTGCACAAAAAACAATTATAGATTGAACAGAAAAACGTACGGATTTGGCCGAAGTAGACAAGTTACCAAAGTTAGTGAAAGAGAATTCTATAGATATTTATTTAATGAACTGGCAACATGTTATAGACTATGTGGCAAAGGAAAAAAAAGGGGGGGGACATTGTAATTATAAGGTTTGATATATACAAATGATTTTTTTTCTTGATGTTAAATATTGTAATATAAGGAAATAATCCGTATTATAAAGAAATATAGTTATTATGATACATGTGATATATGGAGGAGGAATCGTGAATATAAATTAATTTACTGCTGTCAGTGAAGTCTGGGGAGTCATTTTAGACAGGTGGTGGGGTTGAGATAAGATTTTGTCTAATTCTTCTGCATTTGTTTCTGTTAATATGTCTACTGTTATGTGTTTTGCTTATGTGTATATTGTCTGTTCAACTGTTTGGTTTTGGTCTTCAGCTGGAGGATTGCAGTTCAACATGGAATATCAGCATCAGAGATCTCTGGCAGAGAAGTCTCAGTATCTTATGAAACTACAAATCTCAGGATGCCATGGGATGGAGTCACAAGAGTTAAAATAGTATTAAAATGTAGTATGGCCACATCAGAGAGCCAGGGCAGTGTACAGGTTTGAGTGTTGGACTACCACTCTGGAGACCAGGGTTTGAATCCCTGCTTGGCTATGAAAATTCACTGAGGGCCTTTGCAGACTGCCAGAAATAGTGCAAATTGAGTCCACTTTTAGGGTTGTTGTTTTTCTGAGACATTGAGCCTTCTCTGTCAGAGAGCTCTGGTGCTGCAATAAAATACAGTTCCCATGATTCCCTAGCCCTAACCCTAACCCTAAAAGTGGACTCAATTTGAACTATTTCTGGCAGTCTACAACCCCCCTGAGTGACCTTGGGTAAATCACACTTTCTCAGCCTCAGTGGGAGGCAAAGACAACACCCACACACACACCCCGGATAATCCTTACCAAGAAAATCACATGATAGCATTGCTTTAGAGCTGTCATAAGTCAGAAACAAGTTGAAGATAACATAACAAATACAACAACATGGACGCTTCCTCTGATGGATAGAATATGAGTTCCCACGAAGGTGGAGGGAAGGGCAACAGCTAATTATATCCAACACCACTACCTTATGTGGTGAGAAATATATCTAATGTGGTGGCTATAAATATATCTTATCATCTCTGAGGTTTTCAACTTCCCCCTTCCTCTCCTTTATGAGACAAATTGTGTATTTTTAATGGCTGCATCTCTGGCAGAGATATTCAAAGAGACGCAGCTTTATATCAAGATGAGCTTCTACAGTTCATTTTCTATCATCCAGGGAGCTTTGAAAGTTGCAGAACCTTTGTCAAAAAGGAGAGGCTGCAATCTCCCTCCTCTCGCTCACACATGTTCAACCAGACTCTCTAATATCGCTTCTTCCAAGAACAATAGTCCTTAAGGGACTATGACCAGACAGGAGCTGAAACTCCAGAGAAACCCCATGCAGCATCTGTTCTCTTGGCTATCCTATCCTCTCCTTTCTGTCTCTGCTCCTGGACAGATTAGCAAAGGAGGTTCCAGGGCTTCAAGCTCTATTCTGCAGCTGCCACCATCTCTGCCCCCTCCTGTGAACCCAAAAGCCAAGCCAAAAAAGGAAAAATGATGGCAAATCTAAGAAGAGGAGGGAGGGAGGCTGGCAGGCTGGACAGTCTGGTAGAGGAACAGGAGACACAACTAGAACATATAAAGCAAGGAATATAAGGGCCGAAGCACCCTAATCTTTGCAAGGAGATGCTTGTTTTTATGTAACCGATGTATTTAATATTTTATTGAAAAGAGTAAGACCGCTACTGAATGACACTATTTGTTGCAGTTGTTGTGTGCTTTCAAATCATTTCCGACTTATGGCAACCCTCAGGCGAACCTATCGTAGGGTTTTCTTGGCAAGATTTGTTCAGGGGAAGTTTGCCATTGCCTTCCCCCAGGGCTGAGAGAGTGTGACTTGCCCAAGGTGGGTTTCATGGCCAAGCTGAAAATCGAATCCTGGTCTCCAGAGTCATTGTCCAGCACTCAAATCACCACACCATGCTGGGTCTCTTGAACAATACTATGCCATTTTTTAAATGTTTGTTATTTAAAAAAAAATTCAGGCCGTCAAGACAACTTAACTACAGTACAGTCAAACTTGCAACAGCAATAGCAATATGAAAATGATGCTTAGATTCTGCATGCCAAATTTATTTGTGAATATCAGGAATGGGACTCATGGGGCTCTCCAGATGCTGTTGAACTGCAATCCCCAGCATTCCTTAATTATTGTTGCTTAAAAGCCCACATGATTTCTTCCCCTGATATATACAGTGATGGGAGAACTATAGTATTGGTCTCCAGCTCCCATCAGATCTAGAAAGGCCGGGAATTATGGAAGTTAGCCAGCAACATTCAAAGGGTCAAAGGTTCCCCACCATAGCTATAAATCATGCTTTTGGTACCTTTCACAAACTAAGAATGAACTAAGAAAATAGGGCACATCAGCTACTTTGAATCACTCTAAACGTACCTCCTTCCAGGTTTTTAATATGGAGCCATTTCAGACACTGACCACAAGGTGGAAGAATAATAACACGCAGAACCAAACAAGGGTCTATTTCTAACATTAAAAGACACCAAAGTGAAAAGACGAGAACAGTTGTATGGCAATGGGTAAGGGATTTTGTTCAGTCTGTTTTTTGGAAATAATTTACCTGAAATTGCATATTTATTTACACTCAGGGTAGAAGGAACTTGAGGTTTGTAAAAGTGGATGTGGGAGAAACCAGAACTAACAGATTGAGGGCTCAGAACTTGGAGTGCTTAACTCTTCAAAATCTGGTTTTGAATCCCTGCGTATTAGGTCATATCTATGGTGTTGAGTTAGAGTTGTCAATTTATTTTCATTGCCATAATAGTCTTCATCTTTTAACATCTCGGTATCAGGTTTTCTCCAGCCTGGGAACAGGTGTATGCACTGGATTTAGCCAGCAACATTTGGAGGGTGTGATGGCCAAGAAGTCACATCTAATGTTCATCTGTCCAAATGGAGATGGCAGTCAAGAAATCAGAAGAAGACTAGAAATTGAAGGGGCAGCCATGAAAGAACTAGAAAAGGTCCTAAAGATTTACGATGTATGAGTCACATTAGTACAAAAAACATTGTTATTCTGTATTCCATTGCTATTGGATTCTGTGTTCTGTATAGTGCGGTATGGGAAGAGGTCAATGGGGTGTGTGTGTGAAACCATGAGTTATCACACTGGGTGATGCCTACCCTAGTGATGCCACTGCCCCATAGTATTCTGTTAGCACAGCAAACTCCTATGTGCACTAGACACATGTAGACTCCCTTCACTCCCTAAAGAGCCCTGGTAGTGCAGTGGTTAAATGCCTGTACTGCAGCCACTCACTCATAAACCACAAGTTTGTGAGTTCAATACCAGCCAGGGGCTCAGGGGCGACTCAGCCTAGCATCCTTTCAAGGTCACTAAAATGAGTACCCAGTTAGTTGGGTGCAATTAGTTTACACATTGTAAACTGCTTAGGGACTGCCTAAGTGATAAGCAGTATAGAAATGGACTTGCTCTTGCTATTGCTTCATACTGGCACCTGATGGCCTGCAAAGGGCATGGCTACAGTAATGCTCTTGTTGCTCCCACAAGTGTTCAGCATCCATCCATGTTCTTTGAGCTAAGTGTGCCTTCCAGGCCTTGATGGGCTTTGCAGGTCATAACCAAGAAATTGGATTGGAGCCAGGAAGAGCGAATGTGGCTGAAGAAGCCAAGGATACACTGCCCCAGTGGCATCACTAAGGGGTGCGGACCACACCAAGTGATACCATAAGGGGGTGACACCGCTTCTCAAATACCTATCTTTTGGCAGAAACGGGCTGTGGCATTCGCCTACTTCCTTTTAGAATGCTTTAAGAGATGGTGGGAGTGGGGTGAAGCTCAGTGGGAGGAGAAAGGAGAGGCCCCAGAATTTTTCAAATTTCAAAATTTTTTTAAATTGATTTTTTATTTTATTTTTTAAATTTTAATTTTTCTATTTTTTAAATTTTTCTTTATAAACATCTTAACCAAATCTTCATTACGTATATGCAATGTAAATACATTTAGGTTGTGCATACAATATTCTAACTTGAAGGTATAATTTTTAATTTTTCTAGTTGTTTATGTCACAGCTATTCACATTAGACTTAGTGATATACGGGAATTATGATCTATGAGTAACATTACTGCAACACAACATTGGTAAGGATTCTGTATGGTGTGGTGTGGGAGGAGGTCAATAGGGGGTGATACCATGAGTTTGACGCCAATCCTAAGGACGCCACTGCACTACCCTTTCATTATATTGAAGCAGTAGCAATCGTAGTAACACCAACAATTATCTCTGATGTAGCAGGCTGTAGTTCATGATAACCTATGGAAAATGAAACATGTTAATTTTTAAAATACCACCACACTTGTTGGATTTGTTGCAACACAGTAACATAACTGTATCCCCAAGGAAATAGTGATGGGCGTAGTGTGGTAATAGTAATAGTAAAAGTAACAATATGGCTTGGATCAAGATTATCTGAAGGACAATCTGGAACCAAGCCTATTTACTTTTTGTTACTGTTTATCAAATATAGAATCATAGACTTGGAAGATACTCCAAGGGGCATCCAGTCTAACCCCATTCTGCCATGCAGGAACTCACAATCAAAGCACCCCTGACAGATGGTCATCCAGCTTCTGTTTAAAGTCTTCCAAAGAAGGAGACCCCACCATTCTCCGAGGGAGTTTGTGCCACTGTCAAACAACTCTTACTGTCAGGAAGTTCTTCCTATTGTTGAGGTGGAATCTCTTTTCCTCTAGTTTGAATCCATTGCTCAGGTTTTCAGATCCTTGGAGATGGCTTTCCCAGGGCTTGTCAAAATTTTTTGGGGAAAGTCTGAATGGATTCCGCATCTGTTCTGCCCTGTACCCACCCAGGAGCCACTCTACACCTGGTTTTCTCCACAGCAGTTGTTTAAAGGTAAAGGTAAAGGTATTCCCCATTGACGAGGTTGTCAAGTTGTGTCTGATCATAGGGGCCAGTGCTCATCTCCATTACTAAGCCAAAGAGCCAGCATTGTCAGAGACTACTCTGTGATCATGGGGCCAGCATGATTGCACAGAACGCTGTTTACCTTCCTACTGAGAAGTAGTACCTATTTATCTACTTGCATTTGCATGCTTTTGAACTGCTAGGTTGTCAGAAGCTGGGACTAGTGATGGGAGCTCACCCCATCATGCAGCACCTGGGCCTCAAACTGCCATCCTGCCAATCTTGCAATCAACAGAGTCAGTGTCTTAACCATACACTGTAGATATTACTGTGGTCTGCTGCCACCATCAGCTCCTGTTGATGCTGCTGCTTTTCCTCCAGTGGCTTCCAGAGTAGGATAGATCACTGCCTGGCAGGTGCCACCATTTACTGAAATATTTACAAAGGTCCCCCCCCCCCCACTAGTGAGGCTTCTGGAACCTCCTTCTAACTTCAGAACACATCACCAGCAGATAAGGAACTGGCCCAGACATTGGCAAATGGCAGCTGCTGCCAGGCAGCGATGTGTCCTAGTTCTGCAGGTACATTTGATGAGGAAATGGAGGGAGCCTTCTCAGTGGCTGTTGAGTCTGAACTGTTTCAGAAAGTTTTTTTTATTGGGCACTGTTCTATTTGCATCTCTGTTTTTTATCACTGTCTCTGCTGATTGCAAGATGGGCAGGTTGGCAGTTCGAGGCCCGGGTGCTGCATGATGGGGTGAGCTCCTGTCACTAATCCCAGCTTCTGCCACCCTAGCAGTTCGAAAGAATGCAGATGCAAGTAGATAAACTGGTACCACTTCGGTGGGAAGGTAAGCAGCATTCTGTGCAATCATGCTGGCCACACGTTCACAGAGTAGTCCTCGAACAAGGCTGGCTCTTCAGTTTAGTAACGGAGATGAGCACTGGCCCCTACGGTCGGATACAATTTGACAACCTTGTCAATGGGGAATACCTTTACCTTTATTATATATTAACAGCCTTTTAAAATTATTTTTATATACAGTCACCTCTCCGTTTTCATGGGGGATCCATTCTGGACACACACAGACATACACGAAAATGGAAAACTGCAAATATTCAAGCCCCATAGGCTTGAATGGTGGCGCATGCCCCATTTTGTCCCCCTCTGTTTGCTGCCCGCAAATGGGCGAGGGACACGGACTTCAAGTCCACAAAAACGGAAGGGAAACTGTCATTGTTTGTTGAATTGTTTTTAACATTTCTATAATCCACTGTTTTAACTATACTTCTGTTTTAGTTCAAAATTGAAAGGTACCTCGGGTCCCATCTTGTGAGAAAAGTCAAAAGCTATAAAGTGAATGGTTGTATGAAAGAGTAAACAACAACAGGCAACCTACTATCTCTTGGTTATTTTCTCCCTCTCCCAACCCCCTCTCCTTTGTGTTGTTATTGCACTGGCAAATCTCCTTCTACAAAAGGGTCTTTAACAGCCATACTCTCCAACTGTCCCAGTTTGGCTGGGACAGTTTGATTAATCCCTTGTTATCCCACAATTTCAGCTGCTTGTATATATCCCAGTTTCTTTCTCCTCCTCACACTTTCCCCATTTTGTCCTCAGTTCCCTTAATGGCTCCAAACTGAGTTCAAAGTGCAAAAGCAGTTTGCATTCAGATAACTCGGGAGGGAGAGAGGACTGGACAGAATCTTCCCTTTCCCAGTAGGTTCAGACAAAAGCAAACTCCTGCAGTCTCTCCTAGCTTGTGTGCTCTTCCTTATTAATAATAGGGATAATAATTCACCATCTTGGCCACACTGATGTCGCTTGGCTACATGTGTCCTGGTTTTCATTTGTGAGACATTGGAGGGTGTGAACATCTGGCTTATGTGACAGATGTTTTCTCCCATCTTCCTTGTGCTGACCTATTGTCCATCCATTGATTTAATGCAGGGGTAGGCAACCTAAGGCCTGGGGGCTGAATGCGGCCCCCCGAGGCCTTTGGACCAGCCCCAGGCCAGTCCTGCTGCCGCCGCCCGCCATGATGATATTGATTATTGTTGCTATTACTTGTTCTTGGGGTTTTCTTGGCAAAATCTCCACAGGGATTTTGCCATGGCTTTTCTGGGGCTGAGAGAGTGTGCATGCATATTTTTTTATGTTTTTTATTTTTTTAAAAAAAATTATATTTATTTATTTATTTATTTTTGGTGCTTCGGCCCCCCAATTGTCTGAGGGACAGCAACCTGGCCCCCGGCTCAAAAAGGTTGCCTACCCCTGATTTAATGGGTCTGCTTTAGACAGAACCAGCAACTGGCTAAATTTAGGCCTTCTTCTATCATTAAGGGTAGCTGTTTAATGTGTAAATAAGATCCTGAGAGATGAAAAAGCAAATAGAATCATAGGAGCTTATTACACGGGAGGCAAAGCACCCAAATCCTGTGGATAAATGGGTTAAAATCCCAATAATATCTTGCAAAAGCAGGATTGTTTTCAGACACGTTGAGCTAATTGAGCATTAACACAACATTAACCGATGCAGAAAGTGGGCAAAATTGTGCCGCTTTGTACTTTCCGGATTTTCCCAAAAGTAAAAAGCAGCACAATTTTGTGACTTTTGGGATGAGTTAATGTTGCGTGAATACTCAATTAGCCCAACGTCATCTGAAAACAATCCCGCTTTTGCGGGATATTCCTGGATTTAAATCCCATTTATCCAGGGGTAGGCAACCTTTCCCCTTTAAGGGCCGAGGGACTTCAGCTCCCAGAATCCCAGGAGCTATTGACCAACATGGGACTATTGGCCAACATGGCTGAGGCTTCTGGGAGCTGAAGTCCCTCGGCCCTTAAAGGGGAAAGGTTGCCTATCCCTGTGTTTATCCATGGGATTTGGGCGCTTCCATCCTGTGTGATAAACTCCATAGAGCTGAAATATTCTGTGAACAGGGCCTTTGACAAGTAACCCTGTTAGATTAAAAGTGATGTGAGGCTGTAAGGGAAAAGTATAACAAGAAATAAATTCAGATAGATAGATGGAGGGAAGGAAGGAAAGAAAGAGAGAGAGAGAGAGAGAGAGAAAGAGGTGACCCCATTGATCCTGGAAGGATTCTGAGTTCAGTTGCCCACTAGGGAGAAAACACTCTCCCTCTCTTCCTCTCTCTTTCTCTCTTTTTTGCCTCCCTCCTCCCCCAGAGGAAGCCACTTCGTTAGACAGAGCCGCTAATCATCTGGCGTCCCGGGTGATTATCTGAGATGAGTCACATGCTTCCAGCCCCAGCTGCCTCCCCCTTCCTGGACCAGCTTGACCAATCTGACTCAATCAGATATTCCGACTCAGACAAACTAGAAAGACCTCAGCAAAGAGAACACCAGAGAGCAATCCTGGCTGCCCAGACAGCCACCAGACAGAGGACCCTGGGCTTTTCACTAACTTCCAGGCCTTTGACTGTGACCCAGTAGCCCAGTCCCCTCCCGGAGGAACCCTAGTGTCCTAGTTCACCTCTAACTAGGGCTTCCCCTAACCCTCCTTTGACCAGCAGTTCTGACTTTCACTGCACTACAGTCTTTCACTTAATGCTTAGGCATTTGTGGAGGCAGCTTCCAGCTTTCTCCTCCACTTTCTACTAACTAGAGAAACATGGAGGGTCTTGAATCTCAACGCCCCCTGCTCTAAATCTCCAAAGATCTCAAATAGGTCTCCCTTCATTTCCACAATAATCCCTTAAACCTCACTTCCAATGACCTCTGGGGGCCTGGCTGCCCCGTCCCTTCCCTCCACCCCACAAGACCCCCCTCCTATCCGGGGCAACCACCTGCCTCGGTCTTTTCTCCGCAGCCTCCGGACACTCTTTGAAATCTTGGATGACCAGCGGAGTGGGACCGTCCACATCTCAGAAATCGAGAGCCGGTGGGGACGGGGGGATTCTGCCGTGACCCCACAAGGAGACAAAGAGAGATGCCAGCTCCCATCTGGGGTACTTCAGGCCCTCCAGCAGGTGGCAGAGCCCTGCGGGGGCTATTTAAGTTTTCCCCGTCTAGTGGCTGGGTTGAGAATTGCCCTCTTGCGAGCAGAAGAGGAGGAAAATGAAGTGGAAAAGGCAGCCGGAGAAGGGGCCAGAGGTGGACAGAATACTTCACAGTCCATGAAGAACTTGAGTCGCATACGTAAGTGAAGGAGGAGGAAGCCCAGGTTGGGTGATTGGGGTTGGAGTCCAAAGCCAAGACTCCTTGGCTCTCTGAGGAGAGTCGAGTGAACTGGAGCACATGGGGGTTGGAAACTGAAGTGCTTTTGTTATCTAGAAGTGACATCTGAGAGAGGGTGTATATTCCTCAAGGTCTTCTTGGTGGTGGCTCCTGTGCTCTTGGTGTCCCTTCCTAGAGAGGCTAGATTGGCTTCCTTTGTGATGGACCTCCAGTGGCAAGTGAAGACTGTCTTGTTGCAACAGGAAATTTGATTATTTATGGGGAAAGGGCTTCTCATAGTCTACTATACTGTTTTGTATCTTTTTAAATTGTTTTTTTTTTAAAGAATGCTTTTAATTATTTGTTGTTGTTGTTGTGTGTCTTCAAGTAATTTCCAATTTCTGTCACCCCTAAGGCAGAACTATCACAGGGGTTTCTTAGCAAGGTTTGTTCACAGAGGGATTGTTTTGGCCCTCCTCTGAGGCAGAGAGAGTGACTGGCCCAAGGCTTTCCAGTATGTTTCCATGGCTAAGTGGGAATTTGAACCATAGTCTTCTAACTACCCTAAAGGCACCAGATCCCATCTAATCCTGGAAACTAAGCAGGGTCAGTTCTAGTTAGTATTTGGATGGGAGACTGCCAATGAATACCAGGCACTGCAGGCTTTATTTCTGAGGAATAAACTGGCAAAACCACCTCTGACTATCTCTTGCCTAAGAAAACCTATGAACTCTATGGGGTTACCATAAGTTGACAAGTGACTTGAAGGCACAGACACACTCCTGGAGTTTTAGTCTAGCACTCCAATGATGCCACACTGATTCACTTTTAATTCTAAGGATAGTTTAATTACATTTTAATTTTTTATGTTTTTAACTGATGTAAGCTTTTACCTGCATCTGTTGTAATTTTTATGCTATATTAAGTCTCAAGACTGGGGGAAAGGTGGGAAATTATAGACACATAACTACATACGTGCATACAGACATACTAGATGGTCACCTTCTAGTGCAAAGGGATCTTGTAGCACCTTTGAGACTAAAGAAGTTGTAGCATAAACTTTTGTAGATTAGGTCTATTTCATCATATACATGGAGATATGTCTATGTCTCTCAATTCTACCTTCTAGGATTGTTATAGCACACCTCAATGGGAAGCAACAATTCCCTATCTAAGCCAGAAAGCCTGGTTAGAGACAATATGCTTTGTAAGTTGACTATTTCAGGAACACCCCAGGCCAGAGAGAGCAGGCGACTGGGCCAAGTAGATGACCTTTCAGGTCGCTTCCAAATCTTTGGTTGTAAAGCTGCTGGGTTCTCTAGAAAGAAGCCCAGCTTCTTTGACCTGGAAGTAAGGTGAAGTCACAGGAAACACTGGGTTCCCTTTGGGACTCTTTATTAAATCTATGAATGAGAAACGCTTATACAGTCGGTCCTCCATATCCACTCTTCTCCTTATTCACAGATTCCACTAGCCACGATTTTAAAACATTCCATAAATATACAAATTCCATATAGCACACCTTGGAAAGATTTTGCCATTTTATATAAGGGACACTATTTTACTCTGCCATTGTATTTAAGAGGACTTCAACATCCATGGATTTTGTGATCCACAAGGTGGAGGGTCCTGGAACCAAACTCCAGAGGATACCAAGGACCCACTGTATCTCACTTTTTGGTCCTTGGTGTCTTTGTACCTTGTTGCAGTGCTCTCCCCTTATCCACTTACCATGTTCCATGGCCAGCACCATTTATAGGGTTGCCAAGCCAGAACTGTCCCAGGTTCTGAGATTTCAGCAGCAAAACCTGGGACCTGGGGGCAATCCCTGTAATGTCACGGGGGACGGGTTCTGGTGATGTTACAAGGATAAATCCCAATGATGTAATTAAGCATACTGCATCAAGCATCAACATGCCCTCCAAATATCCTCATTTGGAAGGCACAGTCCTGATTAGTCCTCTATCGTCTCACTTTTTCAACTGATATTAAAATGTCCCAGTTTCTCTCTTCCCCTCCCTCTTTCCCCCTTTCTTCTTTGCTTACTTTAATTGCTGCAAACTGAATTCAAAGTGCAAAAGTTGTTTGCACTCTATTAACTCAGCAGGGGGAACAGAAAAGGAGGGAGTAGAATGTTGGCTTTTCTAGTTGTTATTGTTGTGTGTCCTCAAGTCATTATGGCTTATGGCAATCTTATCATGGGGTTTTGCAACATGTATTCAGAGGTTTGCCATTCCCTTCCCTTGAGGCTAAGAGTGTGTGACATGCCCAAGATCACCCAGCAGCTTTCATGGCATTCTGGTCTCCAGAATCATAGTTCAGCACTCAAATGACTGTGCTACGCTAGCTCTGCCTTTTCCAGTAGGCTCAGGCAAAAACAAATTTCAGCTTGTCTTAGCTTGTGCATTCTTCTTTAGGAACGTTTGACATCTTGACCACACTCTGATGTAACTTTGACACGAGTGTGTCCCAGTTTTCATTTGTGAAACATTGGAAGGTACACATCAACTTCATTTGTACAGAATAGACAATTCAGATCAAAAACACCAAATTTATGAAATGAAGAAATATACACAAACACACTTTTCAAGACAATGTTGGTGCTCTGATATTCCTCCTGCTGGCCTTGAAGTCTGAAGAAGAGGGGCCAAGCCTGGAATATGGGAACCCTATAGGCTAAAATCCTGTTGGCGACTTGCACAGGCACAAGTTGTGTTACGTATGTAGAGTGAATTTTGTGCAACATTTGCATCCGTCAGAGCCACTTGATGGTGGCAGAAGTAGAGTTGTTCATGCAGAAACATTGTGTGTGTGGAACCATTGTGCATGAAGTAGTGCTTGAAATACTCAAAATAGCATACAAATGCACATTGTCTCTGTACCTCTTAATGTGCTTCTGCTCATTGCCCATTGCATTTGCACAGTGGCCCCTGGCCACATACACTAATCACATACATTACAACTCATTGCTATTATGTTTAAAGATTGCATGGTGCCAACATAGGACCTTATCCCACGAGGCCAAAAGCAGCAAGAATCCACTAAGAATCAGGTGCTATAGCGCTATAGTGTTCCATGTGATTACACGACATCGCTCAGAATCCGCTAAGAATCAGGCGCTATAGCGCTATAGTTTTCTGTGTGATTACACGACGTCGCTCAGAATCCGCTAAGAATCAGGTGCTATAGCGCTATAGTTTTCCGTGTGATTACATGACGTCGCTCAGAATCCAGCAAGAAATCGCTTGGAATGCAGCATCATTCGCATTCTTTTGAATGTCGGTTTCAGCGGGCATTGCAATAGCGCGAGCTTATCCATAGCGCTATTATAGCGCTAGCGCCATATTTATACTAGCGCTATAGTACTGCAATGATGCTCATATCGCTTTCTTGCCACTTTTGAGAGCAGCGTGGGATAAGGTCCATAATGTAAGTGCAAATGGATATTTTAGCTATGCTGAAGCATTGTAGTTATTTTAAATAGTTTTTAAACTATTGTTAAACTGTCCTAAGAGTTCAAAGAAATAGCCGTGTTAGTCTGTAGAATAAGTACCGTATGTAAAGAGATCTTGTAGCATCCTTGAGACTAACTGAAATAAAGAAGTTGGCAGCATGAGCTTTCATAGACTTCAGTCTACTTCCTCAGATGCATATAGTGGAGTAGAAACCCAGGGGTTTTCTCAGACGCATATAGTGGAGTGGAAATCCAGGGGCGCATAATTCTTCTACACAACCATGAAAGGTACAGGTGGCATCTCCAGTTTTTATTCTGGAGACCCTAGTTATAACTCATATTTTGGGGCAAATGCCCTTACAAGGTAATGTCCCTGAAGCGATTAATTAAAAAAAAAATTGCAGGACAGAGTTGTCACAAAAAGCAACACACAAGATCAACCAGATTTGCAAATAGTACCAGCCAAGATCAAATTGTTTTAAAACCAGCAATGCTAACACCATTTTTTAAAAAAAGATGCCATTTTAATAAATCAGTAATCAAAAGGATCATAGAACACATTTAAGAGAAAGCCACTTCAAACAGGCAAGTTCACTTCCTAATGGAAAGTAGTGTTCCTTTCCATCCCGTGACATGATAAAAGTGTTGGGGGGGGGCGGGAAATGTAATTGTTGTTGTGTGCCTTCAAGTTGTTTCTGACTTATGATGGCCCTAACGTGAACCTTCTTGGCAAGATTTGTTCAGAGGGTGGGGTTTTTTTGCCTTTGCTGTCCTCTGAGGCTGAGAGGATGTGACTTGACCAACTCACTTACCCAGTGAGTTTCAATGGATAAGAGGGGATTTGAATCTTGGTTTCCAGAATCCAACATTCAAGCCACTATACCACACTGGCAATTAATAGTTTTGTGTGTGTTGCAGGGGGATCAAAATCAGAAAAGATGAGAAGGTGAAGAACAACAGCCAAGTATCAAGGGCTGATGGATGCCCTGCCTTTTCTTCTTCTGTAAATACACTCTCCCTCTCTTTCTCCCTTCCATCCATCTCCATGCCTCCTTCCCACCCAGAGGCCTGCAGGCAGCTCAGTCGGGGCACCATACGGCCAGGGGTTTAGTGCTCCTGATCCTGTCTCCCCAGCCATAGAGACGACCAATCCTCTTACCCAGCAGCTCGCCTCATCCAAGTTTCCCCCAGGATAAGGAGCTTTTGTTAATGGGGCAGGCATCCCACAGAGCATAGAGGTGGGGAGCAGGATTAGAAGACCACATAAATAACCACCCAAGGCCCCCACAGTTCCTCCTGTCTGTCCATGCCCTCAATCTCACTGCAATAAATAAATAAATAAATAAATAAATAAAAAAAATGAGGCACACATCCTTTTGTATTCTTCACTTTCTCTGTCAGGAACACACCCACACTGAAAGAGAATGCAAGGTTGGTTGGTTTAAAAGGTTGTTTTGCCTTCCTGCAGGCAACCCTGACACTTTCTTAGCATTAATAGAAGTATAGTGTTTAGATCAGGGGTAGGCAACCTAAGGGCCGGGGGCCGGATGCGGCCCCCCCGAGGCCTTTGGACTGGCCCCAGGCCGGTCCTGCCACCACCGCCGCCGCCCCCCGCCATGATGATATTGATTATTGTTGTTATTACTTGTTCTTGGGGTTTTCTTGGCAAAATCTCCACAGGGGTTTTGCCATGGCTTTTCTGGGGCTGAGAGAGTGTGCATGCATTTTTTTTAAATATTTTTTTTGAAAAAAAATATATTTTTTATTTATTTATGGTGCTTCGGCCCCCTAATTGTCTGAGGGACAGTAACCTGGCCCCCGGCTCAAAAAGGTTGCCTACCCCTGGTTTAGATCCAGGGAAGTAACCGTGGCACTTCATTCTTCTTTGGTCAGGTCCCACTTGGAATACTGTGTCCAGTTCTGGGCACCACAATTCAAAAAGGATGTTGAGAAGCTGGAGCGTGTTCAAAGGAGGGTGACCAAAAAAGTGAAGGGTCTGGAAACCATGCCTTATGAGGAGAGACTTAGGGAGCTTGTTATATTTGGTCTGGAGAAGAGAAGGTTAAGAAGCGGTATGATAGCCCTGTTTAACTATTTGAAGGGATGTCATATTGAGGAGGG
>CM034703.1:319811900-319823460 GCA_020142125.1 Phrynosoma platyrhinos
GCCTCCCTTTCCCACCTGCCTGATAGTTTCTTCCAGGTCTGGAAGGGCTGCTGGCCAGATTGGAAAGGGAGATGAAGGAAAGGGAAGAGTCCATGGCCACCGAGGCTCAGTGGGTGGAGAAGGAGATGCTTGCTTCACTCAGTGACAGTGACTGAGAGCAAGTGTCTCCTTTCTCTAGCCATTAATTAAGCTGCAGCCCACCCCACACCATCATTTGAACAGCACTTAGGATGTCAGCAAGTGCAACCCATACCCCTAGTGATGCCCCTATCACCTCTCATCCCTCCTCTCCTCACCAGTAACTAACATCAGGAGGAACCTTCCCAGGGCTTGACAGCTGTTGGGCAGGGAGAAAATTTTGGATGAAGTCCAAAAGGAAGTCCAAAAAGGGATTTAGGCACATATAAAGCTCGCTAACAGGATTCCAGCCACAATCCAGTATAAGTAACAGAGAAAAATAACATAAAATGTTAATTGTTGATCATAAAATTAAATGTTGTTGCCATTTAACAATTAAAGTAATACATTTTGAATTCTGAAAATGTTGATGAACTAGAGGTGCAAAATTAATGTTTAATGAATTCTTTCCAAGAATTGGAAGGCTAGATAAAACTTTGATTTGAAACATAAGGCTAGATAAAACTTTGATTTGAGCCAGCAGGGCTCTTCTTATGTTCTTCTGTGATTCTGCTTATGTTCTTACAATCTCTCTCACCTGCTAGTAGAAGATCTAGCCTTCTCTTCTGGCAGGTTTGTATAGAATCTGATAGTAATTATGAATGTAGCAAGCTCAACTGGACCTTTTTAAAAACCCTTTCTCCTTCCCTTGAGATGAATGAGTTTAGTTGTAATATCTTTATTAGACTGACCCACATCCTGGAGAATTCACACATGCATGTCTGTGGTTTGTAATATCTTTATTAGACTGACCCATATCCTGGAGAATTTGCACATGCATATCTGTGGTTTGAACAACAGTGTCAAGTGATGGTGCAGAAAATAGCAAAAATCTATAGACTGAGGTTCAAAACACACTGCAGAAATAATCCAGGTTGAGACCACCCTGGCTCAGTGCTAGGTAATTCCGGCAAGTGTAGTTTTGTGATTTATTTAGCTGCCTCTGTCAGAGAGAAGGATTCTGTGTTTATGTCCTAAGAAGGTTTGCATCAAATGTATGTATGTGTTTTAAAGAGTAGCATGTGAACTGAATGGTTAGGACCATGGGGGTCTATATGGAGAGTAGGAGAGAGGAGCAGAAAGTTCCTGTTGTGAAGCTATTGGTTACACAGCATTCCTGGAAAAGATACAGATTATTTATGGAAATTGCTCCTGTAATTTCAAAGAAGGAAGTAGTCTATACTTGTGCCAGTTATTGTTTCTATTTGCTACCATTGTTCTCATTATTAATGAACAACTATGCATACTCTACATTTTGAGGGAAAAAATTTCAAGATTTTGTACTGCAATAAATTATGCCAGTTTGCACGTTACTTTTCTTTTTTCCATAATCTATTCTATTTCTCTTTGTTGTGGGACAATCCTAACAGGTGGTGTGCAAGAAATACCGTAACTTTACGATCCCTGAGCAGTTCCGTGGTATCCACCGCTATCTCAAGAATGCTTATGCCCGTGAGGAATTTGCCAGCACCTGCCCAGATGATGAAGAGATCGAATTAGCTTATGAGCTGGTTGCCAAAGCTTTGAAATAATAAACTTCTGAGTGGGGAAAAGGGACGCGGAGCTTCCATGGCAGGGATTGTTGGGGTTGGGTTGATGAGAGGGATATTTTTTATGTATGTGCGTGTCTTTCAGCAGCAGCAGTGGGAAGGGGGAATTTCTATTTTCCGGGAGGGACAAAGTGATTTGAATTTAAATATGACTAAAACAATAAAATAACATGTTTTTAAAAATACCAAACTGAATGTTTGATCTCTTCCTTCCCCCAAATCATGGAGAAACTATCAGAAGTTACATAGTGTGTTTGAATTATGAATTGTTAGATTAGCATTGGGTTGTGTGCAGACTCATATTAAGATACTCCAAGACCCTAAGTCTTAAGAAGGCCTGTGGCAATAACCCCAAAGTTATTGCAATTGCAGGGATGAATTTTGAGGCCCTCTTATAATCTGAATTTAACCTCACTTGTACATCAATCCTGTACTAATTGCTTATTTTTGAGGTGTTCCAGCAGGTAGTTCTACAAAAGTGTGAGAATGTGTTTGCTGGCATTTTGTGTATTGAACTTTGTAGTGGTGGTTGTGAAACTCATATAGAGAAATCAGCTGATTCCTGGTTTGTGTTATTTTTTGTGACTTCAATCACATGTGTTATTCTGTCTCATTTTTTGCAAAAACAAAGCAAAATTCAACAACATTAACATGCATACACATACCTCTCCCCTTCTCCATTTCCCACTTTTGAGAAACCTTGATAGGTTCAGAAGGGGGGGGAAGATGAAGAAGATTCATAAACTGGTCTGCAGAAAACATTATTTCCATTAAACTTTTGGGACAATTCTTCATTGGCTGTGTTTAATCATGTACTGTTAAGGTGTTACCAGAATTATTGAATATTGCCTATTGGAGATGAGAATTGTAGAGTTGTAGGTAAAAGTCATCCAATAGACTCCAAATATACACACACACCCCTTTATTCCTGAAATAGTCTATATCTCAACTTTAGTTTCTGGAGCATCCTTAAATCGATTTTGAAAACCTGCAATGAGCTTTTGAAGCTTTGCTTCCCTTTCCAAAGTATTCTTCTACCTCATTATTGGGTAGTCATAAATAACTGGGCCATTGTCCTTGAAATCTTACTATATCTTCTCTACTGGCGGTTGTTATTGATATTAGTTACTTTTTAGAAATACAATTCAGAACCCTTCTGCCAATAGGTTTTATGTGGTGTGTATGCACACTACACAGTTTCATACCACTTTATTTACCATGGTTTCATTCTGTGAAATCTTGGGATTTTTAGTTTAATGAAGTTTTTAGAATTCCTTGATGGAGAGTTGTAGTTGTGTAACAAAGGGAAAGGGACTAAAGTACTTTAGCAGAGAATTTGTAGTACCTCATCAAACTACTAATTACAGGATTCTGTGGGATGGAGACAAGACAGTATTATCATACTGCTATCAGGTCCTTGCCCTGAGTAGTCTACAGTTCACATTTTAATAGGATAGGGAGATAAAGATAACAAAGTATAAGACATGGGGAAGGGTCTCTTTCTGTCCTCTTTCCATTTTAGCAGATTTCCCCCTTTCTATTGCTGAGACAAAAGTCAAATGAGGCATGACGCATGTTACAGCTTTTTATTATCATTGTTTCCTTCATCCATGAATTCCAACTGAGAAAGTAAGAAAGTGGAATAAAAAGGGACAGGAAAGGAGGAAATAGGTCAGAGGCTTTCTCCTATAGCAATTTTGGGGCTAACAGCTCTATTGCAGAGGGGTCGGAGAGGAGCAATATGTTGTGAGTGGCGTTTCGGATGACCGTTTCAGGGAATGTTTGCCAGGATGAGTGACAGTGGAGCAAGCAGCAGCCCCCAGGAAGTGCGGAGCTCCTCCCTTGCAGCCTTGTTGCATAGATCGGTGGAACAGCAGGTGGTGTAGTAGGTGAAATTGGTTCCCAACATGGAACGAGTGCCATGGAGGCCACACATGGAAGGATCCCCACAGCTCATCTCATGGATTACTAGCTCAAGAGCACCTGATTAAGGAAGAGAAATGGGGGAGAGGGTAGGCCAACGATCAATGTACATCCTTGATGTAGCCACTCTTCCCTTTCTCTTGTAATCGAGGATTAAATCCACTATCTATTTCAGGGGTAGGCAACCTTTCCCCTTTAAGGGCCGAGGGACTTCAGCTCCCAGAAGCCTCAGCCATGTTGGCCAATAGTCCCATGTTGGCCAATAGCTCCTGGGATTCTGGGAGCTGAAGTCCCTTGGCCCTTAAAGGGGAAAGGTTGCCTACCCCTGATCTAGTTCATATGCAACTTGAACTCTCGTTCCGTATTTTTACTATTGTGTTCATAAGTCTGGTATATAAGTAACATTATTATATGCCATTGAGTTGGCTCTGAAGTATGAAGACCCTATGAATGAGAGACTGTGTCAAGATCTTGTTATTAACAGGCCTGCTCAGGTTGTACAAACTCAGGGAATTAAAAATAAAATGAATCAATCTATCTATAAAACAGACCTAGCTGTATTACTTTGGAATATTAGTATGCAAAGGGATTTTGTAGCACTTTTGAGACTGAGTGAAGTTGTAGCATCAGCTTTCATAGCTAAGGTCTACTTCCTCAGGTGCACCAGATCACTCTATGCATTGGAGGAAGTAGACCAAGGGCCTTTACAGATTACCAGAAATTGTGCATCTTGAGGCCACTTTAACTGTCCTGGCTCAGTGCTAGGGAATCATGGGAATTGATTTTTTTTTTCCTGGGACACTGAGCCTTCTTTGCCAGAGAGCTCTGGTGCCACAATAAACTATAGTTCCTATGATTCCTTATCACTGAGCCAGGACAGTTAAAGTGGCCTCAGTTTGCACTATTCCTGGCAGTCTGCAAAGGCCCTGCTGCAACATCTTTTGCACAGTTAGTTTCAAAGGTGCTACAAGATTCCTTTTGCATATCTGTAACAGATATTCAAAATAGATATACAGATATATCCTCTTGCCTTCCTCTTTCCCCAGCATTATTAGTTTTTCCATTGAGCCAGCTTTCTCATGATATGTCCAAAGTTTAGTAGCCTCCCTTTAGTCATTTTGGCTTCTGGAGAGAGTGCCCATGCTAAATTTGGATCCATTTATTTACTGGAGGTTCATGGTATCTAGCAAATACATGAACAATTATAATAAATAATAATAATAAAATTTATTTCTATCCCGCCCTTCTGCAACGCAATCGGGGCAGCATACAGTGCTCATCTTCAAAATATTTTATGTCCTCCCCCCCCACACACACACACCATTTCCTTTCCCAATCCTTGAGAAAATAGGTTGAAAACCAGTAAACCATTTAGGAAGATGACCAGAAATTTTGCAATACAACCTCTGTGCCCGGTTGTCACGGACTGGAGACATTTCTGCGATGGGCCACATGGTGTGATGAACTTCAAACAGTCCAACGGGGAGATGGTGGGGAACAGGCAGGTATAACATCTCAAGGGAGACCCTGAAGAAAAAGAAGGACTGCCTAAAGATATAAGTACTTAAAAACCACAGCCCAGACCCAGAACCCATTCCCACTAGACTTTTATGTCACTGATTCCACTTTAACTGCCTGATTCCAGTTTTCTGGGGTACTTCTTTGCCAGAGAACTCTCCAAATTATAAATCCCAGGATTCCACGGGATGGAATCCTAGCTATTTGGGTGGAATCCCAGGATCTATAGTTTGATAAGGCGCTATTGTTCTAGGCAGAGAGCTCTAAATATCTCATGCAATTGAAGCCCTTCAGAGGGAATGGTCTTGTAAAACTGGTTCACTTTTTCAGAGGAATGCCAGTGGCTATGTAGCTCATGAAGTGACTCTGCTTTGGATGCAAATATAACATAAAATAAAATAAGATTATTTTATTTTATTTTATTTATATGCCACCTTTCTCCCAGGCTGGGACCCAAAGTGGCTTTCAGAAAATAAGATAAAAGTAGAGAGATAAAATTGTCAATTAACTACAACAGTAATAATAATATCTATTTGCATGCTATCTTTATCCCAAAATTGAGACTCAATTGAGGTAAATTGAGACTTAAGGTGGCTCACAACTTAAAAACTAATTGATTCATAAAGTATTCATTTGATTTTCTTGTTAGTAACTTAGAAATTTACCTACAGGTTTTGAATTGCTCATATTCTTTCATACTAGCTGTTAAAAAAAAACTGTTTTGGTTTGTAAAATAATTTGGCACCATTTGTATTTTTTGTGTCTTGCATACCTTGGGCCTTTGCAGACTGCTAGAAATACTGCAAATTGAGTCAACTTTAACTGTCCTGGTTCAGTGCTAGGGAATCATGGGAATTGTATTTTTTTTTCTGAGACATTGAGCTTTCTCTGTGAGAGAGCTCTGATGCCACAATAAACTACAGTTCCCATGACTCCCTAGCACTGAGCCAGGACAGTTAAAGTGGCCTCAAGCTGTATTATTTCTGGCAGTCTGTAAAGGCCTCTTGCCAATTATTTTTAAATGTACTTTTCATGCCCTTTGGCTGGCATGATAAACTCACTGATTGATTAAAAACCTCACAAAATCAGGATTCCATAGGATGGAACCATGGCTATAACAGAGTAGTGTGAAAGGGCTCCAGAATAGCAGCAGAGATGAAACGGCAGTATTAAGGGGAGAACTAAGTTTCAAACCAGCTCTCCCACTGCCTAAGCCTAAATCAATGAAATTTGGAGGGTATCTACACTGCAGAATGAATGCAGTTTGACACCACTTTAACTGTCATGGCTCCATCTTATGGAATCTTGGGATTTGTAGGTTGTTGTGGTACCAGAGCTCTTTGATAGAAGAAGGTAAATGTCCCACTAAACTACAAATTCCAGAATTCCATAGCATTGAGCCATGGCAATTAAAGTGGAGTTAAACTGTATTAATTCTGTAGTATAGATGCAGCAAAAAGAGAGCATCCTGGGGAAGGCAGGTTGCTAGGAAGAACAAGAAAAGAGAATAAACAAGTATAGGATTTTGGAGAGCAAATGAGCATTGAGGCAGGTTCAAAAAGTAAGGAGAAAGAGCAGAGCTTGGAACATTACTAGGGAAAAGGAATTTGTTACTTGGCAAAATGTTACAAATAATTTGTAACTATTTGCAACAAACACATTACAAATAGTTGCATGGAGCCCAAATAATTCATTGTGTTACTTTGGGTTTGGTTTTGTTTTTTTGGCAATTTTGGTGCATATTACTTTCCCTTGCTTTTTTAAAAAGGTTATTTGTTACACTGGGGAGAAAAAGATGTCATTTTAACTTGTTACATAGTTTTGGGATGTGCCTTGTCTCTTTCCTACCACACTGTTATAGCAGCTCAGTACCCACAATAAATGCCATGGAACCCAGTCAAGTCCTTGCATGGAACCCTGAGATTTGTAGTTTGGTGAAGTACATACAAGATTCTAGTGTTGCAGCACTAAAACTCTGCATTCTAAAAGAATTCTAAACAGTTAATGGAACTAAAAATCCCCGATTAGCATAGGAGGCAGCCATGACGATTAAAGTGATATCAGAATACTATAACTGCATACCCTCCAGTTTGTCAGAGATTGTCCTGACTAACCTTCTGTTACCCGACTTTTTCAGCTGCCTTTGAAATGTCCCAGTTCCTCCCACTTTCCACCTTTGTCCTCAGATTACTTCAGTTGCTTCAAATTGAGTTCAAAATGCAAAAATAGTCTGTACTTAATTAACTCAGCAGAGGAGAGAGAAAAAGGGAGTGGCAGACTCTTGTCCTTCCCAGGAGGCTCAGGCAAAAGCAAACTGTGGCAGTCTCTCCTCCCTTGCTTTTTATTTCTCATTAATATTTTTCGCCATCGTGACCACACTCTGATGCTTGGCCACATGTGCCCCAGTTTTCATCAGTCAAATGTTGGAAGGTATATAATTGTATGGTGTTAAAGAGTCAATGATACCTTTGTATTAGAGCCAGTGTGGCATAGTGGATTGAGTTTTGGACTCTGGATTTGATTCCCAGCTCAGCCATGAAACTCACTTGGGCAAGTCACACTCTCTCAGCCTCAGGGGAAGGCAATGCAAACCTCATCTGAACAAGAAAACCCCATGATAGGTTCACTTTAGGGTTGCCATATGTTGGAAATGACTTGAAGGCACACAACTCACATATACCTTTGTTTAAAAAAAGTCATCTGGGCACGGAGCAGCCTTCGTCTCCCAGGTTCTCTCCAGGTAGGTGCTACTGGCTGGGCAATTATGGAATTTATCATAGAATCATAGAATCATAGAAGAGACCTCAGGGGCCATCAAGTCCAACCCCCTTCTGCCATGCAGGAACTCAAAATCAAAGCACCTTCAACAGATCTAGCACATGTGGAGGGCACAAAGTTGAGAAGGCCAATTCAAGGCATGAGGAAATATGACAGTGTTGAGTAGTAAAATGTAAGTAAAATGAAAAAAGCCCGGGCTTTGGCAACACCGTTAAAGCTGGCCATGTGTTCAAAATTAAGTAAAGAACATCATATGACAAAAATGATCACAGCTAAAAAACATGTTGTCTGTTATTAGTACTTATTGCCACAAGGGGGAACCATTCTCCAAATTAATCTTGCGGGCTAGAATAATAATAATTTATATCCCACCCCTCTGCAGTCTTTTACCTTTACCTTTAGAGAGAGACTTCTGTCTCTGCCAGATATTCCACATGTTAAAGAAATCCCTCCCTTATGTCATTCTCCATCCTTGACAATTAATTGTAGAAAGCATCACTCCTTTCAGAGTTATAGTTGTTGTTGTTTACCTTCAAGTTGTTTCCAACTTCTGACCTCTGCTAAAGTGAAGCTATCATGGGCTTTTCTTTGCAAGATTTGTTCAGAGATTTGCTATTGCTTTCCCCTGAGGCTGAGAGAGTGTGATTTACCCAAGGTCAGCCAGTGGGTTTCATGGTGAGGCAGGGAATCAAACCCTGGTATCCAGAGTCCTAGTCCAGCACTCCAACCATGACACCAGGCTGGGTCTCAGAGTTATCACAGCCAAAGTCTGAAGCAAGACAAATGCAAAAAAATCGCTCTTTTCAGATACTAGTTTTTTGCCAGTCCTTTTGCAAAAAAAGCGATTAGCAAGTGTGTTCAGCAAGTGGGAACAACGGACCTGAATTGCATCAAACTGAAGGGGAAGGATTACTGTAGCATAGAGTTGGCACATCCCTCACCAATTTTGGGGGAAATTCGCCATTCCCCCCCCCAGTGCTGCCTTTTTTGTGCTTTGTGGTGTCATCTATGGATGCATGATACACACACATACATACATACATATATAGGTAAAGGTATTCCCCGTTGACAAAGTTGTCAAGTCATGTCCGGCGTAGGGTGTGGTTCTCATCTCTGTTACTAAGCCAAAGAGCCAGCATTGTCAGAGACTACTCTCTGATCATATGGCCAGCATGATTGCACAGAACACTGTTTATTTTCCCACCAAAGTGGTACCTATTTACCTACTTGCATCTGCATGCTTTCGAACTGCTAGGTTGGGTGACGGGAGCTCACCCCATCATGCAGCACCCAGGCCTCAAACTGCCAATCTGCTGATCTTGCTCTCAACAGAGTCAGTATCTTAACCACTTCAGCCACTGCATCCATATATATATATTTGCAGGCGGCAAGCCAGGCAAGTGGACTGACTGCAGCTCAGTGAGACAAGTATTTGCAAAAACAGCGGAGTGCATGTACTATCAATTTTTTAAAACATTGCATGCATCCCAGGGGAGAGTCCTCCATATGTCACCCATAGCTGATGCATCCCAGAGGAGAGTCCTCCATATTACATCCAAGGCTGCATGCATCCCAGGGAAGAGTTCTCCATATGACAGCCATGGCTGATGCATCCCGGGGAAGAATCCTCCATATTACACCCAGTTCTGGCCATGGCATCCATGACTCCCTCCATGTTTTCTTCAAAGTGCTGCCAGTTGTGCCACTGATGACACATAGATGGTTGACAGGCATTTTGAAGGGGCACAAACCAGTGGGAACAACAATTGTGCCAAAAAAGTGAATAAAGAAAAGACCCGCTTCCATAGTGGGAACAATGCATCGACTGGAATCAGTTCACCGGAACAAAAGTGAACTGCAAACTGGGTTAAATGTAAGTGGGAATGAGCCCTAAGTGGAACTGTAACTCCCAGCTGAAGCCACAGCCTCTGTGAACCTCCTCGTGCTGCTAATTCTGCATGTGACTTCATTTTCCATCTGAAGAGTTGCCAGACCCAAGACTGCCACCTTCAACAACCCTACAAACACATCTTTCCCTGTTTGCTTTGTATTTAGTTGCAATCCTCACAGCAGCTGAGGGGGAAATGGAATTTTCACAGCAGGAATGCATTATTATGAGTAAGCCTTTTGATCCTTCAAAGTGTCTGATGATTGTCTTGGTTTTGAATTAGCACATCAAGACCTGTTAGCTTCGCAAAAAACCTGCTCCTGTACTGGTGGAGCTGAAAACTGTTTGAACTGGTTTGTTTGCTGTCATTGCCTTAGTCATCATCATAATTATTTATCCCTCACCTTCCCCCCTAAACTGTGGCTCAGGTACCAATTAAAATTAGGACAATATAAGACAAGATCAACATTAAAACAGAATTAAACAGTTAGCAATTTTAAAGTAATTTAAAGGACACCCCTGCAAAGGATGAAAAGCAGTTTAAAAACAGGACTGTTAAAACACTACAGCACTCTCTTAAAAGCTCTGCCCTTAAACAATTTCCCTTCTAAAAGCCTGTCAGAATAATAACAATAATAATAGTAATAATCATAATCATAACCATCACCACTACCACCTCTTTGCCTTCTTAGGCGATTGCCACATTGCAGAATTAATGCAGTTTGACCCTGCTTTAATTGTCATTGCTCCATCCTATGAAATCCTGGGATTTGTCATTTGTTGTGGCACCACAGCTCTCTGATAGAGAAGGCTAAATAGCTCACAACACTACAAAGCCCAAAATTCCATAGCATTGAGCCATGGCAGTTAAAACAATGTCAAACAGCATTAATTTTATCTTGTAGATACAGCACAATAAAAGACAAGCAAGGAGGGGATCCATTTGTAGTTTACTGAAGATAGGCATTCCAGATTCTAGGGACAGTTACCAAAAAGGCAGGCAAATCATATGCTCTGCCATTTTCCTTTCACTCCAATTTAGGTCCCACTCAACACAGAGTAAGCAAAAAGAACCAAGGTAGCTGTTGTTGTTGTTGTGTGCATTCAAGTTATTTTCAACTTATGGCGACCCTAAGCGGACACTATCATGGGGTTTTCTTGGCAAGATTGGTTCGGAGGATGAGAGAGTGTGACTTGCCCAATGTCACTTAGTGGGCTTCATGGCTGAGTGGGAAATCAAATCCTGGTCTCCAGAGTCTTAATCCAACACTCAAATCACTATGCCATGCTGGCTCTCATCAAGGTAGTTAGTTGCTAGATAGTCAAAGTAACTATTCAGTCACCTACTTCACTTACCTGGTGGGACAAAGAGGAGAAGGGCTGCTGCAGAGCTGACCAGAAGGGTAACCTTCATGTTTCTTCCTTTCCTGATCTTTGCAATTCTTGTCTGGACAAGGCAGAAAATCCTTTTCCAAAAAAGTTTTCTACCAAACTAATTAGCAACCTTCTTCCTCTGATTAAGTTTAATTTAATATCCGGATTGCAAAAAGACAAGGGAAGCAAAGAAACAGACTATTAGACTAAAAATGCTAAACTGAATTCCTAAGAACCCAGCTTCATCTCCAGCTTGATAATGGCGGGGACACAACGTGAAAAGTAATTTGCCTGCTTTTTTTTTTAATGGTATTATTATTATTATTATTATTATTATTATTAATAATAATAA
>CM034703.1:319823521-319840125 GCA_020142125.1 Phrynosoma platyrhinos
AGTAGTAGTAGTAGTAGTAGTAGTAGTAGTAGTAGTAGTAATATTTATACCCTGCTCTAAAAGTGAACTCCAGCACACTTTGCTGTCCTTTCTTATCAGGGGTGGCCCAACTGTTAGGCAAGGAGAGTAGTTGCTTCAGGCGGTGGCGTGGGAGAGGCGGCAAATTGCCCATCCCTTCCTACCCTTGCTGCTGTCTGGAGAATCCCTCCAGAAATGGCAGCTGCTTGAAATTCTAAACAGCTCCATCCCATGTTGCAACATTTTGTTGTGGGGCCCATTTATGAACATCTAAATCAGCATGGTATAGTGGTGTGGTGTTGGACTATGGCTCTGGAGATCAGGGTTAAGTTCCCATCTCAGCCGTGAAACCCATTGGGTGACCTTGAGCAAGTCATAGAAGATTATTGTATCATGATTAAAACCGGCTTGCCTGAGCCAGCTTAAAATTAGAAGTGGGCGGCATCCTGATATTATCAGATGCATTTAGCTGCCCAAATTGTTGCCCAAGTGCAGCCCGGCTCCATCGCCGCTCAAAGGGGTGCTCCTCGTGCCTCTTTTCGAAGCCAAGAGTTTTCCGGCTTGAAAAAATAGCTGACGGAGCACTCCTCTGAGCAGCGATGGAGTCGGGCTGCACCTGGGTGGCAATTTGAAATGCTAAATGCATCTGATATCAGGATGCCAGCTGCTTCTAATTTTAACTTGGATCAGGTAAACCAATTTTAATGATTATGCGATAATCTCCATATACTCTCAGCCTCAGGAGAAAGCGAAATGACAAACCTCCTCTGAACAAATCTTGCCAAGAAAACCCCATGATAGGTTCGCCTTAGGGTCACCATAAGTCAGAAACATCTTAAAGGCAAACAACAACACCAAGTCCGCCTTATGCTGAGCCACCAAGTCCAGTACAATCTGCTCTGAGTGGCAGGAGCTCTCCCGAATCTCAGGGGCAATCTTTTTCAGTCTCTGGGGAGTCATTTGAACTGGAGAGGTGTGATATTTTGCATGGGGGCAGGGTGCTTGGTATCCGCTGGGGTTTAGTTCCATGACCCGCCGCGGATACCAAAATGCATGAAGGCTCAAGTCCCATTATGTACAATGGAGTAGTAAAATGGCAAAATCAAAGTTTGCTTTTTTGGGGGGGAAGAATGATGGGGGGGATAATTTCAAGCTGTGAATGGTTGAATTCGTGGATATGGAGGGCCAACTGAACTGTATTCTACTATTATGATAGGGCTCTTTCCTCTATCTAAAGCTAAGTGGATCAACTCCTTAAAATATGTTGTGTTCTTCAGTGTCTAGGGTTCCCAGATCTCTCTCTTCAATTCTCCCAAGGATGGTCCTAATTATTCCTCTTTCACCCCCACTTTTTCAACTGCATTTAAAATGTCCCAGTTTCCATCATCTCCTCCTCCTCCTTTCCCCCTTTGCCCTCAGCTGACTTCAGTCACTGCAAACTGAGTTCAAACATGTAAGTTTATTGCACGGCACTTGCAGGAACGGGAACGGAACAGAAAGGAATGGAATGGAACAAGACAAGAATGTATGTTACTGCACAGGAGAATGCCACTGATGCCCCTGGGAGTCCCCAAGCTGTTCCCCAGCCGTTCATGGCAGCTGATTTTGAAGAATGGTTCAAACTCGTTCTTCAAAACCGGCTGCCATAGCACGGATGGAGAACAGCTTGGGGACTCCTGGCGGCATCGGTGGCATTCTCCTGTGCAGTAACATGCATTCTCGCCCTGTTCTGTTCCATTCCTTTCCTTTCCGTTCCATTCCCGTTCCTGCAAGTGCTGTGCGATAAACTTATAGAAAACTTATAGAAAAGCAGTTTGCACCAGGAGGGAGAGGAAGGGAACAGATGAGCCTGAGAGAGTGTGCTTGCCCAGCATCTCCCCATGGGTTTCCATGGCTGAGCAGGGATTCGAACCCTGGTCTCCGAGGATCCAATCCAATTCTCAAACCATTATATCTTGCTGGCCCTCACAACAGCTAGTTATATCTCCTTTAATCCATTTTTGCCCTGAACTGAGCTGAAGAAAACCCAGGGGAACAAGCTGGGCTTCTGTTGGTTGGAAATGAGGGTCCTTGTCTCAGCCGCAGAATGTCTTTGTGTGCCAGCTTTCATGGCTGCTTATACTCGTGATTCAGAGCTCGAGGGATTTGGGATTAACAGGTCTAATTGAGTTGGCGCAGAGCCTCTAGGGTGGGGCAGGCAGGAGAGGACAGGACGCAGATAAGACAGCAACAACAGCTAGCATCAACAGCACCCGGGCCTAAAAGTAGGCACACAGGTGATGTTGTTACGGCAGGTGATCCATAAGGAGATAATGTGGCTCATGGCATAAATGGGGCAAGGCATTCATATCAGAGAAGGAAGTACAGTGGGTCCTTGGTTATTTCTGCAGTGCAGTTTCAATCCATGCTAGTTCTTTCCCCAGTCTTGGGCTCCGTTCCCATTTACATTTAAACTGGTTTGCGATTCGCTTTCACTCCATGTCGGTGAATCAATTCCAAAAGGTCTGTTGTTCCCACTATGAAAGTGGATCTTTTCATTATTCCCTTGTAATCGCTTCTTTTTTAATAATAATAATAATAATATTTATTTGTATACCACCCTGTGGCGAACCAATCCGGGCGGTTGACAACAGTAAAATATAACAAGAGTAAAATATAACATTAAAACATTATAATCCCTCCCCCCCCTTAAGAAAGTATTAAACAGTATAACAAATTAAAAACACAATATCAAAACATAAAACCATAATTAAAACAAACTAAAAACATAATTAAAACAAACTAAAAACATAATTAAAACAAACTAAAAACCCTGGTGTCCCTCTGGAGATCCTCAACCATCACTAAAGATGGGGCCACGGAAGGAATGAGGGGATCAGGGAGCCCCTCATTGGCACGATTGTCATTCCCACTAGTTTGCGCCTCTTCAAAAGGCATGTCAATCATCTATGCATCATCGGTGATGTAAGTGGCAACACAGTGAGGACAGGGCCAGAGTGGGGCAACTTTAGCAGGCTGCTCTAAAGTACACCATTTCCCCTTTGAGCAGCCTGGCTTGGGGACTATTTTTTTTTTTAAAAAAAATGATAACAGATTCAATCCATTGGTATTGCAACTACCTGTCTCACTGAGCTGCCATCAGCCCGATTGCCCAGCATGCCACCAAGTTGCAAAAACAACGGACCGTATATTTAGTGTGTATATATATATATATATATATATATATATATATATATATATATATGCCCATAGGTCACACGAGCACAAAGGTAGTGCTCAGAGGAGGGAGGGAAATGGCAGATCTAAGTTGGGATGGTAAACAGACTAGACAAACAGACACTGTCATTAGTTCCTTCCCTGCAGTAAGATCCGATCTGATTCAGATCTGTTGTTCTCACTTGTTGAACATGCTTCAGAATCGATTCTTTTCAAAAGAACCGCCAAAGAACGAGTGTCAGGAAACAACTTTTTTTGCATTTGCCTCACTTCATCGTGATTGCAACCGAACTCAATAGGATTGGAACTGGTTTCAAGTGGAAACAACGGTCATATAACCCAATCTGCAATTCGTTTTAAATCATAGTGGGAACGAGGACCTAGTCTTCTTCTGATTTCCAGACAACAGTCTCCATTCTAATCAATGATTGATCGAAGGTATGCAATTGAGAGGGCTACAAGTTGCAGTAAAAGTTTTCTCATACCTTGGAGCAAACATCAATCAGGAAGGAGACTGCAGTCAAGAAATCAGAAGAAGACTAGGAATGGGAAGGGCAGCTGTGAAAGAACTAGAAGAGATCATGAAAAGTAAAGACAGACAACTGAGCACTAAAGTTAGAATTGTCCAAGCCATTGTACAGGGGGTCTTTGGTATCCACTGGGGTGGATCCAGGACCCCCTGTGGATACCAAAATGCATGGATGCTCAAGTCCTATTAAATAAAATGGCACAGCAAAATGGCACCCCTTATATAAAATAAAAAAATCAAGCTTTACTTTTTGGAATTTGTATATTTTTAAAATATATTAAGGCTGTGGATGCTTGATATGGAGGGCTGATTGTAATTAGTTACAAATGTCGAGTTACTTTTAATTAGTCCCCCCCCCCTTTTTTTTTTGTTGCCAAAAATGAAGATATGGCCAGGTTACTAGAACTTAAAATTTTAGTTGCGCATTTGGAAATACAGGTTGAGTTTCCCTTATCCTAAATGCATAGGGCCGGAGGTATTTTGGATTTTTTTTCATATTTTGGAATATTTGTATATACTTGAGATATCTCAGGGAGGTGACCAAAGTCTAAACATGAAAATCATTTATGTCTCATATGCACCTTATTTTTAATAAGTTTGTGCATGAAACAAAGGAGACTATCGCACGGTTATAAACCATCTTACCTCAGCCGGCTTAAAATTAGAAGCGGCCGGCATCCTGATATTATCAGACACATTTAGCTGCCAAAATCACCACCTGGCTGCAGCCTGGCTCCATTGTTGCTCCAAGAGGTGCTCCCCAGGCCTCTTTTCGAAGCCAGGAGTTTTCTGGCTTGAAAAAATGGCTGCCAGAGCACCCCTAGGAGCAGCAATAGAGCCGGGCTACAGCTGGGCAGTGATTTCGGCAGCTAAATGCATCTGATACTATTAGGATGCCACACACTTCTCATTTTAAGCCGGCTCAGGTAAGCCAATTTATAACCGAGTGTGATAATTCTCAAAGTTTGTGTACACTGAACCATCAGAAAGCAAAAGTGTCACTATCTCAGCCACCCGTGTGGACAATTTTGAAATAAACTGTGTTTGGTAGTTAATGCATAACACTTAACTACATAACCTAGGACTTTCCCTAGGTTTTAGGTTTTATTCTGGAAACTTCAGGTCCAGAATGGTAACCCTATGTAATAGGTACAGAAATTAAACTGCAATTACTATGGTATCTAACTCTGGACAGTGGTACCTATCTCTGGGCAGACTATCACATATATACAAAATATGAATAGCAGATGTTGCAAATGTTGTGGTGAGAGAGGAACCATATTAACATATGCAAAATAGCCAACCACTATTGGACCAAAATTCATAAATTAATCTCTGAGACACTTCAAGTTAAAATTATTTAAAAACCCCAAACAGAACTGTTCAGAATATTAGAATATGAATGTAGAAAAAAAGATAAGGGGAAATTTTGTTTTATATTATTGTTGCTGCCAAAATAGTTTATGCACAAAAATGGAGAGATGAGGATACACTGGATATATCAGATAGGATATAGAAAATGTATGACCTTATGGAAAATGACAAATTGACTGAACCAATCAGACCCGGTTCTTTAGGTAAATTTTAAAAAGATTGGCTACCGATGATAGAATATTTAAAATCATATTGGAGTAAAAAATAAATAAATGAGTGTGTGGTAAAGTAGAATTAAGATAATAAAAATATGTCAATACAAACATATAGATACGTATACACATATACGTATGAAAATAGATACAAGTGAACAGCTGAATAGCTTATTTTTATTATTTACATAATATAAATATGATAAGTTTACATGCAGTAGAAGAATATTATATAATTTTACTTATTAGTTAGTAAAAGGACTATAAATATTGGAAAATAGTCAACAGGCAAAGGAAAGGAAAGGAAACTATCATTCCCCTTTAACTTGCAATGGAGGGGCATTGATTTATTAGAGCTTGAAGCCATTGGGAGCTTTCCCCAGTCTTGCCAGTGTTCACAAATCTTGTAAACAAGCCTTGCCCTGGATGAAATTTGGGAGAACAATCTGCATGCAAAGGGAGGGCTTTACCAACTCTTTCCAATACAGCTGTTTGTTGTGGTTACTACTTTTCCTGAAGCTCATAACAACCCCAGCAATGTGATTTATGCAGATCACATAGTCCATTCCCCCCCAACCCATCTCTCTTTCTCTCTTACACACTCACACACACACACACACTGAAGGATGCATGACTTGGCATGCATAACAACTCAGGCACATTTAATTGTTTTATGAAAAACAGCAATCCGTATAAAGAATCAGTGTACTTCCAAGGGGAGGAAATCACATGGCAGTCTAAGACAAGGTTGGTGTGTGGCCTGGGAAGGATGCCTGATGTCCTATTGCTTCAGAAAGCCTTTCTGTAAATGGCATCTCTTGGAATAGATGGCAGATACAGGCAAACAGATTGCTTCTTTTTTTTCCTACCCATTTGGCATTCATGTTTTAAAGCCAGCTGGCATTCTGGGTAGAGAAGAGCAACCAAAGCAGTCATCTCATCCAGTTCCTTGCTCAATTGCTAGAATCAGGGCCAACCTAAGACATTTCGGGTTTTCAAGCACAGGTTTTCAGGCAACGGAACCAAGTCAACATCTGAACATCTGGAGTGTGGAGGGCGGCGGAGGGAAAAGCTTCTGTGGGATTACTGTCAATCTGATCCTGGGGAATGAACGGCTGCCTCTGAACTGTAGTCAAAGAGCAAGAGCTAATTTAGATTGCAAACAGAGTCAAATGCAAAGCATGGAAAATTTCTTTTGTGGACTTCTGTTCCCAGAAACTTTCAGATGCTGAGGGATTTTGGGGTTTGTAGTTCAAATAGCAGTTTTACCAAATTCTGATCAAATCATTGCCGCGGCAAAAGGTGGGGTATAAATAAAATAATAATAATAATAATAATAATAATAATAATAATAATAATAATAATAATAATAATAATAATAATAATAATAATTGTATTGGATAATGAAGTTGTTCATTCAAGGGTGGCAATTTTGAACACTTGACTGTGCCAGCCTTAGAGGAAATCCTCTTGGCATATAGAAAAGAAACATATTAGGAGAAAAGCTGGGCACAAATGTGGGCAGAACCTGAAAATGTTACTTTTTTAATTAAAAAAAAGTTGCTTTTACAGTTGTCCTTCCACAATTGCAACTTTGACTTCGTGGATCTGATTATTTGCAAATTTTATTCCACTGGAATCAGTTTGGAACTTGATCATACAGTCACACTGATGGGCCTAGAGATTCCTATAGAAAACACTGCTCTAGGTATTTGTAGATCCTCCAGTGCAATTCTGTGTTTAACTTCTGCCAGATGTTGACCATAGAGTTGCACTAGAGGACCTTGAGATTCCTAGAGAGGTGTTCTCTCAGATTAAAAAAAGTGGTTGATTATTTTAATTTTTCCCTTACTTTAATGGGGGTCTTATGCCCCTAACCCCAGTGGATGTGGAAGGCCCACTGTATATATTTAAATTTAATGTTCCTTTACTTTTGCTTGGATTGCAACTTACACAATCCCTTTGTCCATTCTGAGAGTTGTAGTCTACAAGAGTACATTATCCAAACTCTGAAAATGGAACAAGGTTGGCTCTACCATTAAACTGAGTGAGATGGCTGCTTTAGGCAGCAGATCTGGGGGTTTACGAAAGGTCAGGGAAAACTACTTATTTAATTTGTTGTTGCTGATGTTGTTGACTACCATGGGTTGAGACAGGTGCTTATGGGATTTTCTGCCTCACGCATCCAAATAACTTAGGAGCCATTTGATGCTCTGCCTCAGACAACAAAACATCCAACACCAACTGGCCTTAAGTTGTTGAAGTGAATTGATCTTGTCATCCAAATTTCTAGAGCAAGGAACACAATGCTTTGTCTGCAGAGGACAGAATAACACCACATCCTACATCCTGTAGGTAGGGAATCATGGCAACTGTCACCCGATGCAGGATAACTGTTGAATATTGGTCATTCCAACTCTGTGTGAGTCTGATCTGTTTATATCTATGCTTAGATTTCAAGTATGAAACAAAGAGAAAAGGAACAGTTTTGGGGGGGACACTGTTCTACTATCTCCAGGTTTTAGTTTGAACTGTGAAGGTGGTGTGCAGTATGTTAAATCTATTTTGAATAGAGGGGTCAGTACAGTGGCATCACTAGGGGTGGTGCTGGAGAAAGGAGAGGTGCCACTCACTTACTGTGAGATCAGGGCCTCTGTTTTCTCTGTCCCCTGAGCTTCACAGATGGAGAAAGGAAAGGTACTGCTCACTCATGGTGTGAGCAGCCTCCACTTTCTCCACCTGCTGAGCCACATGGGCAGACAAAGAGGCATTGCTCACTCACCCCACACTTTCTCTTCTACTGAGCATGAGCTCCAGTGTTTTATAGGGAACAGATGCTACAACTAATTTTGACCAAAATGCAGAGGGGAGCAGTGTTAGCATATGTGCATTTTCATAAAATTTTGGACACATGTGGAGTTCCCTTTTTGACCCCAGACTGACCTCTGAGGAAGGTCAGCCATAATCCCCTAGATGGCAGGTCAGGTAGGCACTGAGAGACCTGCTCAAGACCACTGGAAAATTCCCTAACAGACAGGTTTGGGAGTTGCCAAAAGGGAAAGACCATTGTATTGGAAAGGACACCTAATGGTGTTTATTTGTCTTGAGTCTCACACTTCATGGGGTAGTGATCAGATTTGACTGCACCCTTTTCTCTAGCTTCCCTTCCTTGATAGTTTCGAAACTAAATGCATTGTTTAGACTATGCTCACACCTAGGTTAACAATACTAAAGCCATTTGTCCAACAGCCATTAGGCTTATAGCTAGAAGGCAGAAATTCCCAAAAGCAAAGCAGCTTATTTATATACCGCTTCATATCGCGCATGGGATGTCTAAGCGGTTTACAACTGTGAGCTGATTGCCCCCCAACAAGCTGGGTACTCATTTTAGCGACCTCGGAAGGATGCAGGCCTGAGTCGAGCCTCAGCCCTGGCCGGTATTGAACTCGCAACCTTGTGGTCTATGAGTGAGTGGCTGCAGTACAGGCATTTAACCACTGCGCCACCAGGGCTGATCCCACCTATAACAACCCTTGGATTTCTAGGCTCCATGTGCTATCTTGAGAGTGCATGCAGACTCCACGTCGTTCTGTACTCTGATTTAGCTCCTGCGGCCATCTCCTTCCCCTCATTTCAGTGGCCGTGCTTCATCACCATTCTCATCAACCTTCGCAGCCAAGCCCGAAGAAGCCTTCAGAAGTAAGTATTTCCCCTCAGCCTAGCTCCTCTCAAGCTATCCCCGCTTTCACCCATCTTTCCTTCTTGTGTGTGCATGCCATATTTGGATGTGTGCAGTTTTTCCCTATTTGTTAATTAATACATATCTAGACTTTAATTGGATAAACCCATCTCTGCGTCTTCCCTTGAGAGATCTATTAGTCCTCTGGTATACATAACGGTACCGGTTCTGCGAGGCTTTGTTGGGGCCTCACTCTTGCATATTTGAGCTAATTATAAATTCCCCTAAGTAGATCTGATCCTAACAGCAGTGGTGTCACTCCACTAAACTTATCACCTGGTGCTGCCTGTAGCTCCCTAGTGATGCACCAGGATCATTAGACTAGAATTCTTTATCTAGTTTGGAAAGGAAGTTCAGTGACAGCTGGTTGCTTCCATGTCAGTGCTGGGATTAATATGTCCCAGTTGTTTGTCCAGATATTAAAGGTGCACTTACGGTAAGTATACTACCTTGGTTCTCAGTCTAGGAGAACGGCGACATAAAAATGAAAAGTGTATCATCACTGTTGTTGTCATCGTCATCATCAATCCAAAATAGGTTCGAAACATTGGACAGCACCTTTACAGCTCTGATTAATCCCTGGAGAAGATTCACCTACCACCACCAAAAATTTTTTCCCCCCAGTAGGATCCTTCCCCTGCTACCCAAAGAAAGAAAGTTAATATAATCCACCTTCCATATCCATGGATTTTTAAAATCCATGGATTCAACCATCTGCAGCTTGAAAAGATTCAAAGATTCTAAATTCCAAAACTCAAATCTTGATTTTGCCATTTTATAGAAGAGATACCACTTCACTATGCCATTGTATATAATACGCCTTAAGCATCCACAGATTTTGGAACCAAGCCCTAGTGGATACCAAGGGCCCACTGTAGAAGAAGAGTGACTACAAGAAGGCCAGGGACAAGAGGGGAGCAAGGGAAAGGGGAGCTGGGAGATATTAACCCTCCATAAATAATGCAAGCTCTGCCCTAACTCTGGCTGTATATTTTAACATGAGGACTGGAAATTTATAGGATAGATAGATCCAAAAGAGTCTCCATTTGGTATCCTATATAAGATTCTGTGTGGATTCCTGTAACAGTGAATCCCCAAAAGGAGAATCATCTTGAAGAAGAGAAGCAAAATGTATTGTTTTATCCCTCTTTTCTTTCAATGGAATCTTCTGTCTCTGTGGCTCACAGAGTGCCTTTTTCCCTTTAGCTCGAAGAACAAGCCCTTCTTTTGTCTGCTGAAATGTGTGCGTGCGCACATGGGTGCACACTTATAATGGACTAAGCAAACAATATGATTGAATACATCTGAGGCCAGTTAATTGATTGCAAATGAATTCTTACAGGGATTGTGGAATGGGGAAAGTTGATTTGTACACTGTTAATGTATAATCATAATCATAATCAGAATAATCATATTTAAACATGTATTTTCCAAATGCACATTTCTTACAGACTTTGCATGCCATAGAATACAAAAAGCGTGGAGACATTTTCAGGGGAAAACCTACCATTACAGGGCAAAATAAGCAGGAGGCAAAGGGGTGTGTAACCCTTCCCCATTCCCCAAATCTCCTTCCTACCCCCAGCTACTTCCATATTTTCCTGTCAATTATGGGCTTGGTGAGCAATGGGCCCAGGGAAATGCAGAAGGTAATCCCAATTTTAACTAAATCATAACCCCACCAACCTTCTAAAAATAAACCCCAACAATTGTTGAAGGGATATGAGAAAATAAGAGGAGATCAAGATCCATCAGGATGCTCCTCTGACATCTGAGTACTTGTCCCCCCCAGGAGAGAAAAAGGTGGGCTTGTTGTTGTGGTGGTGGTGGTGGTGTGTTTTTAAGTTATTTCTGACTTACGGCAAAGTGAAGGCAAAGCCATTATATATATATATAATATACCCTGCCCCTCTGACAAGCAATCGGGGTGGCTTACAATTAAAATCGGGGTGGCTTACAATTAAGCTATCACTGGGCTTTCACTGGACAGAATTTGTCCAGAGCATGTTTGCCTTTGTCTTCCTCTTAGATTGAGAGAGTGTGATTTGCCCAAGGTCACCAAGTCTGAGTGGGGATTAGAACCAGTGTCCTAGTCCAATACTCAAAGCACTACATCACACTACCTGTCTTGTGTGTATGTGCCTTCAAGTTGCCTGTTAACTTTTGGCAACCCTGTAAATTTCGTAAGATTTTCTTAGAACAAGGAATACACGGAGGTGGTTTTCCCAGTTCTTCTTCTGAAATATAGCCTACAGCACCTGGTTTTTCTTGGCGGTCTTCCATCTAAGTAATAGCAAGGGCTAGCTAGCCCTGCCTGGCTTCCAAGATCTGATGGGATCTGATGCCTAAGGATATTTAGGTATTTGACCAGTTGTACATCATCAAAAAAGGAGCAACAGCATCATACAAAAAAGATGATGAGAGCCAATATTGATGTGCATAGAATCTGCATATTTTAATTAATACATATAAATGCAAATTGAGAAATAATTACTATAATTTAAATAGAAACATAATACTGAGTGTTTCTGCTTAATGGTGCATAATGGAGAAGACTGTGAGTGAATGACAGGCGCATCTATCCAGTCACTGCAATTGATGGATAACTTCTCTAAGGCTCCCCTCCCTCTTTATGGTTCTTCATTTTGAATCAAGGCTTAGAATGAAAGAGCCTTTCACCTTTAAACAGAGTATGAGTCTCTGTCCAGGAGGATAGGTGGGAATCATGAAACCCTCCAAATGTTATTGGACTGCAGCTCCCATCATCCTTCACTATTGGGTGTGCTCACTAAGACTATTGAGTGCTGCAGTTGAAACACATCTGGAAGGCCACTTGGCCTGGACTGGCCTAAATCCAAATTGTGAGTCCCAACTAGAGCAGATCCATTGCATTAATCACAGAATCATACAGCTGGAAGAGACCGCAAAGACCATCCAGTCCTCTTGCCATGCAGGAATACACAGTAAAAGCACCCCCAACAGATGGCCATCCAGCTTCTGTTTGAAAACTTCCAAAGAAGGAGACTCCATCACTCTTCAAAGGAATGTGTTCCACTGTTGAACCGCTCCCACTGTCAGGAAGTTCTTCCTAACATTTAGGTGGAATCTCTTTTCCTGTAGGCTCCTATAATGAAACCTACCTAAGTGTTGACCTCCCACTGAAATCATGGGTCTATTTGGGACTGAAATTAGGGTTTAGGCCAGATCAGGAATTCAGGTGACACTCCAGATGCTGTTGCAATGCGCCTCCAAGCACCTCCTAGCATTCCTTCCCTGTGGCTATGCCAGTTAGGGCTGCTGGGAATTGTAAGCCAACAATATATGGAGGCCATGATTCCCATTATTTATGTATTAATTTATTTGACTTATCGCTTGCCTTTCTCCCAATATATGGGACATAAAGCAGCCCCATGATTTCCACCCCCGATTCAAGTTTAATCTCAAATCCAAAAGAAACTGTAAGGCAAAAAAAACAAAACAAAAACAACACACACACACACACACACACACCAACAACAACAGAGGGAACAATTCTGGGGTGTGGAGAGGGGAAGGTTGCAGAGGTGAGGTGCTTCATACTCAAACTGAATCCGAACCTGTCATTATTCCTTATCCTCCAACATTTCACAGATGAGAACTAGGATGCATGTGGCTGAGCAACATCAGAATGTGGTCAAGATGGGAAAAGTTAATAATGATGAAGAACACACAAGCTGGGAGAGGCTACAGCAGTTTGCTTTTGTCTGAGTCTACTGGGAAGGGTAATATTTTGCCCTCTCCTCTCTCCTCTCTTCTGCTGAGTTAACTGAGTGAAGACTACTTTTGCACTTTGAACTCTGTTTGTAGCCACTGCAGTAAATTGAGAATAAAGAGAGAGGGGGGTAGGAAGATAGAGAAACTGGGACATTTTGAGAGCAACTGAAAAAGTGGGACAACTGAGGATTAATCAGGCCTGTCCTACCAAATCAAGACAATAGGAGGATATGTGTCTCCCCCTCTGGAATCTGAGAAATCTGGTGCAGAAGAGTTGAATTGTGAGGAGTTTCTAGCTCCAGATTATGGCTCCTTACCCGCAATCTGAGCAACCGAAGGTCTCTCTCCTCAGCAGGATGTGAAAAATGCTGAAGAGACATCTCCATCCTTTGAGGGCTACAAAGAGAAGCTTTGGAGAGATAGAGAAGACTTGGTGAAATTGGTGTCTGTGAAATAGGAGACGGTTGCTCACCAGGCAATTGGCATCCAGAGGCAGCAATTTATAAATTTCCCATCAGCTGCTAGGAGTACTTATTGCTCACAACTGTTCTTTTGGTGTTTGTGTGTTTCCTAAAAATCTTGTTTTCTAGACTGGCTGCATTTAACAACTTATTTTCTGACCCCTTTTGGCTTTGGTTGTCTAAACTACTGGATATGTAATGACTACTGGACTGGTGGCCTCGGTGCCTCCCTTCATCTTCTAGGATCACCTGTGCATGACCTGGACTGGATTAACTTCCCTGTAGCTGCTTCTCTTAATCTGTTCTCTTAATCCAAATCTGTCTTTTTGGATACTTGCTGCCTTATGGATAGGACAGGATCTAGTGTGGTCCTGGGTTTCTTAAGTGCCCATGCCCTCTTTGGTGGTTTCCCAAGTTTTTTTTATATCTTTCCCCTGCTCCATCCTAAAAAGCTAAAGTGCTTTCCTTTGGAATGGTGGTATAATCCTAAAGTCCCTTCCAACTCTAATATAGTGGGTCCTTGGTATCTGCTGGGGTTTGATTCCAGGACACCCCCCTACCATGGATAACAAGATCTGTGGATGTTCAAGTCCCATTAAATACAATGTTGTAGTAAAATGATGTCTCTTATATAAAATGTTTGCTTTCTGGAATTTATATCTTTTTGGAATATCAAGCCATGGGTGGTTGAATCTGTGGGTAAAGAATCCATGGATATAGAGGGCCGACTGTATGTATTTTAATGCTGTACTAGTTTAATTCTATTTTAATGCTCACCTTTGTACATTTTTATTGTACTGTTCTTTTAATTTCTAAATAGCTTTGTCTCAATTTTGGGGGGGAAAGCAGGATCACCATCATCATCTCTATTCTACCGACAGGCAGTAAGAGCTATAAACTAAGATGACCTGCTATTTTTTGTGCCATCCATTTGGCTTTAGCCCTGTCCATCACTAGAATGGCACCTTCAAGAATGTCTCTGAAATTGAATTTGAACCTCAGGAACTGAAAGATTTTCTCCACTCTTTGGGAAAGAGGAAAGCCTCCACCCATTGATTCACCCACTGCAAATTCTGGCCCGTTTGTGTTATTAACACGTTTGTTGAAGTAATGTACATTCCTTGGCCAACATTAAGGAACAAAACATGGTATGAGGGGGAGAAATTAGGGAAGGAAACACATGTTACAAATTAGAGGCATGAAACATGTGGATTTGTTACTAAGACCAACATAAAGTTCTTGAGTGAAAAAATTAGACAGAGCAACAACATAAAAAGGAAGCTAAGCTGAGCTTTAGGAGGACCTAAATTGTTCACACATAGAAGGTGTATAGCAGACTAGCAAATGTAGAATACTCTGCATGGACTCCCTGCAGCCAAGCCCCAAATCAGCAAATACAATGGCTACAATCCAAAAGAGAGTTCAATTATTTCTATGGCCTTAAATGCAGCTAGTGCTTGTCTTGAATGCTGGCCAACCTGCAAATGGAAACAGCTTTTCCCAAGCAGGGAACAATATCTACACTGCACACTATAAAAGCCCTGCGGGGCCTTCAAAACTCATCACAACACAAAAACAAAGCAAAGCAACTTTCCAAAATTCTGCAGAGAGAAAAGCAGATTGCTGCTTTTTTTAAAAAAAAAAACAAGGTAGATTTGGCAACTTTGCATACAGACGTAGAAAGCATTTTGCTTCTGTATTTAAGTTCTCCAGGCTATCCCTTCACCAGGCTAAGTGATACAAAATACTATGAGAAAATAAATAAGTTGAGATGCAAAAGAAAAAATGTGCACATTCTCATGTACTCAGCAATACTCAACTTGCAAACTTTGCCATAAGAGTTCCCTTCGCTGAAAAGGGAAGCCTCTTTGAAAATGAGGTGGCAAAACCAGTACGCAAAATGCATAGTTTTCACTACCCACGTTTCTCCATACTTTAGATTCCAGCTACAGACTTGTGGGCAAGCAGTTAAAAACAGCCAGCTTCACAAACACAATCTTGTTTGGATACTCACAAGCTTCCCCAGTGTGGGAAACACAGACATAATGAATCAGATGGAGCTGAATATTTCAGTGCGTGCAACCCTGAAGACAATCGGCCACAAAAAATGTAGACTGTAGGACACCAATAGCTAGTAGTGGGTACACAAGACAGAGACACACAAACCCACGTTTCAGAAAAGTGCTGAGGCTGAAGGCAACGTATAGGCTTGAAGAAGACACCCCCGGAAAGGGAAAGCAATTAAAGACACACAGATGGTTTAAACAGACACTTTGACAATATAAACATTCAAACACAAGCTGGCTAATAAATACATTCCCTCCTTCCTGCATCTCTTTGTGAGCTAAGCCCACACATATTTGGATCCAGAGATCTTTAGGAGCTTCACAAGGAGGTGTGGTGTAAAAGTAACTTTGTCCACAGTTTCCACAGAGATGGATCTGGCAAAGCATAGCAGACCATTTGTTGTTGTTTGTGTGCCTTCAAGTCATTTCCAACCCTAAGGTGAACCTATCACAGATTTTTCTTGGCAAGATTCTTCAGAGGAGGTTTACCATTGCCATCCTCTGAGGCTGAGAGAGTGTGACTTGCCCAAGGCCACCCAGTGGGTTTCCATGGTTGAGCAGAGATTTAAACCCTGGTCTCCAGAGTCATAGTCCAATGTTCAAGTCATTATACCACACTGGCTCTATCTGGGGCCATTTCACAATTGTAGCACTGTGAGTCTGCTTTGTCACCGCAAAATCCTGTGAAATCCTGAGATCTGCAGGTTAAGCCTCAGGGGAAGGCAATGACAAACCTCCTCTGAACAAATATTGCCAAGAAAACCCCATGATAGGTTTGCCTTAGGGTTGCCATAAGTCGGAAGCAACTTGAAGGCACACAACATAAACACACAATGGGCTATAGAGCTCCAGTGCAGTGCAGTAGTCTGAGCATTAGACTAGGACACTAGAGACCAGTGTTTGAAATCCAGGTTCAGCCATGGAAACCCCAGTCAGTGACCTTGGGTAAGTCACAGTCTCCCAGCTTCAGAGGAAGGCAAAGGTACCCCCTCCTCCCTTTGAACAAATTTTGCCAAGAAAATGATAAATTTGCCTTAGGTTTGCCATAGGTGGGAAATAAATCGAAGTCACTGAGAATGGGGAGCGTGGCTATAAAAGTACTAGAAAAGATCCTAAAATGCAAAGATATACAACTCAGCACAAAAATCAGAATCATACAAGCCATTGTATTCCCTGCTACCATGTACATATGTGAGAGCTGGACAGTTAAGAAAGATGATAGGAAGAAAATCAATG
>CM034703.1:319865408-319879007 GCA_020142125.1 Phrynosoma platyrhinos
TAGAGTTGGAAGAAGCCACAAGGGTCATCTAGTCCAACCCCCTGCCATTCAGGAATATACAATGAAAGGACTCCTGAAAAATGTCTGTGTTTAAAGATTGGCAAAGAAGCAAGGTCCATCATGCTGATAGTACATTCCACTGGTTAACAGCTCTTTTAGTAAAGAAATTCTTCCTTATTTACAGGTGGGATTTCTTTTCCTATAACTGAAGTCCACTGAATCCAAGAAAACAAGCTTGCTCCCTTTTCTACATGACATTGCTTCAGAAATTTAAAGATAGCTATCATGTCACCTCTCAGTCTTCTCTTCCCCAAGTTAAACATATCCAGCTCCTTACATCATTCCTCATAAGGCTTGGTTTCCAGACCTTTGACCATCTTGGTTCCCGTCCTCTGGATACGTTCCAGCTTGTCAATGACCTTTTTGCACTGTGGTGCCTCAAAGTAAACATAGGATTCCAGATCTGATGAAAAAAGAATAGAGTGGCACTACCACTTCCCTCTCTCTGGACTCTATACTCCATTATGAGCTTCAAAACTAAATGGGAACTTGAATCTAGAACATAGTGATCTTCATTCAACAGCCTATTGCCTATCAGTTAGCAGTGTGGTTCACTGGGAATTGTATTTCTTTGGGTCATGAATGGTTCTTTCCAGGTTTTAGGACATAGAATTGAAAGCTGAAGTTGCATGTTAATGTGCTTTTCAGATTTGATTGAGCAAAGGGGATCATTCATTACCCTAAATAGTATGTTCTTTTATTTCTCTTTCCAGACCATGGCCAACATCTCCTCTTTTGGCAAGTACACTCATGCCATTGTCCGCTGCATCCCCTCCTCATTTGGTACAGCAGAGACTACAGCAGATGGGTCTGACAGTGGGGCTGAGCCTGTGGATCTGGCCAAGGCTCACCGGCAATACGGCGTGTACACCGGAATCCTGCGTCAGAAGCTAGGGCTGCAAGTCATTGAGTTGGCTGCAGATGAGGGCCTCCCCTATTCTACGTTGGTGGGGGATCTGGCGGTGATACAAGGAGACACAGCGCTGCTGACACGGCCATGGATGCCCTCACGACGAGATGAGGTAACTTGTGTTTGTAGCTAAGAGATCTGTGCTAAACTATCTTGAGCAACCATGCAAACAAGTTGGCAGTAATTAATAGCTACCTTGTTGAATACATTAGCGAGGAGTAATTTGTCTTCAGCTGTCCAAAATAGGCTTGTCTAGTCCCCTGGAGGCAACTCCGGAGCACCATAGGTGAACAAAAAAGTGGCTGTGTACGCTCTGGCAGGGAGTATAATCCTCTAATTAGTTCTGCCTAATTGTGCTGAACTGCTTTTAAAAAAATGAAATAAAGTCATGGATTAAGGGGACTCTCAGAATTTGTCATTGCATGCTTCCCTGAGACCATAAACTGAATTGTCTGAGACTGCAACCCTGAACATATCTACTGGGGAATAAATCTTATTGGATACAGTGGGACTTCTGTAAGAGTAAACATGCTTTGGAGCATACTGTTAAGCCTCTAGCTCTATCCTAGCAGCCCTCTGTTCTCAGAGGCTGGCAGCAGTGTCTAGCTGTCTGTTAAACCCTCTAAATAGTAGGTCCCATCTGTTCATTGATAGGAATCTCTGAGATTAATCCCACCCTTGTTGTCTGACCGGTTGCCTCAGCAATTGGAATCACACTTCATACCTCGTGGCCTGTTTCCCTGCTCCATTTTTGCTCACTGGATACAAGAGTGGGTCCATACACATCCTTCCTCAGCCTTGGTGAATAATTGGCCCCATGTTTTCTTGCCGCCTGAAGTTAATCAAGGCATCAGAGGAAGTTGGTTCTGAGTGAAGAAGAAAGGAACTCTGTCATGTGTTTTTCCTTATGTGATTTCCTGCCGTTTTCTTAACATGGGCTCATGGTGACCCACAACATGATTTTGAAAAAAGATACAACTATAACACAAAGGATCATAATATGCAAACACAAAAGAACAACCTAGTTCTCCCTCTCCTATGAAAAGCTCCTTCCTCAGCAGTGAATCAGTTCCCAAAAAGCCTGGCATGAATAAAAAACAGCTTTGGTTGAAACAGGAAGGGGCCATGGTTAGTTAATAATTTTTGAAAAACAACATGCTTTCCTTCACTTCAGGGGGCTGCTCCATGCAGATGTTATTCCCATGCAAGAAATGATGTGATTGCAAGGAAGAGGTTGGAAAAGTTGCCCTTTTAGCGCACAGCTGTCAGATGATGGCAGGTTTTTGGCTGTTCCTTCTGAACTCTGAGCTGTTTCATTGTGTTGGAAGACAGAATTGTGTGTGTCACACAATCTGTGCAGGGCCTTTTGAATGTCCCTTCTCCTTCAGGTGTTGTGCAGGACACTATCCCATCGCCAATAGTCAAGTGAGAACTGTCATTCTGGTTACATGGACTGAAAAGATGTTGGTATTTTGTCTGTCACCTCAGATAGCAGAATGTCTTGGTTCAGTCCTGTTATGCATATGCATTTTACTTTTCTCCATTTTACTTTTCTGTACATGCAGGTGAAATTCGTATTGGCATTGGACCACTGTGGTGTGTCTGTTTGGCAAAACAGACACACATTTACTCATTTTATGCAAAAGGATGTTGTAGCACCTTTGAGACTAACTGAAAGAAAGTAGTTGGTATCCTAAGCTTTCATAGGTTATGTCTACTTCATCAGATGCATGGAGTGAATATAATGCAAGATTACACTTAGATTCACTCACTTGCCCATAGCCGTGAATTAAATATGTTGTTTTTGTGTGCCTCCAAGTCATTTTCAACTGATGGCAACCCTAAGGTGAACCTATAATAGAGTTTTCTGGGCAAATTTCTTCAGAGGGAGGTTGGCAGTATATGACTTGCCCAAGATTACACAGTAGATGTTTATGCTCAATTGGGGAATCAAACCCTGATCTCCAGAGTCATTGTCCAGTGCTCAAACCACTACACCATGTTGATTCTCCTGAATTTAATATAGCTATGTTTGACTCTTACTACATGCCATTTGCATACACTTGATCTGATGGTGGCACCAGAAAAATGAAAATGGTGTTTAGGAGTAGTGAAGATTTTCTCTACTTATTGGAAGATCATAGAGGGATATAGGGTGGCGGTAGATAAGCAGCTTTTATAATACAACTGTAGAGTATGCCACTTGTCCATTTCCTTCTCATTTAAAACTATGTGTTTAGAGGACAAAGCAGCACATATGAATGTAACATGTGGGGCCCATTCATACTGCAGAATTGTAACACTGTTATTCCAATTTAACTGCCAATTTTCCTTCCAAAAGTTTGATGTGGCCTAACTGACTGTATATAGAGCAGAGGTTTGCCTTTGCCTTCATCTGAGGCTGAGAGTGTGTGACTTGCCCAAGGTCACTGAGTGGGTTTACATATATTCCATATACTATATATTTACTTTAGCATATCTTATTTCTGAGAGCCAGTGTGGTGTAGTAGTTTGAGCGTTGGACTAGGACTCTGGAGACAAAGATTCAAATCTTCACTCAATCATCCCACAGGGTGACCTTGGGCAAGTCACACTCTCTCAGCCTCATAGGGAGGCAAAGAAAAACCCCTCTGAACAAATCTTACCAAGAACCTCCCGTGAAAGGTTCATGTCAAGGTTGCCATAAGTCAGAAATGACTTGAAGGCACACAACAATAAGAACAATTTTATATCTATCTTTAATGTATCATGTAAATTTATGGGATGCAAAAATGCAATTGATTGCCAAGCACTAACCTGAATAGCAGAAGTAACCCCAGAGCTTAGAAGATTACTTTTAAAGGAATTCATTGCAGTTATAGCTCCAAAGCCCCCAAAGTAATTTGTTACTTCTATAGTGCAATTTTTTAACTTTCCCATTTATCAAAATTAACTAGTTACTTTTTATTTATATTTTAAAAAAAGCTGAATCCTATAAGATACTGGCCTCTTATATATACATTCCTCTTATTTACCTTTTTGTATACATTCCTCTTATTTACCTTTTTGTTGCCTCAACACTCACAAGAGAATGATCCAGCACTGATATACATGAAATTTCTCCTCCACTATCAATGTAGACACAGCAGTTACGGTTATACCACAAAAGGGGTGGTTATCCCTCAACGTTATACACTTTTATATAGTGTAGCTCTAACTTTGCTAGTGGAAAAAGGCATACATTGCAAGGAAATAGTTACTTCCTAGGTCTGAGTACAGGAGCAAAGGATGAAAGCTGAAAGTGTAGTAGTGAAAGTCAGGACCCTGAATTTCATGTAAAAGCAAGCCTTGACATTGTCAACAGAACAGCAAATCTGTCGAAATTAAATTTAAAATGTTGTGTGTGCAGGGACAGAGGTCTCTGAGTCATCCGTAAAATGAGAACAGCTTAGGAGTCTCTGTGGAATGAACATGAAATAAAAGAATAGATCGAGTTAAAGGTCATACATCTCAGCTCGGGCTCTGGCATTCTTTCCCAACCCACAGAGGAGAATCTTGGCCTATTTGGAATTCCTCGTCTGTGTGTCTCTAGTGGGGGGAAAGGATTGCCATCTTTGCATTTATTTTTTCCTGAACGGTTGGTGGCATAGAAGGGGCTTTGGGTGCTGACTGAATTACTGCCCCCCAAAGAGAAAGGAGAATTAGAAGCTGCCTTCTTTTTCTTCCCCTATTCCTTACACAGCACTTTTTCTCTAGAAAGTTTTCCTTCTTAAATAGAGACGTAGTTTGGCATTTGCGCTGGCCTCTGCTACTACCTTGGCGTACTGTCGTAACATCAACTAACTAACCATGCTAGCTAACCATGGCTTTTATAAAGAGAGGACCAATTGCTGAAACTGAAGAGGTGGTGGCAAGAATGGCCTGATGCTCAGGCATAGTGAGGTGGCTGACCCAGACCTGTTTTGGGTGTCTCAGGTGCCCAAATTGTCAATTATTTATAGTGCTGCCAGAGTGAAAGAGCCAGCATGGCATAGTGCTTTGAGTGTTGGACTATGTCTCTGGAGGCCAGAGTTCAATTCCCAGCTCGGTCATGAAACCCACTGGGTGATCTTGGGTTTAATGAGAATTAATAATGATTAATGAGGATAATTATAACATAGCCTGCAATGGAGTGGTTGATGGGTGTTTGAGGGCTTGCATTCAAATCATACTGTCTCAGCCTCAGAGGGAGGCAGTGGCAAACCCCTCTGAAAATAGTTTTTTGTGGGTTTTTCATGCTGTGTGGCCATGTTCTAGAAGAGTTTCTTTTGGACGTTTCACCAGCATCTGTGGCTGGCAAAACGTCAGAAAGAAACTCTTCTAGAATATGGCCACACCGCCTGAAAAACCCTCAAAAAACTATGGATGCTGGCCATGAAAGCCTTCGACTTCACCCTCTGAAAACCCCATGATAGGTTTGCCTTAGGGTTGCTGTAAGTTGGAAGTGACTTGAAGGCACACAACAACACAGTGAAAACTGGAGAGAGCTGCTGGTTGTGTGGAAGAGGGAATTTGAGCAGGTGTTGCTTGTTACTTGGTTGCATGATAAGCAACACCTGCTGAAATTCCCCCTTCTATACTAGTGTTAGGTATAGGAACCTTTTAAGTTTTTATTTAGGCAAAAAGTTCATTTTTGATTCTGCTGCCAAGTGCTGTGGGGATGCAGTTATGGGATATTTGGCCTCAAGTGCCAAAATAACAGAATTTGTTTGGGATACTGCGCACCTTGATTTAGGTAAGGAGGGGAACACACCATTTGCTCTTTTGCCTTAGGTAGTAGACTAGTTTAGGTGGCAGCTCTTCTTAATTTTCTTCACTTTTCCACTTTGTTTAATCTTGATGTAGCCCTTTCCTTCCTCTTCCCCACTGCTGGGCTTAAGGCAGAGTATATGCAATACAGTCAGTGAGTGGTGACTTCCTTGTAGTCATGAGTCACAAGAACAGCCCATTTGGGTCCTTGGCAGTTTGTTTTATTTCACTTAATACAATTCTGTACAGTTCAACAACCTAATTTCTCTGGGTGTCTCCGAAAACAAAGTTTAACATGATACAAAAGCACAATAAGATAAAACTTTAAAAAATGGAAAACTGTAACAGAAGAAAAACCAATTTAGGAATACAGAAAGAGAGAGAACCTGCATAGTATAGTGCAGGGGTAGGCAACCTTTCCCCTTTAAGGGCCGAGTGACTTCAGCTCCCAGAATCCCAGGAGCTACTGGCCAACATGGGATTATTGGCCAACATGGCTGAGGCTTCTGGGAGCTGAAGTCCCTCGGCCCTTAAAGGGGAAAGGTTGCCTACCCCTGGTAAAGTGGTTTGAACATTGGAGACCAGGGTTTGAATCCCCACTCAGCCATGGAAACTCTCTGGGTATCCTTGGACAAGTCACACCACCTCTGCCTCAGAGGAAGGAAATGGCAAACCCCCTCTGAACAGATCTTGTCAAGAAAACCCCATGATAGGATTGCCATAAGTAGGAAACAGGTTGAAGGCACACAACAACAAACAAGAAATTAAAACAACAGTAACAGAGTAACACAGTTTAATCATCAAGTGAACAACTCACTGAGATTATGTGATCTTGAGTATAGACTCTGTATGCTGATGTCTGTGTAATGCTTGCTAAGTGGAGTCCACTTCAATCCACTCCTTGTGGTGTTTCCTCCATATGACATGCTTGTTCGTATTTTGTGGTTATATGGCTATTAGAATTGCCAAAGTGAAAAGTGGAGAGGGATCCTGTACCTTGTGTAGAAGAAGGAATTCCAGCAGGTGTTGCTGGTTACCTGGTTGCATGACAAGCAAAACTTGTCTTCTTTTGCACAACCATGAAAGGTATAGGAGCTGTCTCTAGTTTTCACTCTGACCATCCCAATGGCTATGGAGTAACACCATTGGCAAGAGCCACTGAATAGCTTGCCCCATGCAATACCTGTCAGAGGAAATTATGGTGGCTTCAGAGTGGTTCCTGGTTTTTTGCATTTCCTTAAGTATAAGCCTCTGAAGCTTGTTCAGCATTGATAGGATCAGGACTTTCATGGCAAGCCATTTGCTATCTGAAGATGGATTTCTGTATGTACACATGTACAAGCCAAGAAATTTTAGTCAAACAATTGACCCAAAAAATCTGGGTCAACTTATCCATATGTCAATGTAAGTGCTATACTTTAACTCTATCAAAAAAGAAACCAACCTCATTCTCTGAATAGAGTGGAGACAGGCAAGAGCCTGGTCCATTCCTGGAGCATAAAAAAGAAGCATCTACCCTCCCTTCTTTCTCCACCACTGTACCACTTCTGACCTTTTTGAATGCCAGAAAATGGTGGTGGTGGTGGCTGTTCCATGCTTCCCTTCAAAGGAGCACCGAGAGAGTAGAGAATGAGGATGAGGAATCTGTCTTTGAAGGAATTGAATTAGACATATGTGTATGTTTGTCATGTGTATTAATTGCCTGGAATTAAAATCAGGCAAAGTTATCACATTAAAAGTTAAAGGCTGTAATCACTGCTAATGTAGTGGCCATTTCCCTTGCTTCGTCTATTCATTCTTTTAGAGGTGTGCATTTTCTTAACCCCACCTGTACTTGGTTGCTTCCCCTGCACATCACACAGCCATCATTTTCTGTAGTTCCCTCCCTCATCCATCCAGCCTTTAGGGTGAGCACAAACAGTTATGCCTGCTGGAATTTTGTAAGCTCTTTGACATCGTTTTCCTTTGCTTTGTCCTTTACATCCTTTATTACATGCTTGCCCTTGATTTATCCATGGGTTATATCAAAATCTATGATTTTGGCTCCAAAATCTTCTCACTACTTATGCATGAGATCAACTTATACATGAGTATATATGGTAAGTACAAGGGGGATGTATGATAAAAAGTGATGTGAAGGAAGGTGATTTGTATATTTCTTCCCTTTATTACCTCTGTTGTCCCAGATCAGCAGTGTCAAGAAGGTCTTGGAGGAGCTAAAGCTGCGTGTGGTTGAGGTTACAGATGAGGGAGCCACTTTGGATGGAAGTGATGTCCTTTTTACAGGTAGACTCTGCTACAATAATGAAAATAAATAATAATACAATAAAATAATAGAAAAACAAACAATCTTTGTTCTAGAGAGAAGTCAAGAAATGAAGGGGCTAGGCTTGGAGTAGATAAAATGAAGGCATTAAGTACCTCATGGAGATTGTGTGTGAGAGAGAGAGCCTTATAAATCACATTTCTTATTGAAAATGCTGTATAAATGATTAATGAGGATAATTATAACATAGTAGACAATGGAGTGGTTGACGGGATTTTGAGAGCTTGTGCTTCCCCACCCCCAGCTGCGGGTGGTGAATTGCTTCAAAAAACAAAGGAGGGTCAAGGCTGCCTTGAAGTCAGGGCTTTAAAACTGAAAACCTTTCTCTTCTAATTCCAGATAACATTAAGGTCAGTATTTAGTATGCTTCGAGCATGCTCAGAGGTACTCTCCATGATTAATTTGTATATTACAGGGCTGAGTCTTGCCATCTACAAACATCTTAGGGTGAACTAAACCTCAAACACCACCATCAGAGTTAATCATAGAATAAAAGAGTTGGAAGAGACCCCAAGGGCTACCCAGTCTAACCCCCTACCATGCAAGAAGACACAATCAAAGCACTCCTGACTGATTGCCAAACAGCCTCTGTTTAAATTATATTCCAAGGCAGCATATTCAACTGTTGAACAGCTCTTACCATCAAGAAGTTCTTCCTAATGTTCCTAAAGGTGGAATCTCTTTTCCTGTAGTTTGAATCCATTGCTCTGTGTCTTTGGGGGGTTGCAGACTGCCAGAAATAGTGCAAATTGAGTCCACTTTTAGGGTTAGGGTTAGGGAATCATGGGAACTGTATTTTATTGTGGCACCAGAGCTCTCTGACAGAGAAGGCTCAATGTCTCAGAAAAAAAACAATTCCCATGATTCCCTAGCACTAACCTTAACCCTAAAAGTGGACTCAATTTGCACTATTTCTGGCAGTCTGCAACCCCCCATAGTCTTTGGAGCAGCAGAAAACAAGCTTGCTCCATGCTCAGTAGTTCTTGGAGTTTCTTGAGGGGATCCTTATGTTCAGTTGTAGACAGTGATGTAGTAGAGCCAGGAGTCTCAGGGTTGAAGCCTGAAGACTTTGTTTTTGGTTGGCTCTAATTCTAACATCAAGACACACACACACCCAGCAGACACCTCTGTTTCCTCTTAGTTTTATCTCCACAGTAGCTGGAAAGGAAATGGGATTTCTTCAGCACCAGTTTTGTGACCAAGAACAGTTGTAATCAAAATTATTTGTGAATGGCTTGGTCTTGAGCTGGCAAGAGCCATTATCTTTACAAATGGCTGCTCCTGCTAAAGATGGAAACTACTAGATTTTTTTTATAAATTGACTTTTTCCTGGGATTTTGCTATAGAGACTACCCTGGGGAGGGTCTGCACTCCAAAATTTACCTCTACACAAGGGCTTGCAAAGAAACACCATTGGTTGTAGTCAGATATAAATGAGTTTGCACCAGGGAAAGGCCAAATTGGGGCATGGTGTGCAGCTGCAGACTGCCCCAATAGAAGATTGTCCCATCGCTTCTTTCTTCACCATATCGGGGCCGCTGTAGCTACACACCGTGCCCCAATCTGCCCTTTCCCTGGTGCAAACAGAAGCTGCAGAAAGCTGCTTCTTTTGCACCGGAGAAAGGCGCCTTTGCCGTTGTGATTTTTTCTGTGATTCTTTGGCGCAGTATGTGTAAACGCAGCACCAAAGAAACACCCTTTCACCGCTTGCTGTCTGGTCGGGTGGGTGGCGTGATGCTGGCGTGGGGGTGGAGTAGGGGCGGCCAGCTTGTGGTCACCATGCCCCCACTCCATCCCCATGCCGACTCAAAGTGTCTGTTTAGCCCCTTAATTATATAGGCTTGTGAGCCAGGCCTAAGGAGAACCTTATCTGTTGCTGTGTTTAGAAAGGATGGTTCTGGTGTACTCTATCTTTTTAATGCCTTTTACAGGTAGAGAGTTCTTTGTGGGCATATCCAAGTGGACTAATCACAGAGGAGCAGAGATGGTTGCAGACGCTTTCAGGGTGAGCTTGAAACTTTAAACTCAAAATTCTCTCCCTTTATGATATGTCACCAATTGTCCCTTTTCGTCTTCCTTTTACCTCACCCTCTTTACAGTGAACTGGGCCAGTGCTTCAGATTATTCTTACTAGTGGCAACCAGTGGCCTCCATGTCAGTGTGCAGTGAATCGACTCCAAAATAGGTGCTTTGGAGTGTTTTTTAAAACTTTCAATTGAAATTCACCCCACTGAAAACAGGAGTCACCCATTGCTGCTTGTTCTTACTCTGATACAGACTAAGGAAATGATCACACGAGGATTAATTCCATTACAATTGCGCTATTGGAAGATAATGGAATAAGAGCGCTACAGCAACAGATATTTTCATACAGTCGTGCAACCACATGATGACAATACAAAAACGGCAGAGAAATGCATTGCGTCCCGCATACATCCATTTTTGTATTGTTAATATATCATTATTGAATGTTTCTCACATGCACCATTTTGGCACTACTGCGCATCTTTGAAACTCATGGTTCTGCCCCGAATACAACAAAATAAATGATATATTTCACAACATTATTTTTATCCAGTTGAAACAAAATCGTGCCCTACACCTGAAAATAAGAGAGAAATCCACTCCAAGAACAGTCGTAGCAATGAGAACAAATTGCCTGTACTGAAATGCAGTCTGGGAAAAGGTCCAGGATTTGCTCTGTGATAGTGTGAATGAAACATTATTGGCTTCCAAACCTTCGCGATAGTGCTTCATTTGCACTATCAGCAAACCCTTCATGGGTTTTCCCCATTAATAAGAAGTTCCAGGATCATTCATGGGGGAAGTATGGGATGAGTGTGACATCATGTGAAAACATCTGCGCAATTGTGCAATAATGACGGGAGCATTCCGTTTCTCCTGCACTACACATTGCAAGCAGAAGGTTGATAATGTTATTAAGTTTATCTTTCAAAAACATATGTCTGCCTCTAATAATTTCGTCCATGAACTGTGACGCTTGCTTTGAACATATTTTGAAAACCACTCCATAGAGAACTATGGGTGTAACCACACTGCAGAAATAAAGCAGTTTGATGCTGCTTTAATTGTCATGGGTTCATCCTATGGAACCCTGGGGTTTGTAGTTTGCTGTGGCACCAGAGTTTTCTGAAAAAGAAGGCAGAATTTAGGCAGAATTTGACCCATGGCAGTTAAAGTGGTGTCTAACTGCATTCATTCTGCAATGTAAATGCAGCACGTATCTCTTCTGGTTTTCCCATGGTCCACTCAGCTGTGTCCCCCAGTGCCACATTTCATTGTAACACACCAGGTCACACTCTCAACAGGCTCTGAACTGTTGGTTTAAAAGCCCCCACACACCTGTCCATATTTGTTATTTTCACCCCATAACTCTGCCTTAATGCACTAGCAGAACCTCTACTGAAAAGAAGATGGCTCCTGACCTGGACAGACACTTAACATGTAGCCACATGTCAGTTCAGAGGAATGTGTGGACCACTAGATGTTGTTCAGCTGCAACTCCCAGGATTCCTGATCCTTGGCCTTCATGGCTAAGACTGATAAGAGTTGCAGTCCAACAACAGCTGGGGATTCACATTTCCAGTAGCCGTACCCAGCTATAGTTCTTCTTCAACCTAGTACCTACTAGATCTATTGGACAAAAATGGATCTGCTGGAGGAGGGGAGGAAGGGATGCTCATGACTGTAAATGAGTGGCTTCTGCAGAAGTCTAAGCAAACATTTTTTCTTTGCAGGATTTTGCTGTGTCTACCGTTCCTGTCTCAGGCACGTTGCATCTCCGCAGCTTCTGCAGCATGGCTGGGTCTGACACAGTTGTTATTGGCAGCAGTGATGTGGCCAAGAAAGCCATGAAGGTAATACCTAAAGTCACTAGGGCTTGGAGGGTGGCTGTCTCTCAGGAGATATACGGTTCTTAAATTCTTTTCCACCCTAGTTTAATCATCCCAGACTTTCTATACCAGACTCGCATTAAAGCACTAGCTTGGTACAAGGAAATCCATGTAGGCCAGTAAGTACACTTGTGGAATAGGATGGGTGTCATTTGCCTAGGCCCAACATGGGCACCAGGTAACCTGCCAGAGGACAGAAAGCTTTTCCTTCACACCCAGCAAAAAATGCAACAGGCTACTGCAGGAGGAAGAGAATTCTATGTTTTTAGCCAGCCCTTGGTAAGCCAAGGGGAAGAAAACAGTCTGTTCATTTTGCAGGGTAACTGTCAAGGTAATGGTAACAGAGCCAGCTCACCTTAAAGGCTGTATCTACATGGGGAGCCAGGTGTAGTGATTTGAGTGTTGGACTAGAGCTCTAGCGCACCAGGATTCAAAACCCTTCTCAGCCGTGGAAACCAGCTGGGTGACCTTGGGCATGTCACACTCTCTTAGCTTTCTAGGAAAGCAATGACAAACCTCCTTTGAATAAATCTTGCCAAGAAAACTCTGGGATAAGGTCTCCATAAGTCAGAGTTATCTTGAAGGCAGCTAAAACATAATCTGTGTAGGAATATAAGAAGCTGTTTCATATTGAGTTTGACCATTGGTGTGTCTTGCCTGGTTTTGTCAACTTTGACAATAGCCTTCCTAAGGTTTCAATAAGGAAACATTACCTGGAGATCCCTGGTGTTCCCATGTGCTCTCCCATCTATATACTATACTACTAGGCTTAATCCTGCTTAGCTTCTGAAATTAGATGAAATCAGATGAGTTCAGGGTGGTAAGTACCGTATTTTCTGGCGTATAAGACAACTTTTTAACCCTGGAAAGGGGTCTCAAAAGTTGGGGGTCATCTTATATGCTGTGTAGAGGAGGAGGAGGAAGAAGAAAGAGAAGGAGAAGGAAGCCAGGCGAAGGAGGAGGAAGCCAGGGAGAGAAGATGAGGGGAGAAAGAAAAGGAAGCCAGGGAGAGGCGGAGGACGAAGGGAGGAGGAGGAGGAAGCCAGGGAGAGGAGGAGGACGTGGGAGAAAAAGAAGGAAGCCAAGGAAAGGAGGAGGACGAGGGGGGAAAGAAAAGGAAGCCAGGGAGAGGAGGAAGACGAGGGGAGAAAGAGAAGGAAGCCAGTTCTACAGTATGGATGCAACCTGCATCTGCACTGCAGAAATAATGTAGTTTGACACCACTTTAATTGCTATGGCTCCATCCTGTCGACTCCTAGGATCTGCAGTTTGCTTTGTGGTACCAGAGCTCTCTAACAGAAAGGGCTAAATATCTCACAAAACCTCAAATCCCAGAATTCCATAGCCTTGAGCCAGGACAGTTAAAGCGTTGTCAAACTGCTTTAATAAATTTCTGCATTGCAGACACAGCCAAAGTTGAAGTGTTATTTCGGCATGGCTTCTTTAACAAATAATTCCGCACAATGAGAGAGAGAGTGTGTGTGTACCCTTGAAGATTTATCTAAAGAAGAGCCAAGTTCCTTAACTTGGAAGTTATATGTGTATGTTGTGTGCCTTCAAATTGTTCCCGACGTATCATGGGGTTTTCTTGGCAAGATTCACTCAGAGGAGGTTTGTCACTG
>CM034703.1:319879107-319893664 GCA_020142125.1 Phrynosoma platyrhinos
ATAAGCATTTGAATTAAAATAACCATATTGAAATCAATTCTGATTTTTAAAATTTTTTTATTTGGTGTGTGTTGGAAGAGGGGTCATCTTATACGGCGAGTATATCCCAAACTCTATATTTTAACTGGAAAAGTTGGGGGTCGTCTTATATGCCCAGTTGTCTTATGCACCGTAAAATACAGTAACACATCTGGCAAGCCATGGAGGTGTGTGCAAAGTATAGGCTAAATAAACATAAAAAGCGCCTTGCTAGATTTCAAATGAAATACCCATCCACTCCAACATTCTTTTTTCCCAAAAGCAGTCAGCCAATTACTGCTGGAGATTCACAATAAGATTAAAAGATGACAATGATCTCAATTTTTCTCTTGCAGTATGTATACAGTTTTTGAATGTGGCAGTTCTTTTAGCCATCATGGCTAGGAAGTACAGTGGACCCTTGGTATCTGCTGGGGTTTGGTTCCAGGACCCTCAGTGGATACCCAAATCCTTGGATACTGAAGTCCTATTGAGTACAATGACAAACTAAAATGATGTCCTTTATATAAAATGGCAAAATCAAGGTTTGCCTTTTGGAATTTATATATTTTAGAAATATTTTCAAACCATGAATGGTTGGATCCATGGATGCAGAATCTGTGGATAGAGAGGGCTGACTATATTAGTAAGCCTTGAATTCCTCTTATATTTCATGAAAGTCATCCAAGCTGCAGGTCATATATTTTAATCAATTCTGCATGTTAACAATGCATTATGTGTAGAGGTACTTTATCTGGGTTGCCCTGTACTTACTGCTCATCAGTTTCTTTGACCAGCATCAAAGTGTGATCCAGCAAGGCAGTTCTTAAGTTGGCTGCAGAGCAGATAGGTATAGAATGTAAATCCACACATGAAAGAAGAAGGCCAAAAATTAACCCACCAAAGGAGATCATGGGAGAGGACAAAAATGTATTATTTCATTTCACAATTTTGACAGAAGTAAGCTTTGATTAAGGGTGGCCTTGCGTTTCATACAAGAATATGACACTTCCAATGACTTCCCTTCTCTTTCCACTCCTCCAATTTCTTTCTGAAGACCATGGAACAATTAACAGATCACCACTATGAAACACTCACGGTGCCTGATGACCCAGCTGCTAATTGCATTTATGCTCGGCTTGGCCAGAAGAGCAGTGTCCTTCTGCATCGCAGTGCAGAGGAGTACCCCAACAGTGTGCAAGTAAGATCAATGGGTGCCTGTGAGATGGGGAAGAGGGTAGGAGCTCACTGCAGAAGAGTGGAAGGGATTGCTGTGGCTTCAGGGAATATATGTGGGTTCTGTTTGGGCACATTCTGTGGTAATTTAAACCTGGTCAAACACTACTGCTAGCAGAGGCTGTTGTGAAGAGCTTATGTGCTGACCTGTAGCATATCCTTAAGAACCAGGGCAGAATTCTGTATGCTTTATCTCTGCGCAAGACCTGCTGTTATGTGTAGTAGTGGCTGTTAATCCTCAAGAGTCTTGAGAAGGTGAGAGTAATGAACCCATAATGCTTCAAAGGGGGCACCGAAGATAACAGATTGCAACAACACTTTTTTAGGTGTTTTAGTCCTTTCTTACATTTGGTTGTTTGTTCAGAAGCCTACTCAGCCAATAAAATTGCCTCCAGGCACCTGCAAAGGTCTCCTCTATTTGAATTGCAGCTTAGGTGGGACAAATAAGTGGCAAGATCTGGGATATCAAAAGGGTTTCCAACTGATTAATTATTGTAGGGGATGGATTTAGTTCCGTGGCTATAGATGGAGCGTAATGCTCGCTTGTATAGTTCCCTTTTCTGGGCAGCTGGCAAGCCTGGCAATTCAGACAAGGAAGAAGCAGCTGGTCTTGACTGGGAAGAAATTATGGGGGAAGAAATTATGGTGTGCTCACAGCTGGAGTGCATTCTTCTCTTCCTTCCCCTCAGGCCCCAAACAATCTCATTTCTATTGTCTGAATTGCCTCCCTGCCCCATTGGTAACTGCCACCATCACCAGTAGTTGCTGCCATCACTGACACTGCCTCTCCCATTGACTTAACAGTTGCTGCAGAAAAGATTTTGGATGTGGTCCGGAGGACTGGAGAATAGCCCCCCTGCTGCTCATTCAAAAAGAGCATCTTGTCTGTAAGCTAGACAGGATGCTGCTCCTCAGAAGCAATGCTGCTCTCCCTTTCCGTTACTTAGTTCTGTATAAGGGAGGATGGAGAAGCTCTGCCCATATTATTATGGCTTCTTGGGGCTTCTTTCTTTAAAGTCCATTCACTCCCTTGCTGCACTACAGGTAGGAAGGGGGAAGAAATCCTGACCTACTGAACTGCTTTGTCAACAGATTGCTCACACTTGTGATAAGCTGTCTCCCTCACTGCATAAAGAGGCAGCCATGGGAAACCGCCTTGACTTTTTATGAAATCTGGTTTTGACTTGGCAGGGCAAGGCAGAGTTTGGTTGTTCTCTGCAGGGGCAGAATTAATGGGATTTATGACTGGAAAGACAACTAACAGGTTTCTTTTTGTTCCTTCTCTTAGCCTTTCCAGAAACTTCAAGACTACACCCTCATTCCTGCTGCTTGCACTGAGGTAGCCAAACATGGTGGGACTCTCAGTTCCTGCTCTCTTCTCATCAACAAGAAGCTGGAAATCTAGTGCCTATTGAACCCCACAGACACACAGGTTCTCACATCCTTTATGGGCAACCCCTTCCCTCGGTTCCTATACCCAGAGTGACATTCCTGTTTCTCTTAGCTTCTTCGTGAAGCAAGAATACCACCCTCCCTCCCAAATATGCTAATTTGGCTGGCCTTCAATTTTGCAGATGTTTCTCTTTGTATTTACATTGGATCTTCCATGGAGCCACACCAGTCTCTTTATTTCCTGTCTCTGGCTGCTGCTGTGTATTCTTTAGAAAGACTGTTGCTCCAGAGTAGACAGGATGCTCTTATGTTGGAAGAAAAACCATATTAGGAAACCAGAGGTCATTGCTTGTCATTCAGCCATGTCTGTTCTTGGCAAGGTTTGCTCAAGTTTTGAACCTTTAAGAATAGCATTGTTTCCTCCCCCCCCCCTTTGTTTCTGGGTCATTTTGGAAGAACCAGAAAAGATATCTGTCATGCAGTTCTGTATCCAAGATGGTGACCAAAATAGGTCTGTTCATCCCTCTTTCAAAGCCCACATTTAAACAGGAGAGCAGATAGTGTTCTAGTATTGGAGACTGCCACTATATATGCTGTTGCAGATGGTTTCCAATTTTTTCGGTGGGCAGGCCAACACTGTGATGTTCCCCAGTGGGACAATTCCAATACTATGGATGATTAACTGGAGATTCCTCTGTTTGTGCAGTTACAGGTCCTAAGGTCTGATGATTCTTGCCGGATACACAAAGATTTCACTAGTGCATAGTGTACCCATTACCCTGAGACCCTTTCTGCTCTTTCAGTAACTTGGTTCTAGAAGAAACTCTTAAAGCAGAGTGGAAGAAAGTGAGGCTCTCCAGTGGTTGTTGGGTTGCGGCGTCCATCACCTCTAGCCAGTGTGACCAGTGGTGAGAGATGATAGGAACTACAGTCCAGAAGAGTCCTGTGACCCACGTATTTCCCCCCTTCTCCCTTTGGTCTGCTACATTAATCTCTGTGGTGCTGCAGTTTGGAAAGAGGATGGGGTTCAGGTAGATTGACATCTCTCCCCTCAACCCAAACTCAATCAATGGCTTCCCCACTGCCACCTCAACAGGTGACCTCTCTGCATATCTTCAGGGTCGAAGCACCCATGGAGGAGCAGCTTTGAAAAAAAATAATGTATTCGTGAAGGATGCTGCTTTCCCTTCAGGGCACTGTGTATGTGTTTGTGTAACTGTAGTTTGAGGGCGTTGTAGGAGTGTTCTTGAAAGGTGTAGAGGGAGCACCCTCTGTCGGGGAGTAGGCATAATGACAGGTGTAGAACTGTAGATTCACTCACTGCCTCTTTAGCCTTTTGTGAAATCTGAAAAATTAAAAATTAAAAAAAAAAAAGACTGAACCAACCCCATGAGCTTGATGAATTTTTCTTTTGTGTATGTGTTTGGTTTCTGAGCTTCTAAATGTGTGGGTTCCAATGCCATTTTTTAAAAAAACTGGGGGACAAATGTAATGTTGTCCAATTTTTAGTAAATTTATTACTGGGGGACAAAATAGTTACTATTTCTTATTGTAAATTTAAATTATTATTGGGGGACAAAATTATTTTGTAGTTACTATTTCTTTGGGAGTCAACAATAATTTGTCCAATTCTAGGTGAAGTTGTAACACCACAGACAGTGTTGAATTATGGACCCTGTCTATGAAGTTCAAGGGGTCGCCATACATCAACAGGCAACTTGGAAGGCACATACATACAACAACTAGAAGGAAGGGATGATTTTTAAAATACATGCCTATGCTGAGTGGACTAGAAGGCCATCCACATAAGGTGTATGCTAGTGAAGATGACATAGGATCTTTATTGGAAGCCATCTCAAATAATCATTTCAAAGATGTAAAATTCAGAGAGGCATCTGTATTAGTCTGGAATGTCAGTACGCAAAGGGATCTTGTAGCACCTTTGAGACTAACGGAGCAAAAGAAGTTGTAGCATAAGCTTTCGTAGACTTGGTCTGCTTCCTTAGATGCATGGAGTGAACAGGTCAGTTAATCTCAAAGGTGCTAGAAGATCTCATTGCATACTCATTTCAAAGATCTAGAGATATCTTGTACCACCTTTGAGACTAAGTGAAAGAAAGAAATTGGCAGCATGAGCTTTCGTAGACGTCAGTCAAATGTAAATGCTTTTCTCAAATGCATCTGAGGAAGTAGACTGAAGTCTACAAAAGCTCATGCTGTCAATTTCTTTCAGTTAGTCTTAAAGGTGCTACAAGATCTCTCTACATACTGATTTAACATGGCTATATCTTTGAATTCATTTCAAGATGTCTGTCAAAGAGGTGACATCTGGGGTAACTATCATGGGTGAGGTCTAGGAAAGTGACCAAGAAATTGTGACCAAGAGATGGAGCCTCTTTAGTCAGGCCAACCATTAGGCAGAGTGAGGCAGTCACAGAACAGTAAGAGAGAGTTGGGTGCCATGCAACCTGCTCTACAAATGTTGTTTTCAGTGGAAAATGCTGTCAACCCATCATTATTAAAGAAAGATAACTTTGCTAGTCCTGTCATATTTATATGCAGAATGGAAGAAGAGGTTCCTCATTTTATTCTTTGCCTTGGGCAGAAAAATGTTTTGGAACAGGCTGGAGTCAGCCATATATCAGGATTACAATGCTTGTGATTTCCCAAGCCAAACATGGTCTCCTGGTATTTTATGGCTTCTCTGGTCTTGTAGGTCCATGCAGGTGAAGAACAAACAACCCACTAGGTCTCTTCAACTCTTGGTGGACCGCAATATATGATGAGGAAGCTTCATTTGGCTTGGTTATACAGATCTGTCTAGTGCAGAAACTGTAATTTTTTTCACTGAAAAGAAAGTAAGGAATCCAGAGGTCATCTCAAAAGACATGGGCCTAAATGCATCTGCTAGTTCCAAACTAGAAGAAACCCAATAGAAGAGAAGCAGTAGGAATCACCTTTAACCAGTTGATTTGTAGGTTTACTCTTGTTGGAAAGCAATTAGATTTAGGCCTACTTGAAAGATGGCCTCTGAGACTTTATCTCAATAGCTTTCTGTTTGGGAAAAAGAATTAAATTTATGAAGGGAGCGTGTACATGATGGAGAGTGAGGGAGGAGATTAATAATGTAAAGAAGCCATAAACAGAGTTATGTTGTTTGGGCAAGTGCTGTAGTGGTGGTATATGTGGTCAAAATGTAATTTGGAATCTGATTTTCTGCAGAGTTATCTTCTACACCATAAAAGGGGTAAAAGCAAGGTGAAAGCACTTCTAGTTTCACAGAACCTTGTAAAATTTAGAAATCAAAGTGCTATACAGGATCTCTTACAACTGTAGGAATGAAAGTACAGCTTGGAGGCTGCTGTTTCCTGTAGCCCATGTGGGTAGTGTTTTAACTCCTGTTCTTGTCAGTCTTCATGGCTGATGGAGACTATTCAGGTAGTTGAAGCTTCTAAAATGAGAGCCAGGTCAATTTGAGCAGACCACTTTTCAGATTTCTTGGAAATACACTTCTCACCATCTCCAGCCAAGGCTAAAGATGGCTAGATCACCTATAGCTACCAGGTTGATTGTTCTGACTTGGGATAGTGCCTTATAGCCATTTGTGCCCCTTGGCATCAGATCAGGAGCATGGACAACTACCTTCTACATTTCTCTTCTCTCACTGTCCTATCACCAATTTATTAGGCTTGCCATCTTTTCTTGGTATGCCTCCCAACATTACCCCTGAATGACAGGAGAAAATCAACTGCTGCACCTCTTTTAAGTGTCAAGGAAGTATCAAAATATTCTGAACTTTGTTTACAAACATACTTATATGCAGCCACTCAAATAGATAAGTATGCTTTATACAAATGTGTCACATTTTGAGCAACTGAATTGAGACTTAAGTCCAAAACACACCGTAGAAATAATCCAGTTTGAGACTGCTTTAACTGGCCTGCCTCAGTGCTAGGGAATCCTGGGAATTGTAGTTTATTGTGGCTCCTGAGCTCTCTGACAGAGAAGGGTAAATGTCTCACAAAACTACAGTTCCCAGAATTTCCTAGCATTGAGGCAGGACAGTTAAAGTGGTCTCAAACTGGATTATTTCTGCAGTGTGCTTTGGACCGTAGTCACACTTAGAACAAACCGTCTGAAATCAAAGCATGGGCCTGGGACAATGGGGGGGGTGTGTGTCTCAAGCCACTAAGATTAGTTGGAGAGGGGATGAACCCCCCTGAAATTATCAAACAGAATTGGACTACCAAGACTGTAGTTAAGCCTGTTCTGGGACCATCAATCTCTCTCTATATACAAAATGATCACTACTTTGCTATTGCTTTCACAGTACTCTGATAGTTACCACTTTCAGATGGACGACGATGATGATTGTTTTAATGACATGTTGCATTTTCACTGATTTGCAAAAGAACACCTGCAAGTACTAAAAATTAATAATGACCTGCCTGCCAGTGTTGAGCCCCCGACACCTAAATCAGTTGTGCTGTGATGGTTCTCATGTTAGTGGGGTGGTGAACCTGTGTTTTCCATACCCTTAAAGGAGCTATCCCCTAATTCCTTAAAAGTTTGGTCTAAAAGGACTGTTTACTGTCCCACTGTCAGCGGGATTGATCTGTCATCACTGTAGTCATAATAGTAATGAACAGACTTCACAAAAATCTGGATCCCATTTAAGATGAGGCACTCACTGTACACATGATAGTTATGGTTGTAACAGATCTTACAAAGCCTGGATCCATCCTATACTGGATGCACTGTAGTCACAATAGTCATGGTTACAACAGACCTTACAAAGTTTGGATTCAATTTCCACCCCACCCCAAATCACCCTAATGTTCCTGTTAACTTGCTTCTCTGGAAAAGTAGGACAGTTTCCATTTTTCTGATGGACCCATCAGGAGAAGAGATTGTGAACAATGCAGTTGTGTCTCTTTAGGTAACTGTATGGAAACCACCATACCAATCTCTCTCTTGTGTCCATGAACAACAGTTAGCATTAGTTGGTCTCCAGCCCAGTAGGGTTAAGTTCAGTCTTAAGTTTCTGTATCAATCACAGCTTGAATGGCTAAAGTGTCATTCTGGATATATGAAGTCCTGGGGCAATGGAGTAAGTTCAAGGGGCAGAACTCTGGAAGACCACTGGCCACGTTGGTTTCACTCACAGGCTGCTGGAATGAGGATGAAGACTCCAGGGGTCGAAATGACGTGGAAATATGGTGCTTGTTTTCTTGATCCAGGAGAGTGAGTGTGACCTGATAAACAAAGAACAGCCATAGGGTGTGTCTATGCTACAAATGTCTTAATACGGTAGAACCTCTAATACAGTAGAACCTCTAATACAGTAGAACTACTAAGGAATCCTGGGAAGTGAAGCCTTTGACCAGAGCAGGGAGGGAGAACCATATGTGCTCCATGTGCTCCAGTGGGAAGAGTGTTTGGGTTGGATCACCCCTCTACAGGATCAATCTCTGTAATAATGTGATTACCATGCTAACAATATATGATGCTGTCTGAGGCACAGTTCCCAAAACTGTGATCGTGCAGGTCTGCTCTGTGTAATTCTCCCATCTCCAAAAGATGCTGATGGGACTTGGATCTCACAGTGTTCAGGCTTGCCTTCTGTGTTACATGTGTAGAGGAGTGCTGTATGCTTATTTCTCCAGTATGTGAGTGGGCGTGTTGGCATGGTGTGTGAATTGGGTTTGTGGCTTAGATTATTGGAGACCTGGCTTCACCTACCAACTGTTGCTATGGGATTCATTTCATGGCGGTGTATGAATCATTTATTGCTTAGCTTCAGTTGCCCCCTCTAAAATAGCACTATACCTACTTACCATTGGCCCATGCAACTCCAGTCTAGAGAACCTCTGGTCTTCAAGATGTTATTGAACTCCAGTACCCATCAGCAGTAGCCAGCATGGCAAAAGTGGTATGATGGGAGCTGGTGTTCATCCACATCTGTAGAGCTGAAGGTTCTCCAGCCCTGATCAAAATGCATATACAGCTGCATATAAATTGCAGCTCTTTTATGCAGGGGTGGAGAAACTGTAGCCCACTAGATATAGTCCTTGCTGCTAGCTATCCTGTGTGGGGAGCATGGGAGTTAATGTCCAACAACATCTGGAGGACCAAAGGTTTAGGATCACAGCAGGTCTTTCCTAGCCTTAATTTCAGAAAGCCTTTGACCAGAGTAGGGATGGAGAACCATACGTGCTCCATGTGTTGTTAGACTGAAGCTCCCAGTACCACTGACCCCTGGGCATCCTAGCTGTAGTTGGAGTCCAACAGTTTCTAAATCAGGGGTCGGCAACCTTTGTTGCCGGGGGCCCGGGAGGGGGGGGAATGGTGTGCGGGCCAGGTGTGCATGGGGGGGGGCTCCATTTTGGAAGACCCAATGGCACCGTGCGCATGCGTGCACAATGTGGGCGGCATATTGGAAGGCCCCATCATGCATGCGTGGGGTGAATTCACCCCGTGCACGCGTGGTGGGGCCTTCCAAAATGGCACCCGCATTGCGCATGCGTGTGCAGGCGTGGGTGCCAATTTGGGATCCAAAATGGCGCTCACGGGTGGCGCACATGCGTGTGTGGGGTGGCGGCGGCGGCGACGACGGTGTCTGTGGCGGCAAAACCGGTTGCTGACCCCTGTTCTAAATGGTCACAGCTTCACCATCAGAACAATCTTATGCCTGAGGATAAAGAGAAGCCAGTAAACAAAATAGTACAGTTGGTCCTCCATAACCACAGATTCTTTATCCACAGATTCTAGCATGGCTTGAAAATATTCAAAAATATATAAGCAAAATTTGATTTTGCCATTTTATATAAGGGACACCATTTTACTAAGCCTCCATGGATTTTGCTATCCATGGGGAGTCCTGGAACTAAACCCCAGCAGATACCAAGGACCCACTATCTCTCTCTTGTTTGGCCCATTCAAAATCAGGAGTGAATCAGCTTCAGTCCTTTATGGTCTATTTTTTACAAGACTCCATGTGCCGCATTTATATGTAGGTGGATATTAAATTTACACAGAGACTGCATATCCAGGATCTATTAATGGTCAAGCCAAATGGAGAATATGTAGCTGTCTAGATGTGGTTGGATTGCAACCCCTACTAAAACTAATAGCCAATAGTGAAGGATTATGGGAGCTGAAATCCAAGAAAAACTGGAGGGCCACACGTCTCCCAGCCCTGTATTAAGGTATCTCTGATCTGTGTTACATCATCCCGAGTATGTATGTCTGTATGGCTATTATGGATGCCTGGCTGAAACAGACTAAAATCTTTCTAATGTGGCATTCTTTGTGAGGAGTTCATCCAAGGCAGATGTTTGGAGATAGAGCAGTCCACCAGCAAACCTGTCGACCACCTCTCCTTCTTCCCTTCTAGGGACGTTATCACATGGGGGCAAATCTGCTGGTTAATCCACACAAATCCCAAACAGAAATTGGATTTGTGTCCCGTGTTTTCAAAGGACGTCATAACAGAACTGGACAGAAAGTAGACAGAAACTGGTGTTAACTGAGATCTTTTGAAATTCGGTTGTTTGGAGGAAATGCAAATGCGAAATTAAGGTAATTTTGCATTTACTGTAATGTGAAAAGCAAATGCAAATTTGGGAGCATTTCCCTGCTTTTCCCATGGTTCCACGGCAAGCATTCCTCCATCCGCGCATGTGCAAGAAGATCATTTCTAGTACATTTACGGGCTTTTCTCGCTTGTGTGTGAACGTTAAATGCGCTTAATGTAAATTCGCAATTAAGGTAATTACGTGTGAAAGCCATTGGCGGAATCAAGGCTTATTTTCCATTTATTTTCAGAATGCCTCATTTCCACTTTATTATTGCTTTCTGGCCCACGTGTGATAACGTCCTAAGTGTAGTTAAGAGCTGTGTGTGTGTGTGTGTGTGTATGTTTTTCCCCAAGTTGCCTGTTGACTTAGGGTGATCCCATGAATTTCATAAGGCAAGGAATACTTTGAGGTGGTTTGCCAGTACCTTTTCCCTCTGAAATATAGCCTACAGCACCTGGTATTTGTTGCTAGTCTCTTGTTTAAATACTAACCAGGGCTGACCCTGCTTAGCTTCCAAGTTCAGATAAGATCTTGAGCTTTTAAAGCAGTGGTACTCAAATATTTTTAACTTTGGAAACCCTCTTTACATCTACATGTGGGCATTGTGCCACTCCACTCACCATACTTCATGAATAAAAATATTTTATTTAGTCTGCATATTTTCACTCACTCATTCGTGTATATTCCTATTTTAACATTTTATAAGAAAATAACATTGTTTAAATTAAAACATGTTTTAGTAAATGCAATGTTTAGCATAATGCATGTGTTAACTTTTATAAGATGGGAAGAGGAAGAGGAGGAGTGATCAGGGCCTCCAAGTCTCGCACCCTCCTTGAACAACTCTTGTACCCCATGGGGGTCCCATTCAGCATTAGAGAACCATCTTTATTTATCCTGTATGATTTGTCTTGGAATAAAAACCAACATTCCTCAGAGAGATGGGGAAAAGCTTCTCATATAAATCCACTACTCTTCTATAAGCCCACAGTTCTACAGTGGAACACATTCCCTCAGAGAGTAATGGAGTCTCCTTCCTTGGAGGTCTTTAAGCAGAGGCTGGATGGCCATCTGTCGGGGATGCTTTGATTGGGAGTTCCTGCATGGCAGGGGTTGGACTGGATGGCCCTTGTGGTCTCTTCCAACTCTATGATTCTATGATTCTAGAAAAGCTCCTACCTTATGCCGGAAAGGCCATTTCTGCAGGAAATCATATTCCCCTTTCATCAGAACCAGAAAGAGAGAGATGTGGGTTCCAGTTCCTGTCCCATCTCCATTCAGGAACAGCTTGAGGCAGATTTTGTAACCGTACCGGCTGGTGTAAAATGCTTTGGAGATGAAGAGAAGAACAGGTAGGATAAGAATGCTGGATAATCTTTCACCAGGAACACTTTGTTAATAGTTTCTCCCATTTATCAGGCCAGCATCTGTAGTCACGTTCCTGCCAAAAGCGGGCAAATTTGTCCCTAGTGAACCAGGGGATTTGCAGAATAAGGCCCCAGTTGGACATGATGGGATGGATGCATGGCTGTTGTTTACCCCGCATCTCCCTACATTTCTCTAGTAAGTTACATAGAAGAAGGTTCCAAGTACAATGATACCAGGCATATATTTATCATTGCTTGCAAGCAGTCTCCAGCAGACTATAATGGATGAACAGATGCCTATTATATTGTCAAACACTGTTTGCAAATACATGTATGTGAGGCAAAATCCATGCAAAAATACTTTTGTAAGGGCAAATGCACACCCAAATTTATACACATCAGTGCATCTGTGTGTTTGTTTTTTTAAAAATTGCATACTGATACTAAAGTGGCAGGAACTGAATTTAAGACAAGGGGGGAAAAAAGAACCCGAGACTGACAGATATGTGCATCTTGGTTCCTGGCAGATTTGGAACAAAATACCAGTCCTCTACGTTGGAAACCCCAAGAAGTACTGGTCTAGATTTCACCAGTACTCTTGTAGCAAGTTCAAGAACATAACACATGAAACTGAAGTAGTCCCCTTTGCCTTATGTAGAATAAATCTCTGTGAGGTATTGATGCAGAGCTTGGAAAAGTTGTTTTTGGGTACAATTTCCACAATATCCCAGCTACCATAACCCATGCCGGCTGGACAATTCTAAAAAAAAAACTGTTGACTCTGAATTCTTGTTTGCCTACCCTATGGAGTTGCTCCTTTCCACATATTCCCTTATTTATTTATTTATTTATTTATTTCAAACACGCACGCACACACACACTCCCAATCTAAAAAATCACATTCTTAAGGTTTGAACTTTTCCCTTTGGTGTAGAATTTGTTTTAAATTTCAGTTTTCTTGGTCACAGGATCTGTTTGAGAGCTTTTGATGATGGCAAACCATGACAATTTACCTCCGGTGTAAAGACCACTAGGTTTCCAACAGCTGCAGTTTTGACAAAAATGAAAACATTGCTACATCTCTTTCTTCTACCCACATTTATGGTCACTCACCGGGTGAATAAAGGGCTGGGCGGTTTCCAGCTTGTGCTTCCTGAGTTCTAAGTCCCACCTCTGGGACTTTCCAAAGGAAACACCCATTGTATGTGGTTTGTTCCAGGGTGTGGATCCGGGACACCAAGTTGCTGATCATCACATCCTTCAGGGCCAGGAGTGAGTCTTGCTGTTCCACCTACAAAGAAAGGGATGGAAGTGGTCTGTGTGGATTAGCAGAGGTGAGCAATATACTGATAATCTGGATGTATGTGCCTTCAAGTTGCCTGTTGACGTCTGGTGAAACCGTGAAATGTTCACAGGGTTTTCTTGGGCAAGGAATGCTCAGAGGTGTTTTTGCCAGTTCCTTCCTCTGGAACAGACTACAGTGCCTGGGATTTGTTGACACTCTTCCACCCAAGTACTAACCAAAATTTTCGAAAAGAAAATCAGCATGTGCTTTATAGACTATAGCAAAGCCTTAGACTGCATAGAGATCATGAAAAGCTATGGAATGCCCTTAAAGACATGGGAATGCCAACACATCTGTCAGTTTTGATGAGGAATCTGTACTCAGGACAAGAGGCTACTGTCAGAACAGAACACAGAGAAACGGAATGGTTCCCAATTGGCAAAGGAGTCAGACAAGGTTACATACTTTCACCCTATTTGTTCAACTTGTATGGAGAACATATTGTAAGAAAAGCAGGCTTGGACATGGAAGAAGGAGGAGTCAAAATAGGAGGAAGGAATATCAATAATCTAAATATGCAGATGACACCATAGTACTAACAGAAAACCTCACAGACCTGGAACACCTACTAAGGAAGATCAAAGAAGAAAGTGCAAAGGCAGGCTTACTGTTGAACATAAAGAAAACAAAAATAATGACCACCAAGGACCTTCACAAGTTCAACCTAGAAAAAGAAGAAGTAAAAATACTAAAAGAATTCCCATACTTGGGATCAAACATTGATAGAAATGAGGAGTGCAGTTGGGAAATCAGAAGATTAAGAATGGGGAGGATGGCTATGAAAGAACTAGAAACGATTATAAAATGGAAAGATATACCGGTACATCTCAGCACAAAAGTTAGAACCAGGCAAGCCATCATATTCCCTGTTACCATGTATGGATGTGAGAGCTTAATAGTTAAGAAAGAAGATAAGAGGAAAATCAATGTATTTGTGGTGCTGGAGGAGAGTGCTGAGGATCCCATGGACAGCCAAAAGGACAAACAAATGGGTCCTAGAGCAGATCAAGCTGGAAACCTCCCTGGAAGCCAAGATGACCAAACTGAGGCTGTTGTATTTTGGACACATCATGAGAAGGGAGGACTCTTTGGAAAAGACAATAATGCTGGGAAAGGTGGAGGGAAGTAGGAAGAGAGGAAGGCCACATGCCAGATGGATGGACTATATTATTAAGGAGGCCACTATGGGTATGAAGGGGTTGCAGGAATTAAGCAGAGCAGGGGAGGACAGAGGGTCTTGGAGATGTCTCATCCATAGGGTCACCATGAGTTGAGATCAACTCGAGGGCAGTTAACAAAAACTTAACAAGATTGACCCTACTTAGCTTCCAAGATCAGATGGCATCTGTTGCATTTAGGGTATTTAGGTCAATCAGGATATTATAAGACAATGAATCTGTGGATTCACAAGCCATTGGCTTTCAGTCTGCGGAGAGTTTGCAGGAAAGAAAGTAACAACTGAGGTACCAATATGGTACCTGTACTTGACACATTAGAAAATAATTTGCCAGCTCCCACATCAGATAGAATGAGAAATACTAGTACACTGATAGCAGAGGCAGTCTCACACTTCCCTAAGTATGTTCTATGGCAGGGGTAGGCAACCTTTTTGAGCCGGG
>CM034703.1:319893958-319904550 GCA_020142125.1 Phrynosoma platyrhinos
GGCCCCCAGGCCTTAGGTTGCCTACCCCTGTTCTATGGACTTTGGATCAGTCCATGTTGGCCCAATTTGAGTCAGGAATGAGCCTGATTTTGTTCTGAAGTCAGCTAAATTAGGGGTGTACTAATTTTATCCTGTTTTATTTATTGCTTTACATGGCATGTTTTATTATTGTTGTACACAAATTTTCAAACAGGAACAGTTTATAAATATTTGTAAATACATAATAAATAGGAAGGAAAGAAGCTGCAGTGTTTTGTAGAAGTCTTGGGAGAAATAGAGTTGGAATACTGTCTTTTCTCTCTTGCTTCCCTTCTGTCTCCTGGAATAAGATTTCTTAACAAACAGATTGAGAAGGTTGCTGAGCCAAGTATTCTCTGAAATCATTATCCATTTTGAAAGCAGCACATATGACACAGGCAAACAGATTTGATGTGGGAGTGATGAGTCCTTGCCAAGCACTTTCTATTCCTTGGCCTTTTGTTCCCTTGGTAGTGGTTGCTTTTAGTTCTCTGTATCTTTTCTCTTTTACTACCTTGTCCTCACAGTACTTTCATTTGTTCATACTGCCATTCCATCTGGCTTTGGGGACCCATGTGGGTTTTGTTTACAAGCACCTGTGATGCATAGTTTTGCAATGTTATTCATAAAAGAAAATCACAACCAGTAGATTAAACCAGTAGTGTGAGCAGTGCCTAAAAAAACAAAGAAGAAGGAGGATCTTTTGAAGAGGGAGAATAGTACTATAGGTTGAGTCTCCCTTATCTGGAAATGCTGGGGACCAGAAGTGTTTGGAATTTTGGATTTTTTCAGATTTTGGAATATTTGCGTATACATAATGTCTTGGAGATGGGACCCAAATCTAAATATGAAATTCATTTGAGTTTCATATACACCTTATAGATGTAGACTGAAGGTAATTATATACATAATATTTTAATAATTATGTGTAAGTTTGTGTACATTGAACCATCAGAAAGCAAAGGTGTCTCTATCTCAGCCACACATGTGGACAATTATGGATTTTGGAATATTTTGGATTACGGAATTCCGGATAAGAGATACGCAACCTGAATACACAAATGTCTTCAACTAACATTATTTATTTAAAATGATGGTTTTGGGGTTGTGGCACTTTAAAGAGCAACAAATTTAATTTGGCATATACTTTTATGGACTGTAACCCACTTTGTTAGATGCCATTTAGGAACTGGGCTGTTGTCTACAAAATCTTCTCTATATTATAATTAAAAGTGTGTGCCTGTTACATTTAAATCCATATGTTTGATAGCAGTTAGAAAACTTGAGCTGGAGTACTGCTGGTTTATCCCAGCTAAAGTAGACCAATAAATTACTGAATGGTGAATCTGATTGTTTTAATCATTAATAGGTCAGCTCTCATGGGGATTTCCTACAGGGTTTACCCCCTGATGTATTATTGCAATGGGACCAAAATGAAGACAGTGATACAGCTTTTTGTCAATTACTTTTCCTTCATTAAATACCAAAATCAGAATCTTTCATGGCATAGTATTTCCAAAGTTATGTGTGATTGTGAAAGCTGGGCTGTGAAGAAAGCTTTCAGGAAAAAAATAACATTTGAAATTTGATGCAGGAAGAGAGTTCTAAGAATACCACGGACTACTAAAAACACAAATGAATGGGTCTTAGAACAAATGAAGCTTGAATATTCCCTAGACGCCCAGATGACTAATCTGCAACTTTTTGTACTTTTGGGAGTATCATGAGATGACATAGCTCATTAGAAAAGATGATAATACTTGAGAAAGTTGAGAATGGTAGGAAAACAGGAAGAATGCATTGCAGATGTATTGACAATCAAGGAAGCCATGCCCCTGAGTTTGAAAGATGACCAGGCCTTTGGGAAGTCTCACTCATAGGGTCAACATAAGTCAAAGTCAACTTGACAATAAATAACTACTGTAACCTCCCAAGCCAACTTTTCAGGTTTCTGTATGTTTTGTTTTTGAATGAAGTTTTATGAATCAGTTTTACCAAACATGAACTACAACATCCCTGCAAGCCTGATATCAATCTACAACACACACACACACCCGAAAACTGTTTTGCTTGGAACCTGGTCTGAAACAAATTTTAAGGACTGCGGCTGCTACTACTTAACTGTTTGTTTCATTCAACTCAAGATATCTAGAAATTAAAAAAGAAACTTCTGAGAACAAAGTGTGACATCTGACTTGAAAGAAACAGAAGGCTTGAGGGAACAGGGCCGGGGTTCTGGCCTCGGACCAGGTGATGCAAACTCCATCTGATCCTACTTTATGGAAAGACGTAGTGCTCAGGGGTCGAGGAGCAATTGGGGGGCAATGGCTGTTTTTTGCTCCACAAGGGAGTTGGCTAACCAAAGACCCCCAGCAGATGAGAGCAACTATTCCGCTTCTGCTGGAATGAGTAAGGAGGGAAGCCTCTGGAAGAGGAGTAAGAACAGAGGCCACAGCAGGAGTGGAAATGGAGGCACAGACAGCATTGGCAGAGTCATGGTTAGGCAGAGATTGCAGGAAGGGTGAGGCAGGCAGCTCCACTGGCTGATGTTCAAGGGGCACTGCCCATCCGGTCCAGCATAACTATGCCTCTGCTCCTACCGATTTCCTTCTATCCCATACCCTCCAACATTTCACAGATGAAAAGTAGGACCCTTGTGGTCAAGCAAAACCAGAGTGTGGTCGATGGCAAAAGTTATTCATGAGGAAGAACAGTCATGCTAGGAGAGGTTGCAACCATTTGCTTTTGCCAGAGCTTACTGGGAAGGGCAAGGTTCTGCTCTCTTATCTCCTCCCTTGCTGCCCAGAACCTATGGGGTTGACCATGTTGCCCAGGACCTATGTTGTAGTCCAGAACATCAGGGCTTGAATGCAGCTGAAAGTATACAGGAGAGTTGTTTTTGATTATTTCAGAGCCAGGAGCCATGCTCAGCTCCAGGGTGAAACAATATACTTCCTCTCCCCCGGTTGTCTTCACTTTAAAAAGAAAGGAGAGACTAATTCTGCACAAAGAATATAATGTTTTTCAGCAGATGATGTGTGTTTCATTGACACCAACTTTACATCAAAAGTGTGCCAGATGCATCCCTGGGTCCACATGTGGTGTTTTTGGGGCCCCCAACACTTCCAGGCTCCTGGAATATCTTCTTTCTGACCTCTTCCAAGGACCTTTTCTGGAAACCTCTAGGTCCCGCATGCACTTCTTTAATTTCTTACACTTGTTTAAAAGCAAAAGTGGACTTCTGGCCACTTTGGGATTGGGAGTTATTTTTGTCAGCCTGTGACCAAAGGGTCACTAGGGCAGAAAATGGATTACTCATAGAGCCAATGCCAGTGAAGCAGCAGTCATCTGACCCAGATGTCCTCTGTAGTTTGCTTTTTGGAAACACTGTCACAGCCAAGAGCATGAGGGACCAAGAGATCCACAGTTGGATTAGGGTCTCTGTCCATGATCTTGTTGTTGTTGTGTGCCTTCAAGTCGACTTATGGTGACACTAGGGTGAACCTATCACATGGGTTTCTTGGAAAGTTTTGTTCAAAGGGGATTTGCCTCTGACTTCCTCTGAGGCTGAGAGTGTGTGACTTGACCAAGGTCACCCAGTGGGTCTCCATAGCCAAGAAGGGATTCAAATCCTGGTCTCCAGAGTAACAATTCAATGCACAAATCACTATGCAATGCTGGCTTTCAGCACACTGAATTGCCAGATTTGGGGAACCTTTGGTCCCCGAGATGTTTTGAATTATATCTCTTACAATATCTTCCCTTTGGCCATGCTGGCTGAGACAGATGGGAGTTGAACTCAAAAAGACAGAGTAATAGCAATCCCCCATCCTCTTTCTTAAACAAACCGTTCTTTCTTAGACTTTCATCTGCAAATGTGGAGATTATTATCACGTCTTACCTTACCTTCCTGTTGTCAGGATTAGAAAATAATGGACAGTAGATGAGTTGAACACTTTAAGAAGTGCCCTATAGATGCTAAAGTTCATCACTGAAGTAGTCTGTGCACAGAGTTTGGAAAAGCTGCTTGTTTGGACTACAATTTCCAGAATCCCCCAGCCAGTGTGGCTGGGTGTGGAATTCTGGAAGTTGTAGTCCAAACAGGCAATTTTTCCACCTGGCCACTGTTTCATAAGGCAACAGATCCCATCTGATCTTGGAATCTAAGCAGGGTCAGTCCTGGCTAGCACTTGGGAGACCACCAAGGAATCCTAGGGGCTATAGGCTATATTTCAGAGGAAGGAACTTGCAAAACCACCTGTGACTATTCCCTGTCTGAGAAAACCCTACGCCCCATAAGTTGACAAATGACTTGAAGGTGCACACATACACACAGACATATCAAAAGAAAGTCAGCCCTCCTGAAGGCTATGTAGCTGTAAGGCCCATCTCTTACCTTCTCCTCCAGATAGAGGATCCGGGCCATGGCTTCTCCCAAGGCAAGTCCAGGAACGTCCTCTCTTCTTCCCAGCTCCCGGCTCAGGACGGAGACAATATTCTCCAAAGTTTTCTGGCGGTTTTCCAACTCAGCTACTTTCTGGTTGAATGGGAGTCCAGTCCTTAGCCTCTCCCATAGCTTGTCAAGGGGGAAGTCAAGGTTGGCTAACTGATGCAAAACTTCAAGGAGATGTGGGTGCTGCTGAGATATCCTAGTTTCTTCTGCTTGTTCACTAGCTGGCATCTGCTGATAGTGAAGACTCACCTGTGGCATGGCATCATCTAGTGTCATTTTTGAATTATGGCATTATGGAATTTCCACCCTATCAGAAGAGCATTAGTGCTGCACTGAATGCAAGTACTAGGGATGTTTCCCAAAATGTGGTCCTTCAGGGTTTTTTGACTTCAACTTCCAGAAGCCCTATCCAGTTTGGCCAACATCCAGGAATTCTGGGAGCTGAAACCCAAAACATCAAGAGAACCAAAGTTTGGGAAACCACTTGGCTATTGCAATGGCTCTCTGGATGTTTGAGAATTTTGCGTAGTCCCAGAATTCTGAACATTGGTCATGTTGTTTGGGACTTTGAGGAATTGAAGGTCAAAACATCCTGAGGTCCAAAGACTGAGAAACACTGGCTTAGTGGGCAAACATACAAGAAAAAAAAATCTCTCTATCACCCCAATGCCAAGCAACCAAGGCTCTTGGTTCCATTCTTCTGCTCTACTCTTAACTGCTTCTGCAGATTTTGAGATTAACTGCATATTTGTAATTTGTTTAATTTTCCCCAAAACAAACACTTAACTCAGGCTGCTGCCACACTGCAGAATTAATGCAGTTTGACACTGCTTTAACTGCCATGGTTCCATTCTATGGAATTCTGGGATTTGTAATCTGCTGTGGCACCAGAGATCTCTGATAAAGGTTAAATAGCTTGCAAAACTACAAATCCCAGAATTCCATAGCATTGAGCCATGGCCGTTAAAGCAGTGTCAAACTGCATTAATTCTGAGTTACATTATGATTGCAGCTTACCAAGTGACTTCTCCTTTTTGGGATGTAACTATAATTTTTGTAGTTACTTTTATAGCTATATGGGTGTTGACTAATAAAATGATGGAGGAAGAATATCACATGGTTCAAGTACTGACCCATGCTAAGCGTCTACTTGTGATGTGCCTTGTGATGTGCTATTTCTTCTGTTGTTGGTTGTTGGAGGATAGGGTGTCTGCATCATAAATTAGCACCTTGCAGTATTCAGCTTTTAAAAAATAAATGATTTTTCATTCCAGGACCCCACATGGATACTAAAATCCATGGATGCTCATGTCCCATTATACAATGGGGTAGTAAAATGGTGTCCCTTATATAAAGTAGCAAAGTTGCTGTTTGGAGATAGATAGATAGATAGATAGATAGATAGATAGATAGATAGATAGATAGGCAGACAGATAGGCAGACAGATGGTGGATACAGAGGGACAACTGTACATCCCTCCATATTAATGGATTTTTTTATCCATGGATTCAACCATCCATGGCTTGAAAATATTAAACATATGTATATATAAAGTCCAAAAATCAAATCTATATTTTGCTATTTAATATTAGAGACATCATTTCACTATGCCAAATGGGGCTTGAGCATCCCTGAATTTTGGTATCCATGGGTGGGAGCGGCCCTGGAATCAAACCCCAGTGAATACCAAAGATCCACTGTAGCTACTTTTGAGAAAGGATAGTGAATTTACAAATCATCACTTCAACTGTTGAAGCATTGAACAACAATTCTAGCAAATTACTTTAAAAGGTAACTTTCCAAGCACTGAGACTTAGTGCTCATGCAGAGAAGAGAGGAGGCATAGAATGCCATACCCTCCAATTGTCCCAATTTGCTAGGAACAATCCCAGTTAACCCTCTGTCATCCCACTTTTTCAGTAGCTTTTAAAATGTCCTAGTTTTGCACTCCTCTTCCCACCTTCCACCTTTGTTGTCAACTTACTTCAACTGCTGCAAACTGAGTTCAAAGTGCAGAAATAGTTTTCACCAAATGAGAGAGGGGAGAAGATCTTCCACCTCACAAGCAAAATCAGACATCTGCAGCCTCTCCTAACTAGTGTGTTATTCCCAATTAATAGTGTTTGCCATCTTGACCACATTCTGATGTGGCTTGGCCACACGTGTCCCAGTTTTCATCTGTGACATGTTGGAGGATACTGAAATCCAAACTTCTCTTAAAACCCACCTTGTCAAAATGGCTGAGTGGCTCAGTTTCGTTCTCCATCAGGAATTCAGAGGAAGACATTTCACTGCAGTTGCAAGACAGAGGAAACAGAAAGATCAATGTGAATCTTGGAAGCTCTCACACCATTTAACCAAAGAAGTCATTTCTCATGCTAGTCACCTAGACAAGCCCAGCCCTACCAGGACAGCTTCCCGAAATCTTGATTTCTGGTTATCTCTCTCTGTTGGAGGAGGAAGCTGTGTGTGGCACATTTCCTCTCCCATGCCCCTAAAGTCACTGGCTACTCTCTAGGGCAGTAGCAGACACTGTCCCATAGGCAGTGTTGAAATAAGACACTTTGCTTATTGCATGTGATATTGCATGCGAGAGTGCCATTTTATCATAGAATCATAGGAGTTTATCACACGGGAGGAAATTAGCTGATTAACCCATCAAAATCACACAATCAAGATTAAAATGTGATTAAAATGAGATCAACACAAAAGCCATTATCTCAGGAATAACCAGGGAACAACCAGGCAATAAACAGCAAAAATTCATTCATGGGAAAATTCGGTGAATGACTTCTTGCTGTTTCTTGCCTGGCTATTCATGGGATAATGGCATTTTAATGACAATTCACCTCGACGTCATGTGAAAACCATTAGCGCAATTATGTGATTATCACGGGTTATTCCAAGGATAATAAGCGCTTTGAACTGGACGTTGTGTGAAAACCATTAGCGCAATTGTGGGATTATGGCGGGATTATCACTGTTTATACTTCCAATTGTCCCTTGTGTGATAAATTCCATAGAGTTAGAAGAGACCCCCATGGGCCATCCAGTCCAACCCCCTTCTGCCATGCAGGAAGACACAATCAAAGCACTCCCAACAGATGATGATACCAGCCTCTGTTTAAAAACCTGCAAAGAAGGAGACTCCACCACTCTCTGAGGGAGTGGGTTCCACTGTCCTACATCTCTTATGATCAGGATGTTCTTCCTAATGTTGAGGTGGAATCCCTTTTCCTGTAGCTTGCATCCATTGTTCTGTGTCCTGTTCTCTGAAGCAGCAGAAAACAAGCTTGCTCCATCTTCAGTATGACATCCTTTCAATAATTAAACATAGAACCATAGAATCATTGGAAGAGACCACAAGGGCCATCCAGTCCAACCCCCTGCCATGCAGGAACATGTCTATATTGTCATCTCTTAACTGTCTTTTCTCCAGGTTAAACATACCCAGCATCCTAAATTTCTCCTCATAAGGCATGGTTTCCAGACCTTTCGTCAGTTTGGTCACTTTCCTCTGGACAAGCTCCAGTTTTTCAGCATCCTTTTTGAATTGTGGTGCCCAGAACTGGACACAGTCTTCCAGGTGAGGCCTGACCAAAGCAGAATACAGTGGCACTATTACTTCCCTTGATCTAGATACTATATTTCTAATGATGTAGCCTAGGATCCATAAATGTTCATTTTTTAAAAAACAGAATTGCATACTTCCTTCTCCTTACCCCCCAGCCCAATGCCACAGTGTTGCCTACAGGATTCCTGCTCTGGGATCTCTTTTTCTTTCAGACAACTCAGATGGCAGTTATGGTGGGGTTCCCCACTGGTGTTTCTGAAAGTAATTAATAGAAATCACTTTTTTCCCCTCCTCGGACACAGCAGATCATTTATTCCACATCACCACATAACACCAAAAAGTTAGGGAAAGTTTTCTGTAGTAAGAGAAAGATCCCCAGGGGAATATCACTTCTGAGAAGTGCGATAGGGTGGAAAGAATTTGTTATTGGATGACGATATGACCGGGGGAGCACAAAGTGATCCCAGGTCTTGAAAAGGATCCTAGTCAGATTTTGATTTTGGTTTTTTTTAGGTTGCCATGAAAGAGGGGAAGTCATCTCTGTGGTTCTGTTTTTCAGAATGAATGAACATGTGTGGGCAACCCCCAATAAAATTCTTTCAGTCTTATCTTCTAATCAATACAGAAATTTGTCTCCTTGGGCTTCATTAGCGAAACTGCAGTAAATCCTTCAGGCAATAGATGCTGAAGGGGAAGAAGTTCAATTCCCATTCATTTCCTTTTTTAAAAAAAAAAGTCTCTTCTGTTCATAAAATGGTCTACCAGATCCAAACATGTGATGAAATCTCCTCCTGCTTCCGCATTGTCTACTTGAGGGTGCACGGAGGTAAAAGTAAATTTAGAAAAGATTTTTTTAAAAAAAACATTTTTTTTTTGGCTCCCAAATGTCTTGGGGCCCCACATGTGGCCCATGGGCTGCTCTTTATTTTTGTTGCGTGCCTTCACTGAAATGGTGAAAAGTCTGGAAGCCATGTCCTATGAGGAGTGACTTAGGGAGTATGTTTAGCCTGGAGAAGGGAAGGATAAGAGATGATAGGATACCCCTGTTTAAGCATTTGAAAGTACGGTATGCCATACTGAAGATGGAGTAACTTTTGTTTTCTGCTACTCCAGAGAATAGGACACTGAGCAATGGATGCAAGCTACAGGAAAAGAGATTCCAGCTCAACATTAGGAGGAACTTCCCGACAGTGAGACCTTTTTGAAAGTGGAAGATACTCCCTTGGAGTGTGATGGACTCTCCTCCTTTGGAGGACTTTAAACAGAGGCTGAATGGCCATCTGTCGGGGGTGCTTTGATAGTGTGTTCCTGCATGGCAGAAGAGGGTTGGACTGGATGATCCTTGAGGCCTTTTCCAACTCTATGCTTCTATGATTCCAGCAGTCATCTTTGTTTCTTTTTCAGCTTTTGCCTGCCATGCACTCTCCTTCTCTCCTTGTCTCTCTGTCGCTGATGCTACTGAACTCAGCTTTGGAACTGCTGCTCCATAAAGGCAGAGAGTTGTTTGGCCAGGTCAGATCTTTTGATGGACATGAACTTTGGATATTTTCACTGTGATGCTGGAATCCTGTTGGTGTAACAGGAGGGGGACGGTGGTGCCAGAAGTAGCATGAGGCAAAAGACTGAGGGCATAGTGGCAGTGTGAACCAAGGAAGACTTTAGAGGAGCAGAAGCATTGCAGCAAGCAACTTTTTCCTCCCTGTTGATGTTCTGTGCCTTTACATAGTTTCTGAATTATGGAGACCCTAAGATGAACCTGCCATGGAGTTTTCTTGGCATGATTTGTTCAGAGGAGGTTTGTCATTGCCTTCTCTTAAGGCTGAGAGAGCGTGACTTGCCAAAGTCATCCAGTGGATTTCGTGGCTGAGCTGGGAATTAAACTCTGCTCTCCAGAGTTACAGTCCAATACTCAAATCACTGAATCACGCTGGCTCCATATATGATAAAATAAAATAAAATAAATAATAATAAATGATCCTGCAAAAAGCAACAGAAACCACTGAGCCTGCATAATAGAACAACAGGATTCTGATTTAACTGTTCAAAGTAAGGTCCGTCTCTCCTTGTACTGAAATATGACAAGACACATAAAACTCCCTGCACCTGAATCAGACCATCAGTCTGTCTAGCCCAGTATTATCTGCAGCAGTAGATCTCAAACATTTTTTCATTTACGGTTTGAAAATTGCTCCGGGTCTTGCTGGGCCAGTTAATAAATGTTGTTCTGCCAATCAAAACACATAAATCATTCATATTTTAATAACATTTCCCATCCTTTTCGGTATCAACGCCATCATCAAAAGGTGAGAAAGACCTCTCAGATGGGCAATTTTAAAGTAAAATTAAAGTAAAATTACTCATCGCCTGCATCCATGCCATGCTATGAAAATGCAGGAACTGAAGTCAAAGCTCCACTCGGCTGTTTGATAACCTGCTCCCTGTTCAAAGTATAATTGATCTCCATTGTTGGGAAAAATAAATCAAGAAAAGGGCCAAGTACAGCTACTTCCTTGTAGTCCATAATGCTTCTGCAGACCAGATTGTGAA
>CM034703.1:319904650-319923867 GCA_020142125.1 Phrynosoma platyrhinos
CCATTTTTTACTGGCTTAGCCTTGACAGGTGTGTGCCCCCTAACCTTATATGTCCAGAGATGGGGATTTGAAGTTTACTATCACCTCAGGGACACTCTAGGTAGAATTTGCTTGGGTACTCAGTTCTGTGAGGGGATGCTGGACTCTATTAGTGAAAGGGATGGAGTGCTTCTCCGCTGTATACCAACTGCTGCATCATTTACCACAGTTTATAGCAGCAGTGGCACCATTAGCAGGTTGCAAGGGCTGCGAATTGCACTGGGAGACACCCCAGGAGAGAGGTGACACCCGGTCGGGTCCTTCTTCTGCTAGCGGGTGAGAAGAGCTGAAAGCATCCTCTCCAACTTCGTTGTGACAGCTGGGGAGAGGGCCAAGAGTGCCCTTTTGGCTAATGTTGTCCCCTGTCAGACCCCCTGCACCAGGTGACACCATGAGTGGGGATGCATAACAGTAACAGTAATGTGTCAGTGGCTGGCACCAAAAGATCCTTGGAAGTGCAATCACCCCTCCATTTTCGCAGACTTGAGGTCCACAGTTTTGAATATTCACAGAGGGGTGACCTCTATTAAAATCAATGGGTGTCCCCCACAGGCTCACACCTGCACACACCCACAGGGGTATGTCCCAACCCCATTCAAGCCTATGGCACTTGAATATTGGTGAGTGTCTGTTTTTGTGAGGTGGTGGTGGTCCAGAACGGATCCCTCGCGAAAACAGAGGGCCAAATGTATACCCAGCTCCAACACAAGACATTGATATTATGTTAACAGTAAGCATGGATAACAATAGGGATGCTGGCTGGAATTCATAATTACACTTACAAATTCATAACCTAAAGTTACACCTTTGTAACTGATTCGTCCCATACCTTGGATCAATAATTGATCAGAATGGAGATTTCAGTCAAGAAAGCAGAATAAGACTAGGAATGGGAAGGGTAGCCATGAAAGAACTAGAAAAGATCCTACAATGTAAAGATATAAATAAACATGAATGCCAGGATTGTCCAAGCCATAGTATTCCCCATCACCGTGTATGGATATGAGAGCTGGGCAGTGAAGAAAGCCGACGGGAAGAAAATCATTTCATTTCAGATGTGGTGCTGGTGCTGGGGACAGCCAAAAAGACAAACAAACAGATCCTAGAACAGATCAAGCCTGAACTCTCCCTGGAAGCCAGGATGACTACCGTAGATTGAGGTTGTCGTACTTGGGTCACATCTTGAGAAGACAGAACTCACTAGAAAAGACAATAATGCTAGGAAAGGTGGAGGACAGCAGAAAGAGAGGATGACATATCAGAGGGAAAGACTTATGCTAGACATAGGCCAGGAGGAACTGTGCAGTGGTTGAGGACAGAGGGGCTTGGAGGTGTCTCATTCAGAGGTTCACCATGAGTCAAGGTTGCCTCCAAAGCAGTTAACAACAATAACAACAACACTGATTCTTATTCATGATCTCTACATATTCAGTAGTGTAGGAAATATATAGTTATTGTAAAAGTCCTCCAATTCTGAGTTACTGGGCAGCAGCCACTGTTATCGTCTCGGCTGGAACTCAGCAGACTGACATTTCCACCAACCCTCTGCAAACAATCTTGGATATAAGAAAGCATTGCGACAGGGATCTTGCTTGTGAGTGCCACTCCAGAGATCAAGGAACAGGGAGACTAGGAACATCAGTTTGCTGCATCCCAAACAACAGAAGAACAGATCCCAGTGGCTGCTGTCCAGTAAGGCAGAATGGAGTGGAAGGCTGGACCTAGCGCTAAGGAAATGACCTAATTATGTAGCATGTGTAGAATTTCAGCCATTGTCTTATTTTGTATCATCATATAGGTATATAGGGTTCGTATTTATTTCTTGGCCAGAATCTTATTGGTGCCTTACAGAGCCAAATGTTCTCCTATAAAAGTAGCTGGACATCTTTATTTGATGCAGAACATCCGCACTTTGTCCAAGGCTGTGGAAGCAGAGTTGTGCATGAGGTGTCCTTGTGCATGAAGATGCTCATTGGGTGGTGTGCTGAGCTGCAAATTGGGTTGTGCATTCAGTTGTGCAGCACGGCCTCTCAACACAATGGTTGGATAGCCTGTGGAGACTGGTGTTATGCAGCCTCAGTGTGAGATCTTGGCTGTTATGTTAGTGAATTTTAAAAAAGAGTGACACTTTGTACTGGCATCCCGGTGCCGTGACCCAATATGTGCTTATCACAGAAATCCATCTTGCCCTTCCTCTTTCACCATCTGCAGAAAGTTGTGGTTTTCTGCCTGTGTGGCTTTGTTTTCTCTGAGTGAGAGGGAGGCATGGCAGAGGGCTACTTGTTTCCTATTCCCAAGGACTGCTGCACCACCTCTAATGAAATCATTGTTTTTCTTGTTTGCCACCTTGGCTGTCCTGGCTGCTGTAAAAACAGACTTTCAAGAAGGTAAGTGGCATATCCTCTTTTAAGATGGATAGCAAGTGGAGGGAGCTTTCTTGCTGGCATTCAGGGGAGCACTGGTCTCTTGAGATCCCTTATAGAGAATTTTAAATGCCTCACCAAACTACACATCCGAGGAGTCTGGAAATGGAGTCATGGTAACTAAGGTGGCCTTTTAACTGCACAGTGAAAGTGCTATTTAAAGATGTAACAACTGATGGTATTAATTGAAATTAATGTACAGTTGGACTTTGCATCCATTGATTCTTTATCTATGGATTCAAGTATCCATGGCTTGAAAATATCTTAAAAAGTATAAATTCCAAACAGCAAACCTTGATTTTGCCATTTTATATAAGTGACAGCATTTGACTATGACACTGTATATAATGAGACTTGAGCATCCATGGATTTTGGTACCCATGGAATGACCTGGAACCAAACCCCAGCAAATAACAAGGGCCCACTGGATTTGAGTCAACAATAGAGCGTGTTGTAATGGTGAGGGCAACATTTCTTCTCACTCTGGCATCCTCTAGATGTATCAGAACACAGGCCCCATCATCCCCATCTAGCATTCTGGCCATAGTGGCTGAGCATGGTCTTAGAAGATTATCGCATCAGGATTAAAAACGTTTTACCTGTGCTGGCTTAAAATTAGAAGTGGGCGGCATCCTGATAGTATCAGGGCCTTTGCAGACTGCCAGAAATAGTGCAAATTGAGTCCACTTTAACTGCCCTGGCTCAGTGTTAAGGAATCATGGGAACTGTAGTTCATTGTGGCACCAGAGCTCTCTGACAGAGAAGGCTCAATGTCTCAGAAAAAAAATACAATTCCCATGATTTCCTAGCACTGAGCCAGGGCAGTTAAAGTGGACTCAATTTGCACTATTTCTAGCAGTCTGCAAAGGCCCTCAGATACATTTAGCAGCTGAAATTGCTGCCTGGCTGCAGTCCGGCTCCATCGCTGCTCCAAGGGGTGCTCCGGTGGCCATTTTTTCAAGCCAGATAACTCCTGGCTTTGAAAAGAGGCGCAAGGAGCACCCCTTTGAGTGGCGATGGACCTAGGCTACACCTGGGTGGTGATTTCGGCAGCTAAATGTGTCTTATAATATCAGGATGGCGCCCGCTTCTAATTTTAAGCTGGCACAGGTAAAACGTTTTTAATCCTGATGCGATAATCTCCATAGTTGTAGTCTAACACATCTGGAAGAGCTGAATTAGACTGCAACTGAGATAAAAAGTAACTGAGGGGAAAAAGCAGAAGTCACTGGAAAAATCCAATGCAATCTGGTGAGAAGGAGAGACAGAAATGAGGAAATGAGGTCTCTCTTTGGTGTGTTAGCCTTCCATGGGAAGGGCAAACTGTCAAAAAGGACTTCTTCCCCTTGTACATTCTGAGTTGCTGCTGTACCTTTAGGAGACTACTGGATTGAAATTTTTAAAAAGAATTCATGAACTGTCTTTAGGAGATTTGGAGAATTAGGGAGATCACCAAATGAATAGTCTTCGATGGCAGTTCTAAATGATAATAACATATTGTCCTACTATTCTGATTTAATAGGCATAGTCCAAATTAATCCTCTGTCACTCCACTTTTTCAACTGCTTTTGAAGTGTCCCTGTTTCTCTCTCCTCTTTCCACTTTCCCCCTTTGTCCCCAGCTTATTTTACTGGCTACAAACTGAGTTTAAAATGCAAAGGTACTTTGCAGTCAATTAACTCAGTGGTCCAACTCATCCAAAATCTGTGGATGTCCCATTAAGTACAATGGCAAAAATCAAGGTTTGCTTTTTCTAATTTTTATATATTTTTAACATTTTCAAACTGTGGACGCTTGAATCTGTGGTTAAAGAATCCGTGGATATGGAGGATCAACTGTACTAAAGAATATTTGATAGTTGCACATTTGTAGGAGTTCATATGTTATGCCTGCTCAAAGAACAAACATTCAATAGTTTGCATTCAATATTTCAATTAAATAATTCTGCAGATTTTTTTGTTTTAAAAAAACATCGAATTCCAAGTATTGATTCCCATCCAAGAAATGTAGCCGTCTCGGATTTTCACAAAATAACCATGTGTATTAGCATCCTGTGTTGCTGTATTGAAACAAATCAATAATAATTTTATCGTGCTGGTTTCAGAAATGAAAGTCGATGCTGGATCAGAGGTTCCAATTCCTTGCAGCCTGAAAGGACCCAAAGTGACATGGTTCTGGGTTCCACGTTATCCTATCTGTGCTGGCTTAAAGGATGATAAAGAGGAGAAGGCCATTTACTCAGTGATTTCTTCAGGCATAATAGAAACAAATGAGAGATTTCAAAATCGCTTGACAGTGGAGAACCAAAAACCAGACAACAGCTCTATCCTCACCCTCAGATTCCTCTACATGAACGACTCAGGTGTTTTCTACTGTTCTGCGGGCCAGGCAAAATCACCACAAATCTCAGTCACTGTGAAGCCAGGTAAAAAACAAAATCTCCCCCAACCCATATTGGTGGGGAGTGCGACTTGGAGACACCCATTGTAGATTTCCTTGATGCACAGAATTGTAAAGTAGGATGCAGAGCACAGTGTACAGTGTAAAGATGCACAGTGTAAAGTAGGATGCAGAGCACGAAGGCCAAACGGCGGCGGGTGCCGTTTGGCCTTCCAAAATGGCACCCTGCGCTCACATATGCTCGCATATGTGAGCGCACACATGTGCATGGCGGCGGGCACCGTTTGGCCTTCCAAAACGGCACCCGCCATGGTGCACTTGAGTACGCAAGCACATGGCAGCGTGTGCCGTTTGGCCTTCCAAAACGGAGCCCGCTGTGGTGCACTTGCGTACGCAAGTGCATGGCAGGGTGTGCCGTTTGGTCTTCCAAAATGGCACCCGCCATGGTGCGCTCGCGCATGCATGTGCACAGTGGCGGTCGCCGTTTTGGAAGGCCAAACGGCGCTGGTGTCGGGTCCGGCCCATGGGCCGTAGGTTGCCGACCCCTGTACTATAGAATCATAGATATGTACTATATGTATATATGTATCTGAGAAAGTAGATTGAAGTCTACGAAAGCACTTGCTGCCAATTCTTTATTTCAGTTAATCTCAAAGATCCACAAGATCTCTCCACATACGGATTCTACTGACTAACATGGCTATATCTTTGAATTTTATTAGCTTTAGAAAACACATGTTCCTATAGGCATGGAAAATGACTAGCTTTGGTTTGCTGGAATGGATCAACACAGCTGGGGGCTCTTCTTTGAAATAAAAATTCTCAGCCCCTGCAATTTTTTTTAAGAGGTGTGATGAGGCTGGTATATAATGGTATGGGGTTAGGACCTAGAGCCAGTTTAACACTCTCTAAGTCATACAGAAAGCAGAAATAGCTATGTTAACCATCGGAAATATTTCTAAATCCATATTAGGTTAATACGCTTATTAGGCCAACTCAGAGGTCACAAAAAACCATGAAAACTCTCAAGATCTCCAGAGATGTATCTACACTATACAGATATATCAGTTTCACAACACTTGAAGTGCCTTAGCTCCACCCTATGGAGTCCTGGAATTCATGGTGTGGTCAAGTATTCCTTGCCGTAAGTCAACAGGTGATTTGAAGGCACATAGATACAAAAAGTACTCAGAACTCTCCTTTAGAGAGTTCATCCATTCCCATGAAGGACAGAACTAGAGCTCTCTAGCAGAAATTTCTAAGTCCTTGGCCAAACTAGATCCTAGAATTCCTCACAATGAAGCTATGACAATTAAAGTAGTATCGGTCTGGCATATCTAGGAATGCAGATGTAGGTAGGTAGATACACTATTGCACAGCATGTTATAAACTACATATTTGAAGAATGGAAGAATAAGGAGAAAGACTGACTTTTGATGATCATCTGAGTCTTAAAATGAAAAAAGAGAAAGAGTAGGTGACATTCAAATAAAGACTGACACAGGGGCCTCATTCCCACTATAAAATAAATCATTTTTTGAGTTGAATCAATGAAGTGATTAATAATAATAATAATAATAATAATAATAATAATAATAATAATAATAATAATAAATTTTGTGGGTTTTTCGGGCTGTGTGGCCATGTTCTAGAAGAGTTTCTTTCTGACGCTTCGCCAGCATCTATGGCTGGCATCTTTCTCTGAAGATGCCAGCCATAGATGCTGGCGAAACGTCAGAAAGAAACTCTTCTAGAACATGGCCACACAGCCCGAAAAACCCACAAAAAACTATGGATGCCAGCCATGAAAGCCTACGACTTCACAATAATAAAATTTATTTATACCCCGCCCCTCTGTCAAAACAATCGTTTCAATTTAATCCACTTTGCGTTCATATTCAGCAATGGATCAATTCAATATGGAGTCACTTCACAGGACAGACCATGCCACAGGAACCATATCTTACAATTGTCAGAGGAATGCGTTCTCTCCATCCCACCACCCTCCCAGGCTTGGCTGGTGGGGACACCAGAGTGGGATTTCTTGGTGGCTGCTCCTGGTTTAAAGAACTCTCTCCCAAGGGAGGTTCATTTTCCTCCCTCTCTGCTGTCATTTTGCTGACAGGCAAAGACCTTCTTGTCTAAACTGGCCTTCAGCCTTGGCTGGTCAAGGTGGAGTGATGTGCAATTGGCTGTGCTGTTTTTTTTAGTTATGAGTATTGTTTCAATTTTTAATATTTTGAAATTAGTGTTTTAATCAAATGTTTGCTTTAATGCTTTTTAAAACTTTTGTTCTTCATATTGTTTGAGATGTTCAGATTTAACTTATATTGTAAGCCACTTTTGAGTCCCGTTCTAGAGAAAAGCAAGTTATTAAATAAATGAATGAATAAATAGACATCTATATTTCTGACAGGTTCTCAAAATGGGATTACCCTCGCTGGCTACGAGGGGGAAATGGAAAAAGGGTCTCAGATAATAACAATTACCTGCGACATGTGTAAGAACAAGGCCCATACCAATATCTATAGAGATGATACCATCATCACTTGGACACTAAATGGCAAATCTGTTCCTCAAGGACTCATTAGGAAGACATTAAGGAACAGCATAAAAATCAAAAGACATTACAGGCAATACTTTGGTCTCTGGAAATGCATCCATCCTTCCTGCCTTACGCAGTTTGATGGCTACTGTTTGGAAAATGACTCAGAAACTTCAAAGAGTGAGGCTGACATGGAAACAACTACGGTATCTGTAACAGGTGAGTCTGTGTCACAGAGCCTTCTGTGCATCAGAACTAACCAATATTTGAGTACACCTTGTTTTATGGTAGTTTGGTCTTGAACAGGTGGTTAAAGGACATTAGCTTTACAAAAGACCCATTCTTGGTGAGGATTAAAATGCTTAGAGTTGGCTATGAGAAAATAGGTCTGGCTGAATTGGTGGCCTATTCATTTATGTATTTGGAACACTTATATGCTATTATTCAGAATGTGGTTATAGATAATACAAATTTCCCAAAGGTCTCAATCACTGTGAAATCTGGTAAAAAGAAAATGGGTGGTGGTGGTGGTGATGGGAAATGGGTTGGTGATGGTATACAGTAGAATTGTAGGAATTTAGGAGATTATCACACACCTTTTCCTCCTGAATTAGGTACAGGCTGGGCATGGGCATAAACCACTTAAAAATGGATGTTATCTCACACCTCCATGCCCTGCTCAGAGGCATCACATAACCAATCCAGACTTTGCAAAGAATGGGACTTTCCCATTCTTTGTGAAGTCCAGGAGAAGTCCAGATTGGGTACACGATGCCTCCGAGCTGGGCACGGAGGTGTGCGATAACATCTGTTTCTAAGTGGTTTACACCCGTGCTCAGCCCATGCCCAGCTTGAGAGAAAAACGTGTGCGATAATCTCCTAAGAGAGAGTTCAACATGCTCCTAGTCACATATGTTGCTACAAGTTGACTTTGACTTATGACAACCCTATGAATGAGATATCTCCAAGATCCCCAGTCATCAACAGCCTTGCTCAGGACCTGCAAATTCAGAGTTGCTGTGGCTTCCTTATTGAAGCAATCCACCTGTAGTTAATCCCTCTTTTCCTACTACCTTCCACTTTACCCAGCATTATTGTCTTTTCCAATAAGTCATATTTTCTCACAATATGCCCAAACATGAAATCTTCAGTCTAGCCATCTTTGCTTCTAGATAGAATTCACGCTTGATCTGCTTGACACAAATTCTCATTCAGTACCACATTTCAAATGAAACAGTTTGCTTCCTATCAGCTTTCTTCACTGCCCATTTTTCAAAACCATACATAGAAATGGGAAATATATGATCTGGGATGATTCTGACTTTGGTGTTTTAATGATATGTCATGCACATCTCATAATATCTTAATACTTCATCATTGAGTCCTTTATTATTGGCAACTGAATGAGCAAACTAGCTGCACTGAAAAAGCTTTGTCTATGGGGGGGAATTTGACCAGCAATGTTTAATTTACATGTACAGGTTGCCACTGGATGTTGCATGCTATTCTGTTCTGTTATTCTATTTATACCCAGCTTCATTTTTTTTCAAAGTAGGGATTTAAGGTGGTTTACAAAATAAAAAGCATTATAGGTGGAAACATACGTACCTAAAAATGTACAAAATATTAATAGTGTTAAAACTATCTGTAGAATCAACTCATTAGAAAAGATTATAATGTCTGGCAAAGTGGAAGGCTGTAGGAAAAGAAGAAACAGCAGAATGGGTGAATGGATTCAGTCAAGGAAGCCACAGCCCCTGAGTTTGCAAGACGTGAGCAGGGGAATTGACAACAGGGTGACTTGGAGGTCTCTCATTCATAGGGGCACCATAAATTGCCAAATGGAGTGTTTGCATTCTCTGCAGTCTCCCATTAAAAAACAACACCTTTCTCTCATTCTCAAGATGTGACAATGATGGCCAACCCCCATGTGATTGGTGGCAGTATTGCTGGACTCCTCATCCTCCTTTTGGTGTGTGTCATCATTTTCATCATTTGCAGAAGGCGTCATTCACATGGTGTCAGGTAATTTGCCTTTGGAGTGGATGCCCCAGCGTATGGCCTAGGTGACATAAAGCATGAAATTATTCAGGAAGGAAGTGCTCAGTAAATAACCATGGGTCTGGTCATTTTTTCATTCTGTAGTTTGCTAGGCTTGTTGTTAAAAAGTGAGACATGGGTTGGACTTGAGGATCTCCAAGATCTCTCTGCACTCTAACATTCTTTGATTCTACTATGCATCTTAAAAGCATCTTTAAAAAAGTAGCTTTTCCAAGCTCTGATCTTTTTCTGGAGTCTTTGAGTACACTAATGCAGGATGAATAAAACTTACAAAAAGCAGATTTACAGAAGACATTTCTCTGTTAACCTTTTAAGCCCCAGTGGAGCAAGAGATCCAGAGACGCAGGAAAGTAAGGAACCCGCTGGTAAGTACTTACACACATGATAGTGCTTGCCACATCCAAAAATAGTGTGTATTCAGAAAATCCAGCAACGGTGACATTTTCAGTCCTTTCTTTTGGTATTTTGTTCATGACAACAATGAAAAAGAAAACCAACACAATGTGAATACGTGTATACATTGATTTCTGTGATTGTCTGAATCCTATTTTGCACATAAACAAAGAGTTAATATTCTATTTACTTAAGGTATTTACATACCATTTTAAAATAAGCTTACAATTATTATTATTTTTTTAAAAAATGCTGTTGAGGCATTTAACCCCTTCATTATTCCCTTCTCTACTTGCACATTCCAGTCTAGAAATCTCCTAGTAAACTTGTGGTGAGTGAAGCTCAGATCTTGCAAAGTATGCTGGCAAAACCTGGGTTGGAGTTCTTTGGCAATTTATGTTTTGCAAGGTTTATATTAGTTGGAATGCAGACATGTGGCTGGTTTGTAAGAAGCTCTAATTCGATTGAACGCTTCAGGTTCTGCAAGACTGAGATGGTGATAGGAACTGTCTTGCAAAGATTTTGTTTCTATCAAATTATGGGCAGGTATTTGTTGTAATTGGCAATTGGGAACAACTGGTTCAGGAAACAACAGCTAACATGAAACTGCATACATGACAAAGGAGATTATCACATAATGATTAAAACCGGTTTATCTGAGCTGGCTTAAAAGTAGAAGCAGGCAGCATCCTGATATTATCAGATGCATTTAGCTGCCGAAATCGCGGCCTGAGTGCAGCCTGGCTCTATTGCCACTCCAAGGGGTGCTTCTCGTGCCTCTTTTCAAAGCCGAGAGTTTTCCGGCGTGAAAAAATGGCTGCTGGAGCACCCCCTTAGAGGCAATGGAGCCGGGCTGCACCCGGGTTGTGTTTTCGGCAGCTAAATGCATCTGATAATATCAGGATGCCACCCGCTTCTAATTTTAAGCTGGTTCAGGTAAACTGGTTTATATCATTATGCAATAATCTTCAAAGTAAAACACTGAAGTGAAAGAAAAAAAGGAGATCAGTCTTTAAACTGGGGGTGAACAGTTTCTATATCAGAGTAAGACAATTTCCTAAGTATGCCTTTGGGGGATCCTAGCTATTATACCAGTTGCTGACCAGGCCTATAACAGGTGCTATTAAAAATGATCCCATGTAGTGTGTCCTATTAGATTTCTTTTACCTTCTTTTGATTTTAGGTTCAGAAGGATCTCCACAGAGGAGAGATGGGGAGGAGCCCAGAACTGAAGACCATACATCCACAGAGGTAACTTGTCATTGACATTTCTACTGTCCTTGGTGAAGAGAACCTAACACTTGGAAAAATTCCTTTCCCCCTTTAATCAAGTTCTTGAATCTCCCAAATTCCCCAGAATGATCCAGGCTGCATGCTGTTTGGGAGACTCCAGTTGTAGTTCAAATAAGTAACACTTCCATGCTCTGCAATAAACCCAGGGCCTATATTTAACCCCACCCCTACCCAACCAAGGAAACATAACAATATGAATCAACTACAAATTATACACATACTTTTGCATCTTGTGCCAATCAATGACATTCTTGATCTCATCTGGCTCTGAGGCCAAGTGAGGCTAGATATAATCCCAGGCATCTGAGAAGAGTCACTTCACCTCTTAGCAGCACTGAGGAAATGGGGTAAGTTGAATGAGACATGATGGCAGACTTCCCACCCTGGAGTATTTCTATACGACACAGTTATAATAGATTGATACCACATTAATTGCCATTTCTCTATCCTACGGAATCCTGGGATTGGTAGTTGGGTGAAGTACTTAAAATACTTTGCCAGAGAACTGTAATCCACTCTTCATAGCTGTAGCACTAGCATTCTCTAGGGAAATTACTACACATGGCATTTAAACTGCAATTGAGCTAGAAAAAATGGTTTTGGTAATACCAATCACACAATGATGCCTCTGACCTATAGCTGCTGTGTCCCTTATGCATGATTAGGGCATCCTTTTTCATTGATGGGGAAAACCCATCAATGACTTCCCAATTACACTAGTCCCAGGTGTGAAACATCACTCCCAGGGCAGTTACGCAATTGGCAGTCACATAGTGTCACTGTCCCCGCTGATTCCCTTTAATTTTTTTCCTATTTCTTTTCTCTTCTTTTAAAACTTTAGTCGCAGTAGCAGAGCTCTGGGATTGCATGAAAAAGTTAAAATAAAAATAAATAAAAATAAATTTAACAAACCAGAAGGCATGCTGGGTAAAGCATGGGGCAGAGAGGCAGATTTAAGGGGGAGTGCAGAAAAAAGCGTGATGGCAGCAGTAGTCCCAGTCACATGATTGTGAAGACGTGTAATAATGGCTGAAAAGAGTGTGTTTCCATTGCTTTTAAATGGACGTGATTGCTGCTCATGTGGTAATATCATTGAAGTCCAAGCACCTCACCAAACTACAAAGCTCAGGTTTTCATAAAATGGCACCATGGTGTTAAATGGTATCAAATGGCTACAATGTGCAACATGGATACAGTCATAGAATCATAGAGTTGGAAGAGACCCCAAGGGCCATCCAGTCCAAACCCATTCTGCCATGCTGGAACTCAAAATCAAAGCATCCCTGACAGATGGCCATCCAGCTTCTGTTTAAAGACCTCAAAAGAAGGAGACTCCACCACCTTCCGAGGGAGTGTGTTCCACTTTTGAACAGCTCTCACTGTCAGGAAGTTCCTCCTAATTCATAGTGTTGTCCAAGTGCAATGGATAATAACTTCCAGATTCCCACTGTCACTGGAGATTATCACACCAGGACAGGGACGGGAGCGGATTGCTCTCTCATCCTTATCCCATCCATGACTGCGCTCACGTGAAAGAAATTCACAAATGTTGCGTTGATCTGGTCTTGTCCCACCAGTGATTTGTATTAATGGGTTCTTCCATTAATACAAAATGAGGGGAAATGAGGGGACAATACCACTTCACTCATGGGACAATGACAGGAACGGTGCAACATCATATGAAAGTCTTTTGTGCGATTGCTGTCATTTGCACTTCCCGGATGGGACAATGTGCAGATCAGCACATTGCCTTAAAGTCCTTCCCGCGATTGTGTGGGAAGGATGGGACAAGGATGTCCTGTCCCATCTGATACTCTCCACTGTTTTAGTCCAAATGATTGTAGGCTACATTATGGAAAGTCTGAGGAGAAACACAAAATTGGCCTCCATTTTAAGTGGCAGGCTCACTGAAGCTGTCCTGCCACATAAGCCAGGAGGAGAAACAACTCCCACCTTGACTGTCACTATATTTATCATCTCTGTCACTGAGGAACGTGGCAGGTATGGCTCCTCAGAACCCACCAAAGGCCCACTCTGGACAGATGGGCCTGTGTTATCCTGGCTGAAGTGACCACAACCAGTGAATAGCCAGTTGTGTTCTCCAGAGCAGAAGTGATGGTATCATCCAGTTGTGGTAGTGGTGATGGTGGGAAGGCACAATTTGCTGCCCTTAGTGTTCCACTGCCTGAGGCAAATGCTTCCTTCTGGCTCAAGCCTGTTTTCTTGAAAAGATTACATAGAGTTCATCTAGACTGTAGAAATAATGCAGCTGGACACTACTTTAATTGCCATGGCTCCATCCTACAGACTCCCACGATGTGAGGCACCAGCATTCGTTGGCAGAGAAAGCTAAAGACCTTGTAAAATTATAAATCCCAGGATTCCATAGGATGGTGTTACAACACTTAAAGTGGTGTCAAACTATGTACATTATTTCTACAGTGTAGATGCACCCATAGTTCCAGCCTGACAAGTTGCATCCCCTCTTTTTCACCAACCGAAAAGGCAGATTTTTGGTTGCTTCGCACCCAGTTTTCTATGTGGATTTTTGAAATGTGTAGCTGTATAAGAAAATGTGATGTCCACAATTGCCTTCAGTCCTTTTTTAAAGTTCCTCCTTTAAATGTGTTCACTGATTGATTCTACAACGAGGCAGTATCTTTGTCCAGCACAGAGTCTGCAGACAATTCCGTTGAAAATTAATTCACTGTTTCCTAATTTATTAAACTTTCAATAACAATTTCCAACATACTATAAAAGAATCATGTAGCATCTTTGAGACCGTGAAAAATAAATTTTTGGAATAAACTTTCATGCATAAAATGGAAATTTTCTCAGTCTCAAAGGTGTAACAGGATTCTGATACATATATTTATGCTGAAACATGGTGTTATTTTAGTTGTTAAATGCCAACAATAATACATTTCTGGAGTAATAAATGATAGTTTCTGTTTATATAAATAATTACTTTTCTAAAAGTATAAAATCGATGGCTTCAAATTGATCATTAGCCCCAATCCATTGAATCAATGGGCATTTAGCAGGCCAACACTTATATAAATTCCAAATATTCAGTGGGTATACTCTAGCTGGAACAAACATATTGGTTTGTTTGTCCCGGAATAACCGCCCATCGAACGGGATGTGATTTCCTACTTACCCTTCCTGCTGCCACAACATATTTGCTGGAATTGATTTTATGATATTTTAAGTGTGTTAATTTGATTTTAATTCTACTGTAGTTTAATTTAGTTTTAAGGGGTGGGAGGGTTAGGGTGTGGGTTTAAGGAATGTTTTAACTGTTGCCTTTTTAATTGGTTGTACGCCGCCCCAATTGCCGAGCAGAGGGGCGGGTTATAAATAAATTATTATTATTATTATTATTATTATTATTATTATTATTATTATTATTATTATGGTTTAGGCCCATGTATTAATTCTTTACATATTAAGCTGAATTTGTAGATTTACATAGATGAAATCAATAAACTAATTTTACCGATTCAAGGTCAGCACATTAACAGCTTGTTTCCAAGTTCTAGTTCAGAGCCCCAAATTGATTTTGCTCCATATAGCTGCAAGTTTATGACTTCTGACTGTTCTTTCCTTCCTGCCATTTAGGGAGCCGGGGAAGGTATCCAGTACTCAACTCTAGAGTTCAAGGAGACTGGACAGCACCAAATCAAGATAGATAATGACGCTTCTTCCGTTATATATGCTCAAATGCCCACCACCTGTTGACCCAAGAAAGTTGGTTCCCTTGCATTGATCAGGGTTGTGATGGACATGCATCTCATTGTGTGTGTGTGTGGGTGGGAATCAATTCCTCCAACAAATGTGTGTATTTTAATTTTAATGCCAACACTTTAACTGCTTAAGGTGGTAAGAAAGCTGATATTAGGACTGTCAAAGCAATCCTAGCTTGTGGCTCACATATCAAGAAGAGTGTATCATAACACCATTCCTTTTTAATGGGAATGGAAGAGAAAGCAGAGAGGACAAAATGTTTGAAAACCGATGTACTTTCCTTGAACATGATACAATAATTGTGTGTAATGTTGCATTGTTTCCTGCATCCTTTCATACATTCATCAAATTTGAATTTGCCTAAACGATATAACTAGCAGTGTAGTCTCATTTTCGTTTACTCAGACATAAAACCTGTTGCACTTGGTAGCCCTTATGATCCTTGTAAGTATCAGTGTGTTTTGATTGAATTGTCAGCAGGGAAAAGGGAAAGGTAATCAAAAGACATGGAGGAGGGATGGAAATTGAACCCACAATCCACGTGATGCCTTCCCCTGCCTATGAGTAGAGGAAGAAGTTTTGATGGAAGACAAAGTTGACACAAAGTAGAAGAAACATGGACAAAGAAAGACCAGGCCTAGTCAAGGATTTATTTATTTATTTATTTATTTATAATTCATTATGGTATTTTTATTCCACTCTTTAATTGTGAGATCTCAGGGTGGCAAACAAATAAAATAATATAAACAATTTTAATCAACTCCAGATTAAAATCAATGAATATTTTAGACAGGATAAAACAACTCAGCAAACTGAAACAGCTAAAGGATTTCTTAAAACTCTGTACATGTTGGGAAAGTAACTGAAGCCACAAAGGTGTTGATAAAAAAATCATGTTTTGACCTGGTGCCGAGAAGAAACTAACAGTGGTATTGGTCAAAAAAGGGAAGCAATTGTTTCAGCTCATTTCAAGGAATGCACTCAAAGAAATTGTGCAGAGGAGAACTTCGTTTGCAGAAATGGTGGGTAAGCCTTAGTGTGACAGTGAGAAAATGACAAAAATGGTATCAAACAATTACTGCATACACTGTTGTGTTGTCTGGAGTCTGAACAGTGCTAGATTTCTTTTGGAGATGTTGCAACTGGGCGTAATGAAGAGAAGTGGATCTCTGGAAGGAAAAACCACCAAGAGAAAAAGCATTAACACAAACAGGGACCTTGAGTTTGCAATCTACATCAGACCTGGGTTGGAAACGTCCTTTGTTAGACTGCAGTTCTCAAAATTCTTCATATGACAGGGCCAATAGCTATGCAAGTTGGGGATTCTGGGAGTTGTAGTCCCTAAATATATTTTTATTACACTCTGGCCTCATTTTGTTACCCATAAAGTCCAAAAATTGCTCAGCCAATATTTACCTCATGCAGACTCTCTCTTTTCATTAAATCCTTCTTCTTTCTGGGATCATATCTCAGGAAAGGATGATCTTTAAGTCATGACATCATGATGAAAAGAATGAGGGTGAAAATGGTGAGTGAAAATTAAATCCAGTGAATGGGAAACAAAGAAACACAAGACAGTTACAGAATCTTAGGTCCAAAACACACTGCAGAAATAATCCAGTTTGAGAGCGCTCTATCTCCGGGCCTTTGCAGACTGCCAAAAATAGTGCAAATTGAGTCCACTTTAACTGCCCTGACTCAGTGCTAGGGAATCATGGGAACTGTAGCTTATTGTGGCACCAGAGCTCTCTGACAGAGAAGGCTCAATATCTCAGAAAAAAATACATTTCCCATGATTCCCTAGCACTGAGCCAGGGCAGTTAAAGTGGACTCAATTTGCACTATTTCTGGCAGTCAGTGCTAGTATTGCAGCCACTGGCTCACAAATCACAAGGTTGTGAGTTCAATACCAGCCAGGAGCTCAGGGTTGACTCAACCTTACATTCTTCCAAGGTTGTTAAAATGAGTACCCAGCTTGTTGGGGGCAGTTAGCTTACACATTGTAAACTGCTTAGGGAGTGCTTAAGTGCACTCATAAGCAATATAGAAATGTACTTGCTATTGCTATTGCCTTCTGAGAGGAAGAGGGGGACAAGCAGTCATGGCAGCTAACCGCCTCCTGATGCCAGCTACGTATGAACGTGCACACAGCAGCCAGCTGTGTAAGCATGAACCAGCTGGCTTCAGGAAGGTGTTGGCAACTGGAGCTGCTCCCCAACCCCAAACCCTTCTGAAGCTTGATGCTGCTCAACATTCACACAGCAGCCCCATACTTTGGAAGTAACGGGACAAGCGAACATGGCTGCCAAAGCTGGCTGATGTATGAATGTGCACTCAGCAGTTGACTTTGGGAAGGCACTTGCAGCCACAGGGGGGTAACCCTAACCCTAAAAGTGGACTCAATTTGCACTATTTCTGGCAGTCTGCAACCCCCCACAGTCACTGTAAGGGGGAGGGGGGGGAGAGGAACCGAATCACAGCCACTGACTCCATGTGGCTGCCTGAGAAAAAGAACTGCAGCAGAAAGGCCCTATCGCATGAAGGCAGTAATGGAATAGCAGCGAGCTTGAGAGCCTATTGATGGTTTTTTTTATTTTATTTCAATTAAAAAAAAACATTGAACATTTTATACAAACATACCAACACATATTGCATTCATTCCAACATTCGAACACGAACATACTCCTGACTACACATATACAATACAATATTCCTATTGATGGGTTTTGCCTGTCAGTGAAAAGGTGCGTTATACTAATGAATGAAAGTCAATAGGACAGATATAATGTCATGTGATAAATACTAAATAAAAACGCCTTTATTCTCTTGAAATTCTGCTTTTTAACCTCATATGGAGATCCTAAGTCCTAAGAGATAGCAGTAAGGAACCATGCTTGTTTCAGTTCCCAAGCCTGGGAGCAGCCATTAAGAAAGCACTTTTAGGTGACTTTTGCTGCTTAATGTTGGTAAGCTTTTTAGCTGATTGATGAGTTACTGTTCAATCCATGTCAGTTTTAAAGCATGATGTTTATTGCATTCTATTGTAATGCTGTTTGTTACCACTTTATTCTATACATATGGATAAAAGGCGGTCTAGTAGAAGCTTCAAATAAGTAGGTGAAAAAAGGAAGGTTTTTCATTCATTTCTCACCTGTCCTCTCTCTGCTTTCTCTGCATTTCCTAGAAAGAAATTGCAAGAGTCTTAGAGCAGCACCACACATTATGAATGACACAAGAACGTTTGTGAAAATGGCACCACAGAAATGCCACCTAAACTATGACACTCATTTCATGCCATCATGCATGTCCAGCCTAGAATATTTTACTGCCTGAAGCAAAGAAAGAGAACAATCTCTGTTTCTGTTCCATACACAGAGTTCCATACACAGACTGGGCTGGCTATTGAATGTTCCTTCAGCATTGGCAATGGGAAAGAGACCTCCATCATATTTGATGTCAGAAAGCTACTTTAGGGTGTGTTGTGCTGTGTGCCTTCAAGCTATTTCTGACTTATGGCAACCCAAGGTGAACCTATCACAGGGTTTCCTAGGGCTGAGGGTATAAGTCACCCATTCTATGGCCAAGTGGGCAATCAAACCCTTGTCTCCATTTGTAGTCCAGCACTCAAACCACAACCCCATGCTGGGGGTTGCAGACTGCCAGAAATAGTGCAAATTGAGTCCACTTTAACTGCCCTGACTCAGTGCTAGGGAATCATGGGAACTGTAGTTTATTGTGGCACCAGAGCTCTCTGACAGAGAAGGCTCAAAGTCTCAGAAAAAAAAAAAAATTCCCATGATTCCCTAGCACTAACCCTAACCCTTAAAGTGGACTCAGTTTGCACTATTTCTGGCAGTCTGTGGACTGAGATTGATTTCTGAGCCACTGGTGGCTGCTCCCTGAAATTTCCAGGAAAGAAAGAGACAGTTGTAGATCCAGTCAATGGGCACAAATATGGAACCAGTCTCTTGCACATTAGGAAAAAAAAAAACTCTGCTGGTCCCCTACATCAGATAGCATAAGAAGCATTGGTTTAGGGTGTTCGGGGGAATCATGTGGCAACCACAGCTCTATCCATTGAAAGAAGGAAACTGTTGAGGAGGCTTGGGTGGAACAGGTCTGTCACTGCCTCCCCCCCAGCATCTACCATCCCAGTCAGTTGCCTCACTCTGGGCAACTGGGAACAGGACACAAGTATAGCACTATGATTCCACTTAAACTGCCATAGCAAAATTCTACGGCATCCCAGAACTTTCATTTTAGAAAGTAGTATTTAGTAGTATTTAGAATTCTCAACCAAAGTGCTCTAGTGCCTC
>CM034703.1:319923967-319936374 GCA_020142125.1 Phrynosoma platyrhinos
GGGGGGGGGGGGAAGAGGATGCAACAGCTAAAAAGTAGATTTTGAGAGGGATCTTGGTCATTTTATGACGTCAGTAGAGAATTCTGACCTCCACAATGACCAAAACAATGAGTGAGTTACATTGGCATAAGCTAGATTACTAAAAGGAGGGCAGCCCATGTATTCTATCACAGATTTTATAAACCAGGCTCCAGTGCCAAGGGGTTTGTTGCCATGTGCCTTCTGAGTCATTATCAATTTATGGCCACCCTAAGGCAAACTTATTACAGGGGTTTCTGAGGCTGAGAGTGTGTGACTTGCCCAAGGTCATTTATTGGGCTTCCATGGCCAAACAGCGCATCAAACAGTGGTTTCCAGAATTGCAGGACAAAATAATTATAAAAGAGAGGAGCTTTGGAGCATGTGTTTTCCCCCCTCCTCATATCACATAAAAGCCAGCGCCTACAGGGCCATCCTGACTGTTAAGTAGAGTGAGATAGGCACCTCAGGGAGAAAATTTCTGCTGTTATGAAAGATTGTGGTACAGTGGGCCCTTGGTATCTGCTGGGGTTTGGTTCCAGGACCCTCTGTGGATACCAAATCCATGGATGTTCAAGTCCAATTCAATATAATGGCATGGTGAAATTGCATCCCTTATATAAAATGGCAAAATCAAGGCTTGCTTTGTCAGTACCAACTAAGGTAGACCCACTGAAGGGAGAAAACTTATGTAACTGTTTCCTTACCATATATTCACTGTGTGTACACTAGTTGGGATTAATATTATTTTAGTCCAAATTATTAGTTATTTAATTGATTATTACATTATTTCCTTTCCTTATTGTGCTTCAACCTTCCAGGCTATTTGTTAACAATGAGGTTATTTATTATTGCACCTTGGGTTGCCAGAGTGAAAACTGGAGAGGGGTCCTGTGCCTCCAACAATTGTTCAGAAGAGGGAATGCAAGCAGGTGTTGCTTGTTAAACTAGCCGCACAACAAGCAACACATGCTGAGTTTCACTCTTCTACACTACATTAAAAGTACTCCAGTTTTCACTCTGGCATCCCTATAACCTGATAAGACTGGAAAGAAATGTGTGTGGGATTTTCTGCCTCCTTGTCTGCCTTTGGTTGGATGGGGGCAGTTGTGTTGTTTCTACTCCACCTTAGGCAGCAAGACATCTTAGGTAAGACCTTGAGACTTATTTATTTAAAGTTTCTCCAAGTGAAGCATGAGGAAATTCTTAATTAAAATCATCTTGGCCCTCAGTTTTCAAGACCCTTGACTCACCTGTCTGCCTTTCTCTTCCACAGCGACACAACTGCTCCGAGAACAGCTGGGATGATCACCAGCACAACCAACAGCACTGTCACAGCCCAAATCCAGACTGGAATCCCCTTTCTAGTGTGTCCTGTGGATGGGGCATCTGTAGTCTTAGTGACAGGAGGATGTGACCAGTGGGATGCTGCCAAAGAGGTGGGTTGTGCAGAAGGAAAATCCTCGTGGGTGATTCGGGTGGTGCCTTTGCAATCAGAAAGAAAAAAAGTTTATTTATTTATACAACCAGGATTTTCCCCATGTGATAAGGTCCTATTATGATTCTGTGATCATGGATGACCCTACTTCAAAAAATTACCCCTGGCTGGGAGGTGGCTCAGGGTGCCTGCAAAAATAACCTTTTCCAAGCTTTGCTTTCTCTTCTATGGATGTTATCACACGGGGCAAATTTGCTGGTTAATCTACACAAATCCCAAACAAAAACTGGATTCATGCCTCGCGTTTTCACACGATGTCGCACAGAAACTGGACAGAAAGTGGACAGAAACTGGTGTTATCTGAGATCTTTTGAAATTCGGTTGTTTGGAGGAAATGCAAATGCAAAATTAAGGTAATTTCGCATTTACCATAATGTAAAAAGCAAATGCGCATTTGGGAGCATTTCCCTGCTTTTCCCATGGTTCCAGCAAGCATTCCTCTATCTGCGCATGTGCAAGAAGCTCATTTCTAGTTCATTTACGGGCTTTTCTCACCTGTGTGTGAATGTTAAATGCGCTTACTTTAATTTCGCAATTAAGGTAATTACGTGTGAAAGCCATTTGCAGAATCAAGGTTTATTTTCGGTTTATTTTTGGAATGCCTCATTTCCCCTTTATGATCGCTTTCTGGCCCACGTGGTTTGGGGATTTCGGTGAAAAGAGATACATGGTTCCAAAAATGTGCTTCTTTTACCAACACAACTCTAGGAACTGGGTGAAGAAAGCAAAAAGAAAATAATATTCCAACATCCCCATGTTGAAGGCAGGCTCTAGCAGGGAAGGGAACCTACAGGCTTCCAGATATTTGGATAGCAACTCCCATCAGATTCAGCCAGCATAGCCAATGACAAGGATTATGGGAACTATAAGACAAAATCCCTTCCACACTACAGAATGGTACAACTTTAATACCACTTTAACTGCCTTGGTTCCATCCTATGGAATCCTGGGATTTGTAGTTGAGGAAAGGGCATTTAGAAGTCTCACCCCCAGAACTCTAGTCTCTCACCCAACTACAGGCCCCAGGATGCAGCTATGGCAGTTAAAGTGGCATCAAAGTGCTATAAGGGCCCCAGTTTTGGAGGGGATCTGATTACACCACTTATGCCAAGGTCCCTCTGAGGGCTGGGCAGAGAAACTTGAAGGAGAAGGTTGAAAGAACTTTCTGTCCCTTCTTCCTCACCAGTTCTTTCATAGTGAGGCTGTAGCTATTAGAGCAGATGGAGCAAGGAGTGGGATTATGCAAGCATTTGATTCATTTGGTGAGTGGAGGTGGTGTTGGTAGAACAGACTGGCCCTGGGCATCATGCCTTCCATTTCTCACCTGCCAAACTTGACAGGACTTTGGGTACTGTATCTTATATCTGAATCCTGGTAGCAAAAAATAAATATGAATCTAACCATAGTCTACACATTTTTCTTGTCTCTGATAAAAGACACACAGTATCGACTTGTTGCTATACATGTTCTCTTGAGAGCTGCCATCTTCTTTTTCCATCTGAAATTGGTTGGAACACCTTTGACCAATGGGCGGCGCATGGCGTCAGTGTCACTGAGGCTGTGACTCCATTCTGAGTATTAATGAACTTTAAAAGAACTATTCAAGGTGGTGAACATGTTTTTGGGATAGGATTCAGCACCTTGGATAGATAGTTTAAAATTCAAGACTAGAATCCAGAGTGGAATGAATGCTCCACTGAATTTCTGCACTGGAGAAATAAAGTAATTTCACACCGCCTTAAATTCCAAGGCACCATGCTATGCAGTCCTGGGATTTGTGGTTTGTTGTGGCTCCAGAGCTCTCTGACTGAGAAGGCTAAATACCTCACAAAACTACAAATCCCAGAATTACTTAGCATTGTACCATGGCACTTAAAGTGGTGTCAAAGTGCATTCATTCTGCAGTGCAGATGCAGCCATAGAAGCTAACAGCTACCCTTTTCTTTAACAGAAGTCTGACCGATCAGAAAATAGGCAGTTTTCCTGGGTTATTGAGGTAAGTCACAAGTAGAGCTTCGAGTCTTTACTTTCTGTAATCAGATACTTTTGCATCTGAGGAAATAGACCTAGGAGCGTATTGCTCTGCTAAATAAAGCATCTTACCTCTCCCAAATTCAATTCTAATTCGGGTGGCATCTGGATACTATAGCAGGGATTTTGCCACCGAATCTGCCGCCCGAATACAGCCTGAGTCCAACCCTGGTCCTAGGAGTGCTCCAGTGGCCATTTTCTTAAGTCAGAAAACTCGTGGTTTGCAAAAGAGGTGTGCTCAGCTCACCAGAGACTGGGCAGCAAATTTGGCAGCAAAATCTTTGAGATAGCGTCCGGATGCCACCTGAATTAGAATTGAATTCTGGAGAGGTAAGATGCTTTATTTTAGCAAAGCGATAAACTCCCTAGTCTATGAAAGCTGATGCTAAAACATCTTTCACACAGTTAGGGCCGATACAGACCGGCCTAAAGGGCCGGCCTGGGGGTGGAGTTGGGGTGGGGTGGCCGCACGCTGGTTGCCCCGACTCTACCCCAATGCCGTCATCACACCACACACCCAACTGCACAGCGCGTGGCATCAGGGTGCCCCATTGGCGTAGCATGCACACACACTGTGTCAAAGGGGTGCAAAAGAGCTGTGGCTGCAGCTCTAAGGATGGCTTTTTGCCACCCGAAAAAGGAGAAGCATTTGACAGCTCTTTTTGGAGTGGCAAAAAGGTGGATCGGGGCCATGGCGTGTGGTTGCCACAGCCCTGATCTGGTGCTCCCAGGGGCAGCACAGAGCAGCCCCTTATGGGCCATCTGCATCGGTCCTTAGTCTGAAAGAAGCTACAAGATCCATTTGCACACTGATATTCCAAAACTAACAAGGCTATTGTCTCTGAATTCCACTTTCTGCAAATTAGCTAGGCTGCTGTGAAAGGCACAGGAGTTAGGGAAGTATAAAGGCTTGCCTCTTGGAAAGATTTTTATTTTCACTAAAGCAACTGTTTTAAGATGTATCCACACTGTAGAACAATAGCAGTTTGAGATTACTCTGTATAGTCATGTATAAATCTAGAACTTTTAGTAAAAAAATTGACTCCAAAACCCGGTGTTGACTTAAGCTCTGGTGCCTCACCAAATTTCAAATCCCCAGATTCCCTGGCATTGAGCTATGACAGTGAATGTGGTGTCAAGCTGCTTTAATTCTACAATGTGGATACACCTGTAGTTTATTCTGCTGTTAGGTGGCTCTGCTTGTTTTTGATGCCTTTTGCTATTAGGGGCAAATAGTATATTTTGACCAATGAGCGGGGAGGAAGGGGGAAAACACTTTGAGTGAGGATGCTTTTGCAAAAACAAAGGTCACAGATGTAGGGACACAGGAACTTCTCTTATACAGAGCCCATTGTAGCCCAGGAATGGGAAGACATGGCCCATAGGGACCACACAAGCTCACCTGTTCCTGTGTCCTCCTCCCTTTTGAACCCTATTAACAGAAAATTAATTAAGAAAATAATAAATAAATTAAAAGCAATTAAAAACATAACAATAATAATAAAAGTACAGCTCACATGCCCTCTGTTAAAAGACCCTTCTGCAACAAGCAGTTAACAACCAAAAACCAGTCTAAATAAAAAGATCTTTGCCTGTCAGTGGAAGGAAAGCAGAGAATGGGCCAGCCTAACCTTCCAGGGCAGAGAGTTACATAGCTTGGGAGCAGCCACCAAGAAGGCCCTGCCATGTGTCCTTGCCCCAATGACTGTTGTGGGACTGAGAGAAAGCCCATCCCTGGGGATCTTGAAAACCTGGCAGGCTCATACAAGAAAACATGGGCTGCTGTTACACTGCAAAATTAATGCACTTTGACACTGCTTTATCTGTCATAGCTCCATCCTATGGAATCCTGGGATGTGTAGTTTGTTGTGGCACCAGAGCTCTCTGACAGAGAAGCATAAATAGCTCACAAAACTACAAATCCCAGAATCCCATAGCATTGAGCTGTGGCAGTTAAAGCAGTGTCAGACTGCATGAATTCTGCAGTCTAGATGCAGCCATGGTCTTTCAGGCACTTCGGACCCAAGTTTAATTAATTATTTCAAGCAAATTTTTAAATAAGGAGAACAACAATTCTCCACAAAAGCAAGTCACAAAGACTTGCTTTTGAAAAAAAAAGTGGGGGGTGGAGAATGAGAAGGTTATTCAAAACATACCCTTTAGCTTTATTTCTACAACTGGGGAGGGAATTAAGTGTCCAGAAGGTCACTTGATTCCTACTCCTATGCTCCAGGAATCCTTCAGTGCATTTTAAATTTACCTGTGTCTTTTTCTTCTGTGAGTGGACTCAAGCAAATTTCAGAGATCCAAGAAGAATTGGCAAGGGAATGGCACTCCCAGTGTCCCCAAACCACTTGCCGGATGGGATATATTGTTATGGTAGACCCTCGGTTGCTCTTCTTAGCCCATCGGGGGTTACCGAGTCGCTTTGAATTCAGCATCCATCGAAAAGAGTCTTCTGTACCCAGCGAATTGCAGTGATGGCAGGTGAGCTTCATAGAGGATGAACCATTCCACTCAGAGGAGACAAAGAGATTGTTATGGCAGCCTGAAGAGAGAAGAGGAAAGAGGACTGAACACTAAACACATCCATCTTCGTTGGTAAGGCCCTCTGCCACAGATTTACTTGGCAGCAGTGGGAACAATCACTATGAGCCACAATGTTAATTTTCCCACAGAGAATGCTGCATTGTTTGGTCCAGCAATATGCCACTCAATGTGCCAAATATATGCTAAGATCCTGTATCATTCTTGTATAGTGAAAATCTACACTCATGTGGTTAAGATGTTGTGCTACATCGCTCTTCTGCTGAATATCAATATACAACCAAATGCAGAGCTGTGAGTGTGATTGCTGTTTTGGCAACCCCAGGGTATTGTAGGCGCCAAGGAGTAGGTTGCCGACCCCTGTTCTAATGTTTAGGTGGAATCTCTTTTCCTGTAGCTTGCATCCATTGTTCAGGGTCCTAGTCTCTGGAACAGCAGAAAACAAGCTTGCTCCATCCTCAACATGACATGACCCCTCTCTAGGGTGTCACCCAGTGTGGATTGTACTCCCCGCACCTCCCTAATAACACGACTGCATAAGCTTTCGTAGACTTGGTGTACTTCCTCAGATGCATGAAGTGAACAGGTGCCCAAAAAGGACCTTTATAATCAGACTGCATGAATAGCCATTGGAATGCAAAATTTCTGGGAGTGATGATGAAATGATAAGTTCAGTTTTAATTACGGTTGGTGAGGGATAAAGGCAGGAGGGAAGATCACCATACCACAAATTTTGCAAGTTTATGACTATTCACACAGTCTGGTTATAAAGGTTCTTCTTGGGCACCTGTTCACTCCAGGCATGTGGGAAAGTAGACCAAGGGGCCATACAGACCGGCCAAAAGGGCCAGCCTGGGGGTAGAGTTGGGGCATGGCCACTGCACGCCGGCTGCTCCAACTCCGCCTTGATGCTGCTGGCATGCCGCCCACCCAAATAGATGGCGGGCAGCGTCAGGGCACTCTCTTGGCACACTGTTCACACACGCTGCACCAAAGGAGCACTGAAAAACTGCCACTGCAGCAAGGGTGGCTTTTTGCCACTCTAAAAAGAAGCAGCATTTGCCAGCTCTTTTTAGAGCAACAAAGTACCGGATTGGGGCCAAAGCATGCGGTTGCTGTGGCCCTGATCCGGCAAGGAAAGGGGCGGCAGGATGCTGTCCCTTAGGGGCCATCTGTACAGCCTCCAAGTCTACAAAAACTTAGGCTACAAATGTCTTTCTCTCCATTAATCTCAAAGGTGCTACACGATCCCTTTGCATACTACATGTACAACAGTTTACACTTGTAGAACTTTGCCTACACCACTGTGAACTGAATGCAGACATCATGCCATGCCCCAAAAGTACAACTGCATCCCTAGAATCATAGAATCATGATTCTATGGTTCTATCACAACATGCCCCAAAACTACAACTGCATCCATATGGAAACTTATATGTGTGTAAAACCCAACAGGATGCCAGTCATGCTAGTCATCCCAATATCCAACTTGGGCCCAGAGTGTCTGAAAAACCATTTCTCCCTATAGGAGCCTACATGAGTTTTAAGATCTTTAGAGTTTTACTGTGGGTGCATCTACAGTGTAGAAACAATGCAGTTTGACACCACTTAAACTTCTATGGCTCCATCCTACAGAATCCTGGCAGATTTCTTCTGCCCTCTTTGGCAGAGAAGGATAAAGACCATGTAAAACTACAGGGATTCGCTGCATTATTTCTATAGTCTACACCTTCAGTCCCACCACAGTCCCTGAGAGAGCCTTCTTGGTGGCTGCTCCCAGGCATTGTAATTCTGTGGCCCTGGAAGTCTAGGCTACCTGTTCTAGATGCCCCCCACTACAAATCCCTGTAATCCATAGAATGTGGTCATGGCAGTGAAAGTGGAATCATAGCACTTTAATTGTGTAGTATGAGGGAGCCCAGGTAATATAAACACCTTGCAGGAAGGGGAAAAGAAAAGGAAAAAAACCCTGGCAGTCTGAGTGTTGGCTACCATTCCTGCTGGTCTCAATTAAACCAAATTGGTTAAAACACAAATCAGTTTAAAAGGACAAATAAGATGTGCACATATGAAAACAATCCACATCTAAAGCTCCTCATTTAAAATTCACAATTTAAAAATCATATGGATAAATCTGTTGGAAAAATCTATTTAGCCTTGCCTAAAGCATACATGTTACATGGGGAAATTTTCCAGGCTCTACACCGCCGTTGGGAGTTGTAGTTGAAGAAAGTAAAATTTCCAAGCTCTCTTGGGTGTTGACACTTGGCCTGAAGAACAAAAAGTCTCAGTGGAGAGAGGCTATCAGATATCTTGGTTATTAGGATTTTTTTCTTCTTTCAATTTGCTGCCTCCAGATGGCTGGCTGATTTACAGTGACAATGTGAGAACAAAACAGTTTGCAATAAACAGATGAAAAAGAACAGCAGTTGAGAATGACAACCAGTAGACTTGCCAGCCAAATTAGAAGCAAAGCAACTGTCAACATGAGAGAGGTGTGCTTAGCAGCAGTTCCCAAAAGCTAGTAAGGAGGAAAAACCACACACCTTTGTTCAGTGGGATGTGTGCTGTCTCATAGGTTTGTTGTTGTGTGCCTTCAAGTCATTTCTGACTTATGGCGACCCTAAGGCAAATTCATCATGGGTTTTTCTTGGCAAGATTTGTTCAGAGGGTTTTTCATTTGTCTCCCTCGGAGGCATCCTGGTTTCTAGAGTCGTAGTCCAACACTCAAACACCATACTGGCTTTCCTTTGCACAGGTATGTGGTTTTAAAATTGTGTTAATCTGTGCTCATGGTTCTATAGATTAATATACTTTTAGACTGCTACAATATTTCTTTTAAAAAACAAACAAAATCAAACTACTCTATATTGTTTTAAACTGATTTTATTGGTGTGAGATCTTGTGATTTAGGCAAAGGTACAAAGGTTCCAAAGTGTGGAGTTGGAGACAAATTCTGCAGATTACACAGAATGCTAAAAAGACAAATCAAGGTCTTCCATGATATTCTTGCAAACAAGATAATAAAATGTGGGCTAGACAATATAACTGTTAGGCGGATTAGTAACTGGTTGACTGAACAAACCCAAAGGGTGCTCAACAATGGCTCCTCTTCTTCATCCTGGAGAGAAGTGACCAGTGGGGTGTCCAGTGGGGTTCTGTTCTGGGCCCAGTGCTATTCAATATCTTTATTAATGACTTGGATGAAGGAATAGGGGGCTTGCTTCTCAAATTTGCAGATGACACCAAATTAGGAGGAATAGCTAATACCCCAGAAGACAGGATGAAAATTCAAAATGACTGCAATAGATTAGAAAGCTGGACCAAAGCTAACATGAATTTCAACACAGAGAAATGTAAGGTACTGCACATTATATATATATAATGAAATGCATAGATATAAGATGGGGAACACCTGGCTTAACGTGACAATGTGTGAAAGGGATCTAGGAGTCCTAGTAGACCACAAGTTGTATGAGTCAACAGTATGATCCCGCAGCTAAAAAGGCCAATGCAATTTTAGGCTGCATCAATAGAAGTATAGTATAAGGGAAGTAATAGTGCCGCTGTATTCTGCTTTAGTTAGGCATACTGTGTCCAGTTCTGGGTACCACAATTAAAAAAGGATGTTGAAAAACGAGCGTGTCCAAAGGTTGGTGACCAAAATGGTGAAGGGTCTGGAAACCATGTCCTATGAGGAACAACTTAGGGAACTGGGTATGTTTGGCCTGGAGAAGAGATGGGTAAGAGGGGATATGATAGCCTTGTTTAAATATTTGAAGGGGTGTCATATTGAGGATATGGGCAAAGGACATGTGGTTGCATGTGACCACCAGGGCCTCTCAGGGATCAAAAAAACATTTTTGGATGATTGTTGAGCAGTCTAGGATTTCTCTTCCATTAATACACATTAGTGTGTCACAATCTGTCAAGTCTGGTAGGCAACAGTTAAAAAAAAAAAATCAGGCTTCAGTAGTTAAAACTCAGGAAATATTTATTCAATAACTATAGGTCCACACCAGAGACGTTCATGTCAGAACTAAACAGCAAGCATTAGCAATGCCTAATGAAACTACACATAATTTCAAATTATTGGGAGGCTAATTGCTAATTCGTTACAAATTCAAGACAACTTTGTTTCTCTCATTTCCCATACTGCCCCCTCCTTATTCCTTCAGCCAGTTTTCTTCCCAGAAGAATGATCTTGAGTAATCTCCAATCAAGCCTGCCTCCTTTATGTTTCTCTCATATCACCTGTGGAAGCGATAACCACTGCCTTACAATAATTGCTTCACTGCAAGCTATTTGTGTTTGACTAGCCTTCTTTGGCCTGTCCCACAATCATGAAATCTAGCATTCCATGGGCACTTCCACTAAAGTGCCAACTGCTTCAATTCCAATGATCAACTCCTCCTTATAGGTCAGGATCAAGTCCAGGATTGCTGATCTCCTTGTTCCTTCCTCCATCTTTTGAAAGATAAAATTATCTGCAAAGCACATCAGGAATTTGTTGGAAAGATTATGCTTAGCAGAGCTAGTGTCCCAGCAAATATCAGGATAATTGCTGCTTGGAGATTTCTGAGATTTGTTTCAGAAAAACATTATCCATCACCTTGTCTTGGTTCAGTGGCCTTTAGTAGTGGCATCACTAGGGTTGGGGGTCACCCAGTGTGGCAACTCATGGTGTCACCCCCATGGACCTCCTAGGATACGGGTGAAGATGGGGATGAGGGTCTCACTCCAGGGAACCTAGCATCCTGCTACCACCATCCTTCCCCAGCTGAGACAACAAAGATGGGATGCTCCCCTGAGTAAGAACGTTTTTTTTAATTACAAAAGATCTCAACTCTCAAGGAAAGAAGAACTCATAGCAAACAGTCACCAAAGAGGACAATCGTCAAAAGGAGCCAAACAGATCAGAAGGGGGAAGCTGTGGGAGAGGGAAGCAGTGATAAAGGTTCATAGCTTCACCCCCATCATCCCCCCCAAAAGGGAGTGGCATGGCAGGAGGAGTCCCTCCTCTGAGGGAAAGGCTGTGGGACACCTCACTGCTGCCCAATGTCACCCCCTCTGAAGGTGTCACCAGGTGTGGTCCATACTCTCCTCACTGTCTAGTGATGCTAGTGGCCTGTAGTAATTCCTATCACAGTGTTGTTTTTCTTTTCCCATTTTTTTTTCCCCAAATGCTCTCCACTGGTCCTGTTTAACCACTTACATAGATTTCTGTACGAGTAAAGTTGCCTTTGACATATAATACTGCTCCCTCTCCTTCCCCCCCCCCCCCCCCCCCAGCTTTTTAAACAGATTATAGGGCCGATACAGATTATAGGCCCTGGGAGTGGCGGATTGGGGGCCGCGGCAACCACATGCTGTGGCCCCGATCCTCCTTTTTGCCACTCCTTTTGGGGGCTGCAAAAGCCCCCCCCCCATAGAGCCACCTTCACGGCTTTTTGTGCGCCTTTGGTGCAGTGTGTATACACGCTGCGCCAAGAGGGTGCCCTGATGCTGTGCGCCATGTGGATGGGTGCGTGGCATCAGGGCAGATTTGGGGCAGCCGAAGTGTGGTTGCCCTGCCCCAACTCCACCCCCAGGCCGGCCTAAGCTGCCAGTCTGCATCGGCCCATAGTCTCCATTTGTTATATTCCAGTCATGAAAGTCATTCCACCAAGTCTCTGTTATATCTATAAAATTGTATTGTACCTTCTTGTACTAGGACTTCAAGCTCATCTTGTTTGTTTCCCAAACTCTGTGCATTGGTGTTTAGACATCTAAAGCATTGTTTGTTCTTATCTTTTATTCTACTGCAAGTTTTACTGTGGTTCCCATTCTCTCCCTCAGCTTCTCTGCTAGAATTCACATCTTTGTGTTTAGAGCTTGCTTTTGAACAGATGTTTAAGCTATCATCTCTAACCCCCAAAAGATTTAGTTTAAAGCCCTCTTGATGAGATTCTCCATGCTTAATATAACTACATGTGTATATGTTAACTTGCTCTGAGGCTCACTTTAACTGTTTCATAGCTTTATTGCTCTTTGCTTGAGTTTTGTATACTCAGTAAAGAGGCCTTAAATATAAATATAAACAGATGTGCAGCTGCTGTGATTGTGCCAGTCTCCTGCTAATCAAGCAACTCTCTGAGAGCCAGAAATCTTGCCTCCTCTTGGGTTGCATGGGGGGAGAGAAGAAGGATCTGTACTTCTCCCTGTTGGGGAATGAGAGATAGTAGTGTTTCTTATAAATTCATATTTACAATCAGGAGACAAGCAACAACCATAGAATCATAGAATCATAGAATCATAGAGTTGGAAGAGACCA
>CM034703.1:319978044-319992686 GCA_020142125.1 Phrynosoma platyrhinos
CCCCCCCCCCCCGCCCCCACATTTCAAATTCCTTGTCAGCCAACAATTCAGCACCTTTCCTTTTCCATATCCAGCTCTCTTTATGCACTGGCTAATTAACAAACTAGATTTTGAAACAGCAAAGTCCTTTAGTACTTATGTTTTATTCCTAATATACCAAAGTCTGTGCACTACATATGGTGGGCCAACCAGAGCTAGGAATCTACTTGGCCAACTCCCAGTATCCCAAAGCCAGCATGACTACTGGATTCTGACTGTGGGATTCTGGGATGTGAAGTCCCCAAAAGTAACTTTTCAAAGTGTAGCAGCTAATGGTGCCCTAGTAGTGACATCACTACTTCCTAACTGCTGCTTATACCAGAGACAAGAAAAACGTGGACCTCCAGGTTTTGTTAGCCTACAACTCCCATAATCCCTCACCACTATGTATACTAGCTAAGGATGATGGGAGTTGTAATCCAAAAACTGGAGGGCCTTATGTTCTCTGTCCCTGACATACATTTTTTCACTGTCTGCAGGGAGGCTCACTTTTCACCCACCACTCACCTCATCACAAAACATAAAGCATGGGCAAGAAGGGTACCTGGCAATCTGGCAGGGCAGCTTCTTGATGGCATGTAGGAAGCCATTGACAGCACTTCGGTGCTTTGGTTCTGACCGCAACAAGGGAACATTGCGAGAATCTGACCTGCAGGGGTTAGAGACCAGGAGAAAGTTCAAAACCATCACATCTAGAAGTCAGAAAGCTAGTTGAAGATCCTTATCCAAAACACTTGAGTCCAGAAGCGTTTTGGAGATGGGATTTTATAATACAACTAGTGTAGTACATAGCTGTGCTGCTTTTGCGAGGCTGGAAAGAGATGTGAGGATGTGTGAAATGGCAGTAATACAAGTGTAGTGCTTGGCACGAATCCACACTTCCTGCCATTTCACAGATCCTCACATCTCTCTCCAGCCATGTCTCTCTCTAGCCTGGGTTGTAAAACTTGAAGTGAACATAGGCAGTGGCAGCATCAACCAGCAGTTCAGTGCCAAAAGCAAAAGATGCAGGTAAGATGATGGGGGGGGGGGCTCATTTGGAGTTTGCCAGTAACTTTCTCTGTGGCGGGGATGACAGGAAACGGCCACACTAGTGCTCTCAGTTGGAGGTTCTCTGAGATGGAGGCATGCTGAGATGAAGAGAAATGGAGGAGTGTGAGGGCAACTGAGTGCAGGAGAGAGGGAGAGAAAGAAATTCTCTCTCTCTCTCTCTCTCCAGCATCACAAAATAAAGCTACATAAAGCTATGTTACATACTATGTTACTTGAATATTCCAAAATCCAAAAATACTCCAGAATTAAAGCACCATCATGTCATCATGTCAATGCTCAAAATTTTTTGGATTTTGGAGTACTTCAGATTTCAGAATAAAGGATCCTCGATCTCTGTTTATTTCATGCTCTTCCAAAGTTTAGGACCCAAACCAATGGATGCAAAGTACAATAGAGGAACTTCCACTTAAACATTAGGAAGAACTTCCTGAGTGTAAGAGCTCTGACAGTAGAATAAATCCTGTCAGAAAGTGATGGACTCTCCTTCATTGAAAGTTTTTAAACAGAGATTGGATGCGTGATTCTCAGGGTACTTTAAGCTGCAGATTCCTGTACTGGCAGCGGACAGACCTTGCAGTCCATTCCACTCTATGCTTCTCTGCTTTTCTCTCAGAGGGGTGGATATGTGTTGTCTACTGTGAAATGGATAGAGAAAGTTTATAAAAAAACAAACATTATATATAGTTCTTGGAGATTATAGAAAACATGAGCATATTCAGAGATGGGAATTGTACAAGGTAGGAAAAAGTCTGGGTGGATGGTATGAAATTATCCACACTGATTGGTTGTTATGCAAATCCTCCACCAGTGCCATTTGTATGTGTATTCCTAAAGATGTCTGGTGTATATGCACAATGGCTGGCTTTTATGCATATTCAAATCACTTCAGCAGGGAAATCTGATACAAATTATTTCCTACAAAGAACTGGCTTAATTCTGGAAAGGTAAGTGAGGGCATGTAGTGTGAGAAGAAGAGACTGGAGAGTTTACAAGATAAGGATTCTTATTATTTTTGGCTCCCTACCCACCGGCTTGTAGCCTCGTCCCACCGGAAGTCCACAGGCCAACTCCTGAAGTCAAAGTTGTAGCTGGCAAGTTTTTTCTGCAAGACAAAACAGGATAGAAAATAGATCAATACAACTTACTAACCAGGGCAGGAACTGGGGGGAATGAACAGTCTCAGGCACTGTTGGATTCCGATCAGCCCTAGCCAACACAGTCAATAGTGAGGATGTTTGGAGCTGCAGTCCAACAACATTTGGAGGGCTATATATATGTTCCATACCCCTGCTTTCAGATGAAGACTATTCATGAAATAAACTGTTTAAGCTCACACACAATATTTTCTCCTTGGATCAAAGAAATTCCTGGCAGAGCCAGACAAATGCAGTACACAGTGTAAGCAAATACATTTCAAAAGTTGGAAGCCACACCAAAGCTATAGGAAAGAGCAAGAAGTTTGTCTTAAGAGATAATGGATAACAGCTTAGGAGGCTCCGGAGTGATGAATACAACGGACTAAAAGGAAACCCTACGTATTCTCCAACTACTGGTGGCTGTAGACGAGTTGTCTTTTATACTAACTACCCAGAATGACTGCACCTTGCTGGAGATTTTCCTAGACCAGAGGACCTGGACCTTTTAATTCTATGTTGGATTGTATACTTAGAAAATAAATCCCTCTGAGTTGCAGCCACTACCATGCATGAACCTTGGCTAATATGCATGGGTATTCAGCAAAAAAGGTTCTTGTTTTGTATTGCAACTCCCAGAATCCCCCAGCCATCCTGGACAGTGGACATACTAGCTGGGTGTTTCTGGGAGAGATAGCCCTCCCCAAAATAATCTTCCTAAACTCTAGCTCAAAGTAGGAGCCAGCTGTTGGGCTAAGGAGCCAATGAGAATGGCACTTATCAGCAGTGAGCTCCCTTACCTTGTGCTCAGGAGTGCCATACCGGTGCGCATCTTCAAGGATGGTGATGAATTGAATGTACTGAGGGTTTGTCCAGCGACCAATGCCTGCAGGGAAGAGTCAGAACTTCAGAGACTGAAGACCCAGCACTGGGCTGTCCCTTCGGCTTGGAACACTTGCTCACCTCTGTGGAGGCACCTCTCCCATCCTCAAAAGTAGTCCTTCAAGCCCTCTTTCCATTTCTCAGTCCCCACACCCACAAGTACATACATATAGACAGATAAATAGACTCTAGTTACCTCCCCACCTATCCATCCCTTATCACTCTTGCGCCCAACATCCGAACTACTCTGTGTTATCTCTCTCCCCCTGTGGAGGTTTGTGTTGAAATTTCCTTGTGACAGGGTCCTGTCATTTATTTACTTGCTTATGGTACCTTGTAAAGCACATTTCTAAGTTATGATAGTACATCATAAAAACAAAACATACCCGAAGTGCACACTTGCTTCCAGGGAAGTCATGGCTCCCTGGCTCAGTCAACTGACGTACCTTTCGCATCCCAGGAAGTGCTCACCTCTGAGGCAGGCGATCCCAGCCAGCAAAAGCATCAGGGTCCCAACATAGTGAGAGATAGCAACCACTTTTGACATTGTTAAATACCCTAAAAAGAGACGGCAAGAGAGAGGGGGAGAGACGTGATTAGCGCAGTACTTTTAAACTCAAAGTCTAGCACACACAGGATGTGTTTATTTATTTATTTATTTATTTTCTATCCCGCCTTTCTCCCCAAAGGGACCCATGGCAGCTCACAATAAAAATTCTAAAAACATATTACAATAAAACAATTAAAAAATATTACAATAAAACAATTAAAAACATCAGCTAAAAACAATATAAAATTACAAACATTGAAGCCACAATACCCATCCCAAATAAAACCCAGCCCATGATTACACATTAAAAGCCTGCCTGAACAGAGCCATTTCTGCCTGCTGATGAAAAGCAAGCAGAGAGGGAGCCAGCCTTGCTTCTTGTGCAATGGCATTCCAGAGGGCAGGAGCAGCCACTGAGAAGGCTCTCTCGTGTCCTCAGCAGGCAAGCCTGTGATGGTGGTGTGACCGAGAGAAAGCCTCCTCCTGAAGATCTTAGGGCCTTTGTAGACTGCCAGAAATAGTGCAAATTGAGTCCACTTTAAGGGTTAGGGTTAGTGCTAGGGAATCATGGGAATTGTTTTTTCTCTGTCAGAGAGCTCTGGTGCCATAATAAAATACAGTTCCCATGAATTCCTTAACCCTAACCCTAACCTTAAAGTGGACTCAATTTGCACTATTTCTGGCAGTCTGCAAAGGCCCTTAGTGCTCTAAGCCATTTTCATTCATGAGGAAATCGTGCCAAAGGCCACCCTGGCTGCTGCTGTACTCCAATGCATCTAGAAAATACCAGGTTGGGGAAGAGCTTTTCTGAAACAATGAGAATTCTGAGGAAACATTTTTAGGGCTGAAGCTAGTTTCCCAATCTCTCTGTTACATTTGTCACACAACACTCACAAAGAATTCTGTATATGGTGCTGTGCTGCAGCTGCCTTGTGATGCAAGGCAGCATCCTCATCCCACCCCAAAAGAATAATATTCTTCTATAAGAAGCTTAGGAGCCAGTGTGTTGCAGTGGTTTGAGCACTGGACTATGGAGGGCAGGGTTCGAATCCCAGTATGGCCATGTAACCCCTGGGTGATCTTGGGCAAGTCACACTTTCTCAGCCTCAGGGAAGGCAATGGTAACTCCTCTCTGAGGAAACTTGCCAAGAAAATCCCACAACAGAGTCACTATAAGTCAGAAATGACTTGAAGGCACAGAACATATTAACATGCTTACTCTTCTATAAGCTTTATTAACCCCCTCCCCCACTGCATTCAAGTTGGAGATAAACTTCCCTTTCTTTGGGAATAAGAACCATCCATCCTCAATGAGTCCCTTGTTCTGGTCATGTCTTCTGACTGGAAGGAGCGAAGCCCAGAGGAGGTCCCAGAGATGTGATGGTCAACTACCTGGCTGTCATAGAGGGTGAACCATGGAGGGTTAATGTCTCTGGCTGAGAATTTGGAGCAGGTGCTGAGAGAAGGCATGGCCCAAGTAATATATTACATAGATGCCATGCACATCCCTTTTGGGCTCAACAGTGATTTTTCTTACAGCACCCTGGCATTTGTCTTGTGCACACCTGTTTGGTTCAGTACAGATTTTGAGACTTCCTGTCCTAAATATAAGACTGTCAGGCTGCTAGTATGTCAGACCCAAGGGTCGATAGGATGAAACCTTGTTGTTAACTGCTCTCGAGTTGACCCCAACTCACAGCGATGATATGGATGAGACATCTCCAAAACCCTGTCTTAGGTCCTGCAAATTTAGTCCCATGACCTCCCTGAATGTGTCCATCCATCTAGTTTGTGGTTTTCCTCTTTCTGCTATCCCCTACCTTTCCTAGCATTGTTGTCTTTTCTAGTGAATCCTGTCTTCTCATGTTGTGGTCAAAGTATAACAGCCTCAGTTTGATCATCTTGGCTTCCGAGGATTTTTCAGGCTTGATCTGTTGAAGACCTATTTGTTTGTTTTGTCCACGGTAACCTCAAAACTTTTCTCCAGCACCACATCTCAAATAAGTTGATTTTGTTCTTATCTGTTTTTTCACTGTCCAGCTCTCATATCCATACATGGTGATGGGGAATATAGAAGTAAGATGCAACCTATCTCTCTCCAAAATTATTTTTGCAAACTCCACCCCCATGTGTCAGAAAAGAGCAGAACTATCATCATAAAATCCACATCTCTCTTCCTCATTTCTTTCCATTCCAAATGAAAAGAAGATACTTTGCCTTGCTGCTCTGCAGGGCTCTGTGGTACTGGAAAGTATTTCTGGGGCCCTCCTGTACCACAGAAAGCTGCAGCAGTTTTTCTAGCTATTTTTGATGGAAGTTCAATCCTTAGTGGGCTGGGGAGCCCTAACTCCTAACACCAAGAAGTTGCTCTTGGTTTTGTTACAGATTGTTTTAAGCAATTGGTAGCAGTTATTTAATTATCTAGAGAAAAATCTTAGTCAGATTTGGGAATCTCCTATAGAGAGACTAAACCTGGGGCCTCTGGCATGTAAAATGGATGCTCTGCTACAGGCTGAGTCTTTCTTATCTGCAATGCTTAGGATCAGAAGCGTTTTGGATTTTGGAATACCTGTATTTGCATATACGTATATAATGAGATATCTTGGAGATGGGACCCAGAGCTAAAAACATAATTCATTTATGTTTCATAAGCACCTTATATACATAGCCTGAAGGTAATTTTATACAATATTTTTTAATAAATCTGTGCATGAAACAAAGTCTGTGTACACTGAACCATAATAAAGCAAAGATGTCATTATCTCAGACACCCATGAAAAAAAGTTTTGGATTTTGGAGGGTTTCGGAATTCCAAATAAGGCAGACTCAACCTGTATTGAGTTATAGTCCCTGCCCCACCGAGTCCCCAAATGACAGTGTAACACTGGAGGCAGAAAATCTTGATGAGAGAATCACAGAGAGAAGCAGCCCATACCTTTTCTGTACAAGTAAAACACAGCAAGCGGGGAAGAGTAATAGGAAATGGACCACAGCACGGAAGCCTGTAAGGACAGAGTAAAGGATGGGTGTACATTACAAAAAAACCTGATGTTTCCGAGACTTTAAAAAACCCCAACAACAACAAGCATGTGGAGAGGCTTCTGGTAGATATCCTGTGTTAAGAGCAGCAGAAAGGAGGAAGCCAAGGGCACTAGGATGAGTTTAATGGTTACAGCAAACAGGGAATCAAGGCTGCAAAGTGAGACACATGGCCAAGGAGAAGATGTATCCATAGCTACAGGTGAAATCTGAGAACCCCAGGGGACACATGTTGCAAGTAAACATGCTATCATTGTGCCCCTAATGAGTTATTGCATTTTTCAGCAGCCTCTTAAAAATAGGCAATGGGCCAGGTGAGGGAGAGGCTGAAATCTGAGCTGCTGAGAAAAGGAGAGAGGCAGTGGCTGTTCAACACACCATTATGAAGAATCAGGGGGTAGAAATTTGGATCACTTCAGTACAAAAGCATGAGAGGTGTGGATCACATCTTTGAATGCTTACACATGTAAATAATTGACTGTCTGTAATATACTCACATGCAAGATGGAAAAATTTAATGTCTCTGTGCTAGCTGAATCATGATGGGAGGCAAGGAGGTTTAATCAAAATAAACATACACTCCTCTCTATAGGAGCATTTAAAAATACATTCCCTCCCCGTCTGAAGTGATTCAGTGGTCCTCATGGATGGCTTCAACAATCACCTGTCCTGTGGCACAGGTGACTGTCCAAGGTGCTCCTCCCAGAGCACCTTAGATCAGCTCCACAGAAAATCCAGAAACCAAACACTGGAGGAACAGGCAGCTTGAAGGCAGCAACCTTCTTCTGCCACCTTCTTCCCCATCCTCTGTGCTAGGGACAGTATCATATTTGTGCCCATTGGCTACAGTTCTTTCTTTTCTAGAAACCTGCCAGGGTTTGGCAGCCAATGGGTTGGTGAGTCATTGGTCCATGGACCACCATTCTGAGTAACACTGGATTCCATATAACTGAGGGAATAAGCTAAAGTTGCACCTGCACTGCAGAAATAATGCAGTTTAACACCACTTTAATTGTCATGGCTCAATGCTATAGAATTCTAGGATTTGTAGTTTTGCTAGATATTTAGGCTTCTCTGCCATAGGTTGCTGGTACCTCAACAAACTACAAATCCCAGGATTCTATAGCACTGAACCATGGCAGCTAAAGCAGTGTCAAACTGTATTATTTCTTCAGTGCAGATGCAGCCTAAGTCTATGAAAGCTTACGCTACAATTTGTTTTGCTCAGTTAGTCTCAAAGATGCTACAAGGTCCCTTTGCATATTGGACTATCATTGTGTTTGACAAACTAACTAGCTGATTTTTGTTTGACTGTGTTACCTTCTACAGGACAACTACACAATGACAGCATCATCAACCACAGCCAAAGAGGTACAGTCCACTCCATCACCTCCATTTCTCTGAGTGAGCACATCATCACTTGTTTCCTGCAAAAGAGCAACAGTATACAGGCTGGATGAGGGAGAAGGAATGGAATAGATACTTACCAGCGCAAGAATGCTGTCTGCATGTTTTTCAAGAGTCCGCGGCTGGTAATATGATTCCTGTGGAAAGAAAGAGAGCATTTGCTGAGTTTGAGTTTTATATCTTGGAAGAAAGGCTAGGGAGAACAACATTAAGAGGAAGGTGAGGGATAAAGGAACTCTCCTTCAGAAGAGCTGATACATGTTTTTCTTCTGATTTCAGAGGATTTGCATGACCTCAAGAAATTAATCAGTTAATCCTGCATTTTGATCTGTAGGCAACAATATTTCATTCCTCTAAAGAAAAAAAAAAGACGGATGCTACATTTTTGATGCCACATTGCTAGTATAACACACTGGAAAAGTCTGGACCAATATACCCATCTTGATGGCTCATGTTGAACTGAAAATTGTTTACAAGAACAACAGTGGGGAAGGGGATCATAGGACCTTCCAAATATGGTTCGATTCCCATCATCCATCACCAGTAGCTATGCTGGCTAAGGTTGATAAGAGTGGCACCCTTATTTCCATTAGGGCCACACATTCCCAACTCATGAACTACTGGTCCTCCCTGGTGATATGTCACTAGCCCCAAATAGACGAGGAAAGGAAAAAAAGACTATATTAAAAGTGAGCATTCTTTTGAAAGCAACATCACTCAGAATGGACTGTTCTCTGTCTTAGATCAGGGGTAGGCAGCCTAAGGCCCGGATGCGGCCCCCTGAGACCTTTGGACCGGCCCCATGCCGGTCCTGCCACTGCCGCCACCGCCCATCATGATGATATTGATTACTGTTGTTATTACTTGTTCTTGGGGTTTTCTTGGCAAAATCTCCACAGGGGTTTTGCCATGGCTTTTCTGGGGCTGAGAGAGTGTGCATGCATATTTTTTTAAAAAAAATAATTTTAATTTTATTTATTTATTTATTTATTTATTTATGGTGCTTCGGCCCCCCAATTGTCTGAGGGACAGCAACCTGGCCCCCGGCTCAAAAAGGTTGCCTACCCCTGGTCTTAGATTCATGTGGTAAGCAGGCATCTCATTTGCATTTTAGTAGATCATCAAAATCCAGAACAAATTTGAATCAAATGCAAAACGTTGCTTGATGTAGTTTATTGCTGAGGGGAAGAAAGTAGCCCTGGATTGGTTGGCTACAAGGATTTCTGACTTTTCGCTGTGTTCAACAATAGCAGCAGGAAAAATTACTACCCTGTTAACCCTGAAATGAAGAAGGCCTAAGTTAACCTGCTAGTAGTCAGAAAAAATGTTATAGAATAGACTACCTTGGAAGGTGGAGGACCTCCTTGCTGGCTACCTCTCAGGGGGTATTTAGGGTGTGTTCCTGCACTGGCAGGGGATTGGATTAGATGGCCCTTGGTGTTCCTTCCAACTCTATGAAAACTAGGTTCAGAATTTTACATTTATGTTTTTTACAACAATTTCTGGTTGGAGGATTTTCAGATTCTACTGAAAAACAAAGAAAATTCTACAAGCCTAGCATCTGCCACTGTGATATTCTAAACCCCATGAACCACCATACATTGAGATGTACAAATAAAAATCTACATCTAAATTCTTACAGATCAGATTTCAGCAGTTTGCACTAGAACCAAAGTCGGTCCTCTGTATCTATGGATTCCACCATCCACAGCTTGAAAATATTTTAAAAATATATATGCATTCCCAAAAGCAAACTTTGACTTTGCCATTTTACTGTGCCACTGTATTTAATGGGACTTGAAGATCCATGGATTTTGATATCCATGGAGTCTCCTGGAACCAAACCCCATGAGATACCAAGGGCCCACTGTATTATTATTAAATAGCTGGCGAGTCATGCTGATCTACTGCAAGTCACCCCAAGACCTAGTGGTAGACCACAATCCTCCTTCCACCCACCTCAGCCACTGTGCAACTTAAAACATGTGGTTGATGTTTCCCTTTCATATGTTGCAGGCTGGTCCTGCATTAGTCTTTAGTTTATAATGTAGCTCTAGGGCAGTAATTCCCAACTTTGCATCCCCAGATGAATTACAGTTCCCATAATCTGTGGCCACTGGCCATGCTAGCTGGGGCTTCTGGGAGCTGAAATATGGCAACATTGGAGATTCCCAAGTTTGGGAATTACAGCCTTAGGGACACAGCATACATCTGAGAATTTAACTATCCTAAACGTAGAAGACTGACAAAGCTTTCGATGACACCATGATGGAAAGTAGACCACGAACCCCATGCAGCTGTTACCAGTGTGAGATGGCTCACATACATCACCATGATCTGCATGGGCTATGATGACAGCAATCAAGGCAGATATTTTGTCAGCATCTGCTGGCAAGCCTCAAAGAGCATGCAAAACATTATTTTCTACTAGTTATCTTCAAATCAATCTCATGCATGCTACCCTTTGCTCCTTGGGACGAAGGTAGGGCACTAGTGTGATTAACACATTTCCTTCCCAAAGTTCAATCATATTGTAAAGTTATTCATCCTCACTGCTGCACAGCACCTTAGTTACACAACACTGGAGAGTTCAGTTTCCAAATGCACAACATGCTAAACACACTTCTCATGGCAAACAGTATCACTGGCCTAGACAACAGCAGTTCACATGTTTTGGACTGCAGCTCCCATCCTCTCTCACCATTAGCTATGCTGGCTAGCTGCAGTTGAAGAATATCTGGAGATCCACATATCCCCCACTCCTGCTGTCTGATATGATGTAAGTAAGTAAAATGGATGGGACAGATTTTGCACACCCAGTAAGAAACGAGGTACCAGCATTTTATAGACAATTGTGTGGAAGAACACAATTGCCTTCCGTTTTTATTGTCAGCTCTAACTAAAGGTGAATTTCTTCATGGAACTGGGGGAATGATGTGAAATCCTTTGAGGACATACCACATTTTACATTTTTGTACAGGTAGACAGCCAGCCAGTGTGGCAAATAATTTGAGTGTTGGACTAGGACTCTGGAGACCAGGGTTCAATTCCCAGCTCAACCATGGAACCGCATTGGGTGACCTTGGGCAAGTCACACACTCTCAGCCTCAGGGGGAAGTAATGGCAAACCTCCTCTGAACAAATCTTGCCAAGAAAACTTTGTAATAGGGTCACCATAAACTGGAAATGACTTGAAGGCACACAACAAACACAAGAGGCATTAGGGACTACATCACAAACATAAGATGGCTAATGGAGTGCACCAGGGAATTCCAAAAGAAAATCAGTATGTGCTTTATAGACTATAGCAAAGCCTTTGACTGCATAGATCATGAAAGGCTATGGAACACCCTTAAAGACATCGGAGTGCCAGCACATCTGATAGTTCTGATGAGGAATCTGTATTCAGGACAAGAGGCTACTGTCAGAACAGAACATGGAGAAACAGAATGGTTCCCAATTGGCAAAGGAGTCGGACAAGGCCGTATTCTTTCACCCTATCTGTTCAACCTGTATGCAGAACATATTGTAAGAAAAGCAGGCTTGAACACAGGAGAAGGAGGAGTCAAAATAGGAAGAAGGAATATCAACAATCTAAGATATGCAGATGATACCATAGTACTAGCAGAAAACCTCACAGACCTGGCACACCTACTAAGGAAGATCAAAGAAGAAAGTGCAAAGGCAGGCTTAATGCTGAACATAAAGAAAACAAAAATAATGACCACTGAAGACCTTCACAAGTTCAACCTAGACAATGAAGAAATAGAAATAGGAAAAATGTTCTCATATCTGGAATCAAACATTGATAGAAATGGGGAATGCAGTCAGGAAATCGTAAGAAGACTAAGAATGGGGAGGGTGGCTATGAAAGAACTAGAAAAGACCCTAAAATGCAAAGATATACACTCAGCACAAAAGTTAGAATCATGCAAGCCATTGTACTCCTTATTACCATGTAGTAGGGATGTGAGAAGTGGACACTTAAGAAAGATGACAGGAAGAAAATCAATGCATTTGAGATGTGGAGCTGGAGAAGAGCGCAGAGGATCTCATGGACAGCCAAAAAAACAAACAAATGGGTCCTAGAGCAGATCAAGCCAGAGATTTCCCTGGAAGCCAAGATGACCAAACTCAAGCTGTCATACTTGGGACACATCATGAGAAGGAAGGACTCTTTGGAAAAGACAATAATGCTGGGAAAGGTAGAAGAAAATAGGAAGAGAGGAAGTCCACATGCCAGATGGATGGACTCTATTAAGGAGGTCATGGGTATTAAGGGGTTGTAGGATTCAAGCAAAGCAGGGGAGGACAGAGGGTCTTGGAGATTTGTCATCCATAGGTTCGCCATGAGTCGAGATCGATTCGAGAGCAGTTAACAACAACAAAATTGTATGTGGCTTGAGGCTTGTGGCTTTACACCACCCCTGCTCTGTTACTATCAAATGTGCTATAACTGTGGTAGCTCTTTCTATAGCATCCCCCTGCACCACAGAGCCTACAAAGGTTGCCAGGACAGATTGTGACAGGAATGGATGAATCTAGGCAAAGCCACTGCAATTTCAGCAGACTGCAGATGGCAGGAGGGGCTGCTCCTGTCAATTCTGTGATGGCAGAGGTCAGTGGAGGCCATAAAAAGAGGACACAGAGCCTGTGTATTCTTCATTCCTACTCTAGAGTATGGATAAAGAAAGGAGATAGCTCTTTTAGTTCTATTACTAGTTTCGGCTCTCTGCTAAGTGTTTGATGGTATTAAGAAACATAAATTTATCTTAAACTGAAATGTACCCCCCCCATCTTCTTAGGTATCTGGTTAGGACTTTGTGAAAGAAAATATTTTAAAACCAAGGGCAGAAAGAAGCTAATATTCAGAGATGCAGAAAGAAAAACTGTGATCAGAGATTTGTGGTTTGGATAATATTATTACCCAGGATCCGAGATACTGAATCTGCAACCTTGCACTTATGAAATAGACTCTAATCAATATACTCCTGGCCCTGGCTTACCATGTGTAGCATTAGAAGAGTCTCATCAAAAGCTCCTGTTTCTTTTCCTTGTGAAGCTAAGTAGTCATTATTAATACATAATGTTTGGAAAGTATCTACTGGTATTAGCATAGACTGGGAAGAATGTACTGTACTATAGAGGAAAATTAAATTAGCTTCGGGAGGAGTCCCTGCCTCCACTTATTTCACCATATTTTCTCTGGTCAAGGCAGGAGAGATATACACAAAGATACCACTGATAACAAGAGACAAAGCAACTTGGCCCTCCCATTTCTTCTGTTGCAAGCAGCATATGGTAGCAGGGAATGCAACTGGGACTGCCTTTTTCTCCTAACTGGCTTGCCTAGAATGGCATCATTAATAAACCAGGACAGTGACTTCTCAACCATGTTCTGGGGATACACAAGGGTTCCTTGTAAGTTTATCAAAAAGGGTTTGATTATTAGTAGTCAAGGATCAGTGAGAAGATTCATAATAGCAAACAAGCATCTGCAAAAACAAACAAACAAACACAGTTTACATGACACTACTAATCTCCCCTTTCAAATATATTGAATTAGCTTAGATTGAGACTAGCCAAACTTAAAAGTCGAACAATCTATGGAACAAGTGTATTGTATTTAAGCCCCATTGTTTTCAATGGGTCTTCTCTAGGCACAATTAAGGGCTTGTACAGACTACTAGAAATAATCCAGCTTGAGACCACTTTAACTGTCCTGGCTCAGTGCTAAGGAATCAGGAAAATTGTAGTTTTTTCTGAGACATAAGAGTTTTCTGTCAGAGAGCTCTGGTGCCACAATAAACTACAGTTCCCATGATTCCTTGCACTGAGCCAGGACAGTTAAAGTGGTCTCAAACTGGATTATTTCTGGCAGTCTGTATAGGCCTTAAGTCTGGATCCAACCCAATATATGGCACCCTGTTAGTTCATGCCAAGCAACTATAACAGTGCCTGTGTATCTCTGGATCTTTTGCATTGCACAGTGTTGCAGATGCTTGGGGTTTCTTCAGCACTGAAGTCAATGTGGAAAATGCTCTCCATGTTCAAATGTTACTAAACTAAGAAGTGACATTCAACCCATGTGGGATGGGTTTCCTCTGAAGAATCAAGTTCATAGCATGTGAGTACTGCTAGCTTTGACTTTTGGAAGCCCTGAGTAGACTCCACTGCAGAAACTGATCTCTAGATGTGTCCCCTGATTCAGATCTCTTCCTGAATAGAGAGAGCCTGATTATGACTCTGGAGACCAGGGTTCAATTCCCCATTCGGCTATGGAAACCCACTGAGTGACCTTGGGTGAGTTACACGCTCTCAGCTCCAGAAATCTCTGTGGTAGGTTTGCCTTAGGATTGCCATAAGTTGGAAATGACTTGAAGATACAAAATAACGGGAACCAGCTTTTCAGATATTTTGGTCTAGAGCTCCCATCAGACTCATCCTGCATGGTCTACACTGTAGACTCTACAGTAAAAGAATGTGGCAGCTGTAGTTTCACAACGCCTCAGCCATCAATTTCTGACTCAGCAATCCAA
>CM034703.1:320087760-320103070 GCA_020142125.1 Phrynosoma platyrhinos
TAGATTTTCCCTGTGTGATAAAGTCCAGTATCACTCTTGGTTCCAGAAAGTGGCTGAAATATGGCTAATTGTTGTGAATGTTTTTTGAGGTGTGTGTATATGTGTATTGAAGTAATGAGATACGGAAGAGTCAATCTGTTACATTTTGTAGTGGTGTTTGAGTGTTTTAAAAAAGGTTGTTCCACTATTTTTGGCTGAAACAATTCTATTTGGGGCTGTGGTTTCTAGGGTTTGGGAGAGTCACTAGAGGGCTTCAAAGGCCTGCAAAATAAACACCATGGGCCACATGCAGCCTGAAGCCCACACTTTCCTCACCTCTAAAGTAGAACATAAATATAGCTAGCTGTAGCCAGCATGGCATAATGGTTTGAGTGTTTAACCAGAGTTTGAATCCTGGCTTGACCATGAAACCCAGTGGGTGACCTTGGGCAAGTCACACTCTCTCAGCCTGAGAGGCTGGCAAAGACAAACCCACTCTGAAAAAACTTGCCAAGCCCATGGTAAGGTTGTCTTAGGGTCGCCATATGTCAGAAACGACTTGAAGTCACACTACAAAAACAGAAATATGCTTCAGGCAACAGAACTAGATGTGGCACCCCGGCGCAGCCAGGGGTGTCACTAAGGGAATGTTTTGTGAGATATGTAGCCTTCGTTGTCAGAGCGCTGACCAGATGTCCTAACTGCAAAGGAGGACAAGCCACTGTAAAATGTAGGACAGTTGTAAAATAAAAGCTAAAAACGCTAATATAAATATAAGTTCATGCTTCAGTCATGCTCAAAATGAAGGACATTTTGGAAATCCTCCTGGACAGAAGGCTAAAGCATAGGACATGTCCTGGAAAAAGAGGATGTCTGGTCACCCTGGCTCTAGTGCCACAAGAAACTATAAATCCCAGGGTTCCATTGGATTGAGCCATGGTAGTCAAAGCAGAGTCAAACTGCATTATTTCTGCAGTGCAGATGCAGCCTAAGTAGCTGATAAAGGAGATTTTCATATGGCTAAAAGTGAAGGGAGAATAGCGGGATGCTCCCGTCACTATCACACAATTTCGCAAAGATTATCAGATGATGTCACACAACATTGCCATAATCACATCATCTCACAAATAAAGAGGAATTTAGTGCCACTTTTCATTCATGGGAATAATTACACGATAATGATATTTGCAGGATAATGACACGATTATGATGCCGTTGCGTGAAATTGTGTGATAACCTTTGCGCAATTGCGTGATACTGATGGGAGCATTCTGCTATGCTCCCATCACTTTTGGCTGTATGAAAATCTCCAGAGACTACTGGCCATAGGTACATCTGCTAACCGTGTAGCTTCCTGGCTAGTTTGGTCCTTAGTGAACTGTATAATGCCTTTGTAAAGAGTTGGGTAGAACAAGTTCTCTGTGGTTTCCCCATAGCTTGGAATGTTAGATTTTAGTTAATTAACAATGGTAATTAGAAATGGGGAAATTTTATTTGTTGTTGTTAATCTGAATTTGATTTGTTTCCTTTAATTAGTTTGTTACTTAAATTGTTAGTTGTAAAACAACAACAACAACACGGGATTTACAGAGAGCAGCATATTTGGTTGCTACTGTTGTCCCCTAGTGGCTAAATGTAGTTGGGCTTCTTCAATATGCTTTTTTTGGCAGTATCTGCACTGCAGAAATAATGGAGTCTGACAACAGTTTAACTTCCATAGCTCAATGCTATGGAATTCTGGGATTTGCAGTTCTGTGAGATATTTAGCCTTCCTAATCAGAGAGCTCAGGTGCCCCACCAAACTACAAATCCCTGGATTCCATAGCACTGAGACGCAACAGTAAATGTGGCATCAAACTGCATCACTCCTGCAGTGCAGATGCACCCTATGTTCATTTTTAATGTCTCCTGGCAGTTTTGAGGTCAAAAACTTTGGGTTAAAAATATGACAATCTGATTGACAGCTGAGGATAGTGGAATAGCCGGTGTAATGCAAGTGGAAATCACCAGACTGCAGAAGGCAATTCTGAAGTATGCATCTTAACAACTGGTTCAATTAAGTTTTTTGTCTATCCCCACTCAACCTCAGCAACATGTATAATGCTCATGCACCCTTCAAATACCATGGATTGTTTGCTGGGATGAAAAAATGTGAATGTGAAATGATATGGGCGGAATCCTTTTGTTTATTGCAGTTAGAATAGACCCATTTTGTATCAATAGGTTTACCTACTTGTTAATCAAGTGAGTCAAATGGTCTGTTCTAGTTGTGGCTAATCAATAGGATTCAACTCGTAAGTTTGTTCTAGTTATAAAAGGGTGAAATACTGCCATACTGAAGTGCAACAATATGTGGCTACAAAAATCAGTTGAGGAAACAAGGGGTGAGAGGAGAAATCCTAATCTGAAAGTACTTCTCATAGAACCATAGAACTGGAAGAGAACTCAAGGGACATTCAATCTGCCTCTTCTGCCATGAAGGAAGACACAATCAAAGCATTCCTGACAGATGGCCATCCAACCTCTGTTTATAAACCTCCAAATAAAGAGACACCATCACGCTCCAAGGCAGCTTATTCCTCAGTTGAATGGTTCTTACTGTCAGGATGTTCTTCCTAATGTTGAGGTGGAATCGCTTTTCCTGTAGTCTGAATCCATTGCTCCTTGTCCTAGTCTCTGGATCAGCAGAAAACAAGCTTGCTCCATCCTCAATAGGACATCCCTTCAAACATGGTTCTCATGTCACCTCTTAACCTTCATTTCCCCAGGCTAAACATACCCACCTCCCTAAGCCTCTTTTCATAGGGCATGGTTTCTAGACCTTTCGTCATTTTGGTAGCCCCCCTTTGGACACACTCCAGCTTGTCAACATGCCTCTTGAATTTTGGTGCCCAGAACTGGACACAGTATTCCAGGTGAGATCTGAACATATGCAAGTCCCCCACCTGCAGTATTGAATATCTGAATAATCTATCCCCACTCTCATTTAGGAGATTATTGCACATGCCTTTCCCCATCTTTTCCCAATGGGAAACACACCCATTTAACTATCAAAGATGGGTTTTACCACATTCTCCCATGCTTTGGAGTATGCAGCCAATATGCAACCTGGGTTTATCCCACGGCTTTTCAAGAATGGGATTTTCCAATTCTTGAAAAGCCACAGGATAAGCCTGGGTTGTATACAGACTGCATACAGGCTGCATACACCTGGCCACGGGAGAATGCAGTAAGACTTGTCTTTGACAGTTAAACGCATGTGTTGGGGAAAAGACGGGATAAGGTGCATGCAATAATCTCCTTAGAATCAAGAGGCATGGGCTGTTAAGATCAAGGCTAGAGCATTATTTTGCAGGGAGAGGACAAGTGCCCCAGGCTTAGTCCCTGTCATCTCCAGTTTCCAACAATCTCAATGCTCTCCAGTCTTCCTCTTCCTCTCCCTCTCTCCTTTTGTAAGACCACCCTCTGCAATGAATAGCAATGTATTTGAGACTGTGTGAAAGAATCAGTATGTAGAAAGATCTTGTAGCACCTTTGAAACTAACTGAAAGAAAGAAGTTGGCAACATGAGTTTTCATAGACTTAAGTCTACTTCCTCAGACACATTTGTGAGAAAGAGGTTGTAGCATAAACTGTCATAGACTTGGCATACTTCCTCAGGTGCATGGAAGATCTCCATCCATGTATTTGAGTAAGCAGGCCAAGTCTATGAAAGCTTATGTTACAACTTCTTTCACATGATAAGTCTCAAAGGTGCTACAAAATCTCTTTGCATACGCATATTCCAGACTAATACGGCTAGGTCTCTGAATTCTAACAATGTATTTGTTAAGCTTTGTTAAAAGAAGGGTGTAACTAACTAGCACACAATTAGTTAAATCTCACAAGTTATTTCCAAGCTCTGATAGTGAGTACTATGAGGTTAACCAACACAATTAGCTTGCTAAGCCTCCTTAAGTGAAGGGGTTACTAATAATCAGATAACTAGTTCTATTTGCTAGTTGTTTTCCAGCTCTGGGTTTACCTAATAATTGAAAGGACTAGAGTCATTTTCCTTTTAATAGAAAAGTGATCAGCCTTAAGTGGAGGATCTAGAATATTGGTGCATGTGAGTGCAGGAACAAGGGAGAACAAACCTGAGTGCCCTTTTATGAAGCCACACCGCTCTCCTTCTTTGCAATTTACCACAGATGATGGCTCTGCACAGGGCTGGTCAAAGTTACAGCTGTAACACTGGAGGCTGTATTTCCCCACATGTTGACACAAGGCTGAGGAGTGCAAAAAGGAAAAAAAAAAGACATGAGATGAAGCTATGAAATCCTATTAGAGTATCTTGCAGCTGTGGTGGATATAAAAGCATCAGAAAACTGCCCAGCCACACAGATAAGATGGAAGACAGGCGTAATGGCAATTGTAGTGGCAGCAAGTCAACCTTATGTCAGTGGGCTAGGTCTTTCATCTGAACGTCAAAAGAACTGTCCTAGAGGCTCAAATATATGGCAGATAGCAGTTAGTGCCTTGAATAGCTCCTGTAAAATTTGGACTAAAACACAGAACGGGTTCACTGACGTGGAAGTCACCAACCACTCTGGAGCAATGCTGCTCTTCTACAAGAGGTCTTCTTTCCTTACTAGTGGGATTGCTAATGCCCCCTTCCTTTGCAGGCTTCCTAATAACTTAATTTTTTTAGCATCTCCATGGTAAATGGAATAATGATAGGGAAAAGTTCTATATTTAAATGCATTTTTGCAGTCTGCTCTCTAACTCTGACCCCAGTAACTACAATATGTTATTACTATAGCAGCTTTTCATAACAGCTGTTATTTTTGTTGTGGGCTTTCAAGTCATTTCTGACTTATGGCAACCCAGTAATGTTGATGTACCACCTGGTATGGTAACTCATGGTGTTACATCCCCACACTCCCCATTGACCTCCTCTTATATCACACCATACACAATCCTTAGTCATATTTTTTTGTACTAATGTTACTCATAAATCATAATTCCCATATATCACTGAATGTAATGACAATAGTTGTGACATAAACAACTAGTAAAATTAAAATTACACCTTTATCATAAGCACAGTCTAAATGTATTTACATGTACATAGTTTCATGCAGTTAAGGTTAAAATGTGGAAATACTATATGTTTTTAGAGAACATTGAAAAAGAATAAAAAATGTTTAAAAAGTGAGGCCTCTCCTTTCTCCTTCCACTGAGACTTGCCCCACTCACACCATCTCTTCTGCTGAGCTCCAGCACTTTAAAGGGATGCAAACACCACAACCCATTTCTGTCCAAAGACAGATGTCTGGGGAATTGTGGTGTCACCCCAAATTAGTGTATGACCTGGTGTGACCCACATCCATTGCATCCCTAAGTGACACCCCTGTAGCAGTCCTATTGTGGTGGGTTTCTTGTGAAGATTTGCCAAGAAGGGATTTGCCGTTGCCTTCCTCTGAGGCTGAGAGTGTGACTTGACCAAGGTCACCCAGTGGGTTTCTATGGCTGAATAGGGATTTGAACCCTGGTCTTCCAGAATCCTAGTCCATCACTCAAATCACCTCACTGTGTTGGCTTCTGTCTCATGGTAACCCTATCCTTGGGTTTTCTTGGCAAGATTTATGCCAAAGGAGTTTGCTATTGCCTTTCTCTTAGGCTTAGAGTGAGGGAATTGCCCATAGTAACCAAGTGGGTTTTCATGGCTGAGTGGGGATTCAGACTCTGGCTTCCAGAGTCCTAGGTTGCATCTACACTGCAGAAATAATCCAATTTGACACCACTTTAACTGCCATGGCTCAGTGTTATGGTACTCTAGGAACTGCAGTGATGTAGGGCCTCGGCAGACGACTAATAGAGTCGTCTTCCGGGCCCAGAAGAGGAGGGGCAGCCGCACGTTCGGCGCCCCTTCCTCTCCCTGAGGTCGCCCTCGGAGTCGCCAGCCCTCCGCACGGCCGGCGCTCCGGGGAAGACCTCACGCCGCGGCAGCCGAACGCGCCGCGGCGGAAAAGACAGCGAAAGTGCGCCCGCCGCTTTTAGTGCGCACTTTCGCTGTCTTGAGGAAGGAGCGCTGATTTAGCGCTCCTTCCTGGGTCGCCGACGGTGCGCCGCAGTGCGGCTGCCGCGGTCCAGCGGCGCTCCGTCCCGCGGCGCATGGGAAGCTCCCGTCTGCTTCCCCCCGTAGACATATTTTATTGGCAAAGGCAAAGCCTTTGACTGCATAGATAATGAAAACCTATGGCGTGTGCTAAGAGGAATGGGGGAGGGCACAATATCTGACTGTCTTGATGTACAATCTGTACTCAGGACAAGAGGCTGCCATCAGAACAGAATATGGAGAAGCAGAATGATTCCCAGTCAGCAAAAGGGTCAGCCAAGTCTGCATACTATCACCCTGTCTATTCAACTTGTATGCAGAAAACATTGTAAGCAGAGCAGGCTTAGACTCAGAGGCAGAAGGAGTTATGATATGATGAAGGAATATTGACAACCTAAGATATGCAGATGACACAACACTACTAGCAGAAAAAAACAAAGACCTGAAGCAGTTATTTAAGAGGGTCAAGGAGGAAAGTGCCAAGATTGGATTAATGCTGAACATTAAAACAAACAAACAATGATAATGACTGCAGAAAATCTACAAGAATTCACCATAGAAATGAGAAAACTGAATACTGCATATACTCATCTATAAATCTAAAATGTTATGCCCAAAAATTGACCCCAAAATCCCAGGTCAACTTATTTATGGGTCAGTATGATAATGTGATAGCAGCTCTTTCAGATCTCCCCATGCAGTTTCTTTGTTCTGAGCCAAGCAGATAGAGTCCTTGGTGATTGATTGACTGCTGTTTGTTTAACAGTCCCTCTCCCACCCATGCACTTCGCTGTCTCAGGGGTGAAGGCTGAAATGCTAGGAAAGGTAGAAGGCAATAGAAAGAGAATAAGCCCACATGTTAGATGGTTAGATTCAATCAGAGAATACATGGGCCTTAGCCTGAATAATCTGAGCAGGGAGAGTTGGAGATGTCTTATCCACAGGGTCGCCATCAGTTGAAGTTGACTCAAGGGCAGTTAACAAGAAGAAGATGACTAGAGTCAATTGACTCGGGTTCAAATTAGACTCAAGTCACTTCAGAGACTCAACTTGGGCTTGTCTCAGCAATAAATGATGCATGGACTCCATTCAACTCGCAACTATATATTTAGTGCCTGACTTGCTGCCATCATTCACTTTGTGCACCAGGCAAGACGCGACCCCAGAATGTGGAGTGTGTTTCTTGGAGGGGAACAGCAAATGTGTTAGGCAATGGGGTTAAGGTGGAAGCATCCTTCTAGCTGAGCAGGGACAGATTGCCAAGTAGACCTCAACCCCTGCTTCAAGCCCATTGTTTAACACAGGGGTAGGCAACCTTTCACCTTTAAGGGCCGAGGGACTTCAGCTCCCAGGAGCCTCAGCCATGTTGGCCAATAGTCCCATCTTGGCCAATAGCTCCTGGGACTCTGGGAGCTGAAGTCCCTCAGCCCTTAAAGGGGAAAGGTTGCCTATCCCTGGTTTAACACATTTGCTGTTCCCCTCCAAGAAACATACCCTGCCTCCTTTTTTCTGTTAAACCTAGCACCCACACTTGAGACTCCACTTGAGAATTGACTTGAAAGTATCTTGCAAGGACCCAAGACTCAAACTGGGACTTGAAGGTAAACACTTGAGATTTGACTTGAGACTTGGAGTAAAAGACTTGAATGCATCACTGGGGAACTGTAGTTTGTTGTGACAACCCAGCTGTCTGATAGAGAAAGCTAAATGTTTCACAAAACTACAGTTACAAGAATTCCATAGCATTGAGTCATGACTGTTAAAATGGTGTCAAACTGGATTATTTCTGCAGTGTGGATGCAACCCTAGCCAGGCTCTCAATCAACTACACCACACTAGACTTTCCTAACCTGGTGCCCTCCAGTGCTTGGGGATGATTACGGGAGTTGTAATGCAACATATTGTCTTGAATCTTCTTGTTCAGATCCAACTGAAGACTGCTTCTGCATCGCAACTATGATTGCCCTGTCCTTGGAGGGAGAGAAGAAGCAGCAGGTACAGCTTAGGACCAGTAGCAGATGAAAGGACCTCTATCCATCCCAGCTGCCACTGCCCTGGCCTCAGAGAGAGAATGGGCAGTATCTGCTGGACTTAGGGCCTCAGCAGACGGAGGCCCTGGAGCCGCCGCCAGACGGAGCGCTGCGGGGATGCAGCCTCCGCATCCCGGCGCTCCTGCGGCGGCTCTGGAAGGAGCGCTAAATCAGCGCTCCTTCCTCAAGACAGAGAAAGTGCGCCCTAAAAGCGGCGGCCGCACTTTCCCTGTCTTTTCCTCTGCAGCGCGTCCGGTCGCTGCGGAGGGAGGTTGCCTTGGAAGCGCTGGCCGTGCGAAGGGCCGGCAGCTTCCAGGGCGACCTCAGGAAGAGGAAGGGGCGCCGCTCGTGCGGCTGCCCCTCCTCTTCGGGGCCTCCAAGACGACTCTATTAGTCGTCTGCCGAGGCCCTTTGGGTCTCTGCAGACTGCCAGAAATAGTGCAAATTGAGTCCACTTTAAGGGTTAGGGTTACTTTTCCGGCAGGCCTTCCCAGAATAACTCTTACAGGGATTATACATCTGGAGCCACTTACCCCTGGTCTCTCCACCGGGAGTGGTATCTTGTTGTTGTTTTTATTTTTTACTTCATATCAGCTGTATGTTTGATTTTAATTCTATTATGTTTAATACTGTTTTAAGGGGGAGGGAAGTGGGTGGAGGGTATAAGAATTTGTATTTTAGTTGTTGTATTTTAACTTGTTGTACGCCGCCCCGATTGCTGCGCAGAGGGGCGGGTTACAAATAAAATTTATTATTATTATTATTATTATTAGTGCTAGGGAATCATGGGAATTGTTTTTTTTTTCCTGAGACATTGAGCCTTCTCTGTAAGAGAGCTCTGGTGCCTCAATAAAATACAGTTCCCATGATTCGCTAACCCTAACCCTTAAAGTGGACTCAATTTGCACTATTTCTAGCAGTCTGCAAAGGCCCTTAATCCCTTCTCACTCTGCCACTCTCTTTTCCTGTTGTGTCATGTCTTAATTAGATTGTAAGTCAAGGGTAGGGAACAGTTTTGTTCTTGTTTCACTGGTAAAGTACCATGTACAGTGATGACACTATATAAATAAGTGATTATAATAATAACAATAGCTAGAATTCTAGTCAACACAGGTAAATCTCCGTTGATTTCATGTTTATACTCTAATTGGGTCCACCAAGAGGATTCAGGCTGCTTGTAGACTATTTGTCGCAAATTGTCAGCAGTAGTGAGTTGACATCTGAGGAGTACCATATACATTTGTGTATAAGCCAAAAAAAATTTGGCAAAAACATTGACCCAAAAAAACTGGGTTGACTTATACATGGGTCAGTACAGTAACTTCTGCAGCCCAGCTGTCTCCTGAAGGGACAGCTGAGCTGGGCAGGAGGAGGGAAAGCAAGGGCTTGCCCCCCAAGCCTTGTCCCTATTGTGGCTGCCCCATGGAAGACAGCCAGGGTGAGAAGGAGTAGGGAAGGGAAGCGCTTGCCCAGCCAAGCCTTATCCCCACCTTGATTGCCCCATGGAGGACAGCCAGAGTGGGGAGGAGGAGAGAAGGCAAGTGCTCATCCTCCAAGCCTTGTCCCCAGCTTGGCTGCCCCACGGAGGACAGCCAGGGTGGAGAGAAGAAGGGAAGGCAAACACTCATTCTCCAAGCCAAACCCCGGCTGTCAGGGAAGAAGGGTGGGTGCTTGCCTTTCAATCTTCCTCCCCAGCCCAGCTGACAGTTGGGATGTGGAGGGGGAGGAAGGGTGCTGAGACCGTATGTTTTATTCTTGACTTATCGAAAACCTGCCCTCCACTTGGGATCAGCTTATAGTCAAGTATATACAGTAAACACATGAGCAATCAGGAATATGGAGAAGTCAAATCTGAGCTCTTTGAAGCACACAGTTTTCTTCATTAAAGATGGCACACACACACACACACACACACACACACACACATGTGGGAAGTGAAGTGATGGTGTTAGAGTCACAAACAGGGATGGAAAGAATATTTGAAAATATTTGTAAGATGGCATAAAAATATAATTCTCAAATGTTGGGAAATCTCAATAAGGAGAATCCTGAAATGATGATAATCTTTGCAGCTTGGGATGTACTCTTCCTAAAATTCACACATAGTTTTTGTGTGTGCAGAAAACAGCATTTTCTGCATAGAAAATATCATTCTTTTAGGTGCAAAAACTGCTGTTTCTTGTACCAAACCAGCCAAACAAACAATGCTATTTGTTTGTGCAATATCCAAAACAATCCCCTCTTCCAAGAATTATGCACCAAAGAAGTCCTGAACAGCAAATAGTATTCAAAAACTGAAGATTTTTCTAAGACTTTGTCACAGCATAGAGAAAATAGCTAAATGAACTCATTACTTCTTTTGATAACAATATTAGCAAAAAACTACATCCCTAGTCATAAGTCTGCATCTTTCTAAAGGTATTTGCATCAGGTGGAGCTTAAGGTAATCCTGAGAGAGGACCAATGTAAGCAGAAAGATTAGGCTGCCAAGGTCTGCTGCTACCATGATGCAACTGGGAGGAAAGGCAATAAAAACATTCCTTCTCCATTGGCTCTCAAAGCACCATACTATTTAAAGAACATCAGTTAAAAAGAAATGTTTGATGAAAAGTACTATGTAAAACAACCAAGCATGAAAAACAAAACAATAAAGCTTATCATAAGCACACAACCACTTCAGCAAAAGGCTACCTGACATGCCCAAAGCCTGGGTGAATAATGTTGCTAGAAAGATGACAGAAAGGGGAGTGAACACACCACCCTTATCAGGAAATTTCAGTTGGCCCTTAATATATTTGGATTGCAATCCTGCATGGCTCAGGACAGAGTAGTAGTTCAGCATGTGGCATTACCACTATATTGAACTATTTACCACCCCTGGACCTACCATATAGCTGCTGAAGCTGCTATCCCATTGGTGGATCATAGGAGTGTCTGGCTATGTCCCTGTAGCCAGATGCAAAGTGATGACTTCACCCACTGAGGTCTGCTATAGGCCTGACCCATTGATATAATCATTTCACGTCTAGCTACAGAAAATAGCGTCACCTCTGCAATTTCCTTAATCTCCATGGTCATGGGAGGAGGTTTCAGTGGCTGTATGGTAGGTTGGGTGGTAGGCTTTGGTTGCTGCAGAGGGAGGACATATGTGGGTGTAAAGTTAACTCATACCTGCATATGCCACGAACAGCATGCTAGCCTTGCAGTGATTCTTCTGTCCAGTTTCTCTGTGTGTGTGTCTTTGAATGTGAATGCCAATTAATATTACAACTTTGTACATGGCTATTCATTTGTAAGCCACAATGAGTTACATGAGGCTTACTCCCATAGATGAGGATGTTCAGCAAGACTGGGAATCATGCAGCCACCACATGCTTTTGTACTGAAAGTCCCAGCATTCCTAGCCAGCATAGCCAATGGTGAGAAATGCTGGCAGTTGTCAACCAGTTAAACTGATTTTAAACTGATGTTATGTGTAGTGTTTTAATCTGTTGCTTTTCCCTAACTCAGTCTGTGGAGAGGTATGGGTAAGAAATAATTCAGCCTGACTGAATACAAATTATTATTTATTATTGTTTCAAGAACAATTGGCAGGCTGCCCAATTTGTACCCCTGAATGTATAGGATTTCAGCCCACAGAAATGCAACGCCAGAACTTGTTGTTCACAAATACTAGTGCATGCTTCAGAGCTACAGTGGGTTCTGCAAGCCAAATTAAATAACACCCCCCCCCCAAAATCAATCCTTACCAATTTGAAAGAAAGACATGAAGAGCAGGGTGGCGGCAATGCTTTTGTCCATATCTTCAGTTCTGAAATATCAGGATACCAGGCAGCCAGAATCAGAATGCTAGAAAAATGACACCTTCAAAGAAACCAGGAGCAAGAGCGCGGCAGATCTGTTGGAACAGCAACCAGAGATTAACCAGAGATTAATAGTACTACCTCTATATATTGCTTCTTGACTCAGCAGCCTTGTGTCAAAACTGGGTGCAATCAAGCTGACAATGGGTGGAGGTACGGTTGTTGTTCCAAGCACACCCATTTGAATGTGAATTTGGTAAGGCCCAAGCACCTCAAGGATGTGAAAATGCTTGTCTGCAAAAATGCAGATATTCCCTCTTGCCCAATATGTTAGCCAAAAGATTAAGCAAGTGTCAGAGGATTTTAAAACAAAACCAAAATTAATTGTGTTTTGCAAAATCAAAACAACCATAGATAGCATATAGCTCAAATTCATCTGGTGAAGAAATAACAGCCTCTCAACATTTTCAAATACATGGCAGATCCATTATACATCATTCTATATGGATCTCCATCTCTATATGGATCTCCATACACTGCAACCATCATCATAAAGAAAGAAATTCTATCCATTCAACATATATGATTTATATATTACTAAAAAGGGTCTGGAAAGAAACCCAGTTAGCATACCTCATCCCCCTGAAATATGAATACTTTAGCTACTTGTCTTTCACTGAAACAGCTTATGGAGTTCCTTATCAGCCATTTGTCCTTTTACAAAATTAGCTTATGGAATGTCCTATAGTTTGGCTCAGTTATCTCTGTGTTAGACAAAAGGCGTTCAGCCACTTGTCCTCCCCAGGAAAAGTTATGGAATTCCTATAGCTTGGGTATTGTTATCTTTTGTGCTAGACAAAGACATTTTCTCTGCTCAACTAAAAGCTTCTTTTTAGAGAGAACAATTTAATATTAAGAAATACTTCTTTTATATTCTTATTTTATATTCTTATTTTATATTCTTATATTCTTATTTTATATACTTATTTATATTTTAAATCAGCTCCAGGTTTTAACAACCTGAGGAGCGGGACACTATCTCATTCACATTAAATTCACCATCTTGGGCTGCTGCTAAACTGCAGAATTAATGAGGTTTGATACCACTTTAACTGTCATGGCACCATCCTATGGAATCCTGGTCTTTCTAATCTGGCACCAGAGCTCTCTGACAGAGAAGCTCACAAAACAAAAATCCCATAATTCCATAGCATTGAGCCTTGGCACTTAAAGCACTGCTCAACTGCATTAATTCTGCAATGTAGAAGCAGCCTTACATAGGGCCTTTCCAGACTGCTAGAAATAGTGCAAATTGAGTCCACTTTAAGGGTTAGGGTTAGGGAATCATGGGAACTGTATTTTATTGTGGCAACAGAGCTCTCTGACAGAGAAGGCTCAATGTCTCAGGGGAAAAAAAACAATTCCCATGATTCCCTAGCACTAACCCTAACCCTAACCCTTAAAGTGGACTCAATTTGCACTATTTCTTTCAGATTAAAACCTGAGTGGGTTCACCCCTTCTCCCACTGACATCAGAGCTATTCACTGCCCTGGGGAATCTAGTTTTGGGCAACTGTGTGTGGTCTTAGCTCTGCTACCTTATTGCACAAGTAGAGTGACTCCCGTTGGTATCCAGGTCACATGTGGAAACAACTGACCTTGAAGGAATTCAGGGATTTCAATCACATCTAATGAATTCAATCATATCACCAGTAACAACTATCACAACCAGGTTCCTCCAGCCCAAGATCTGGATGGTTATATCAAATGGTAGGGTTCTCTATCTAGACTACCCTGAAGTAGCTACATGTAGACTGGAGTGAGCATCTTATAGCCTTCCAGATATCACAGGACAGCACCTCCCAGAGAATTTCTCACCATTGGCTATTCTAGTAGAGGTGTGGGACTTGAAGTCTGGAGGCCCATAAATCATCCACCATCCTTGATGTTGATAATAAGTATTTTAGGGAAGTGTAAGATGGAACTAGGTCTAAATACTCTAAAGACAACAGATACTGTCTGATCTTGGAAGCTAAGCAAGGTCAGCCCTGGTTAGTACTTGGATGGGAGACCACCAACAAATACTAGGTGCTGTAGGCTATATTTCAAAAGAAGGAGCTGGCAAAACCACCTCTGAGGATTCCTTGACTAAGAAAATCATATGAAATCACAGTTGTGATAAGTTGACAAGAGACTGAAAGTCACACACACACACACACACACACAGAAATTCTTCATCACTTATGTCATAAATGCTGGGGAATAAATGGAAGTCTTCTAGCATGACCTACTGGAATCAACAGAACAGATATGATTGAGACAACCAGAATGCAGTCCTCTCCAGTCCTGTCCAGAAGGTATGACTGATAGTACTGAGGGTTGTTGACAGGTCCAGGGAGATCTAGAAGAGTGTGCCTGCCTTGGCTTTCTCCTGCTGACAATCAAGGACACTCAGAATTCAGAAAACTAAAGAAAATCTAGATAAGTGATTCTCATACATATACTTTTGGACTTCAGTTTCTTGATGCTCCAACCATCATCCAACCAACCGATGAGGAACTCTGGGAGCTGCAGTCTAACAACACCTGAAGACACCACTGGCAACTCTCAGGACCAATTTTCTGCCCCAGGACCCACCTCAGAGTGTACAGATTGCCAAAAATGCCCAAACAAGATCAACCCTACCCCAGAAATGCTTGGAAATCTAAGCATTTGAAAAAATGAGGCTTTGTGCAACATCTTTAAAAGGTGAATTGTTGTTCTGACCAGGAGACTTCTGGGAGAGTCAAGAAAAAGGGAATTCTGGGAAGGTTTAAGGGTTGGAGGACCACAAAAACAGCTTTAAGGTAACCACTTGGCCACATTTTCCTCACCCTTGATTTAAACTGCTATTATGTGCAGATCACCTAGGACAGTGGTTATTAAATCATGGTCTACAGACCCTAGGATGTCCATGCTGTCCTCACAGGGGATCCGCTAAGGAACGAAAGAGTCCCTAGAGAGCCTAAGGAACTGTGCACTGAGCAGACTGTTAGCAAGCACCTGAGCACACTTGTGTGACATTAGGAGCCTTTGCTTGCTTCCTTGGCAGCTGGGAAGCAAACCAATTGACCAAGACTGAGAGCCTGCCTCCAAGTGATCTCGCAACTCCTCTCTGTTGGTGTTTACCCCAGTCTTGGGAATGGCATCCAATCAAAGAAAGGGAGAGTGATTACACTTATATCTTGGTCCTCCATGATGAAGTATTCCCAGCTCTCTGCTGTCCCTGAGGAACTGGCAATGGGCAATAGGAAAGGCAGTGAAGGCTGTTTTCATGTCCATTCCTTCTCAGTAGCTGGTTCAGGCATGGGTCACTCAGGACGTTATCACACGGGGGAAATCTGCTGGTTAATCCACAC
>CM034703.1:320167303-320186467 GCA_020142125.1 Phrynosoma platyrhinos
GGGGCTTCCAGGCGGCTTTAGAGCCGCCTGTGTGAAAACGTCCTTAGATGGTAAGGAGGGCAATTTGCAGGCAGGATAACACCTCCTCCTTTGGCCATGTGGTCACTTGTAAAGCAAGTTTAATGTCCATTTGCAATTCAAAGAAGATGCTTTCTTTGGAATCCAGCATGTCTTCTTCCTGTGTGAAGCTGCAGGCTTCTTTGTAGGTAGAGAATATTGAATTTCTGAAGAAGGCTTCATGTTTTGCATCAAGAAAACTTTTGGTGGTGTAGGAGTAAAGCATGCCAATTTAGTCCAAATATTAGAAAATAGCAAAGTCCCAGTGTACTGGCTCTCTCTTTAGGATTCCTCTGCAGCGGCTAAAATGTGGTATCTTGACATTGAAAAATACCCAGGGGTAGCCGTATTGGACTCATTTATTTACAAGAAATTCAGTAACATCCAAACCATGATACCTTTATTGGGCCAACCGAAATGCACAATTACATATATTTGGATAGTAGAAGAAAAAAGAGTGAAACCCATGGAAGGGTGTAAAAGTCAACAGCGCAGTTGTAAAAATCCATTGAATCAGGCACATGGCAGACCAGCTTTAAATATAGCCGATCGTTTTAAAATGAGGAAGTGGGTTTCAAAGTTAGTAGTTATCTTAGCCTGTTGCAGCACAAATAACAAAGAGGTTTGTAACACTTTCAAGACTACAAAGTTTATTTGGCATACATTTTTTGTGAACTCCAGACTATTTCAATGAGTCTTGAAAAATGTTTCAGAGGTGACTCATAAATCAGACTCATTCCCTCTTCCAGCAGAAGAGTTTCTACCAGACATTTCACATTCCCTCGCATGCTAGTGTTCCTAAACATTAGGAATGATAAAATATTGACTCATGCATTCCCTAAAACCCAAATATAGACACAGGTGAAAGTTAATAATAATTTTAAAAGGCAGCCTGCCTGGAACAGCTCAGAAGGAGCTAGCCGAAGGAGCTTCACCAGCACAGATACATTCACTTTTAAAGGGTTATGGGATTACCTTTGAGTAGATAAGTACAGAATCACAATAAGATGATTTTCCTTTTTAAAAGTGCTTTTTCTCGCTCTTGCCTGTCCCAGGGTACACCAACACCACATAGGATGTTATCACACGGGGAGTTGCGGGGAGAAAGTGGAAATAAACAGGATGAGTGGAAAACTTTAATTTACAGGATTTGTCCCATTCCGCCTCGTCTGATAACTAAATTCGAATTTAAAAGGGGGTTAATTCGAACAAAAACCTGATCTTTTCAAATCCTCAAAAATCCCAAAAATGAAAAGATCAGGTTTGAGTTCAAATTAACCCCCTTTTAAATTCGAATTTAGTTATCAGACGAGGCAGAACGGGACAAATCCCGTAAATTAAAGACTTCCTCTCGTGCCCGTTTATTTCCACTTTCTTCCCGCAACTCCCCGTGTGATAACGTCCATACTTATAGCACTTTGATATCATTTAAACGGCCATGGCTCTAGCCTACAAAACCTTAGGATCTGTAGTTTGGAGAGGCTCTCGGGATTCTCTAGAGCACTCCCCTAAGGTACAGCATTACAACTCTCTGGCAGAGGATTTCAAATACTTCTTTGAACTAAAAATTCCAGGTTTCCATTCCATTTGATCAAGCCCGCTGGAAAATATAACATCCCTCTCCACAACTAACTGTCCCTGGAGATAGAAGAAGGCACTAGATGGGTGGCATATACTCCAGTTTGGCAGGGGCAGTCAAAATTAATCCTCTATCCTCTCATTTCTTCAGTTGCATTTAAAATGGTGCAATTTCTGTTTAGCTCCACCCATCCCCCCCAATACACATAGTTGATCGCAGTTATTGCAAACTAAGGTCCAAAACACACTGCAGAAATAATCCAGTTTGAGACTGCTTTAACTGCCCTGGTTCAATGCAAGGGAATTTTGGGAACTGTACTTTCGTGAGACATTTAGCCTTCTCTATCAGAGAGCTCTAGTGCCACAATAAACAACAATTCCCAGGATTCCCTAACACTGAGCCAGGGCAGTTAAAGCAGTCTCAAACTGGATTGTTTCTGCAGTGTGCTTTCTGCAGTGTCCTTTGCAGACTGCCAGAAGTTCAACGTCCAAAAGTAGTTTGCATTCACTTAAGTTAGCAGGAAAGAGAGGAGAGATAAGGTATCTTGTCTTTCCCATTAGGATCAGGCAAAGGCAAACTGTTACAGTTTCCCCTAGCTTGTGTGTTCTTCCTTATTAATCACATTTGCCATCTTGACCACATTCTGATGTTGATGTTTCTTTGCCACATATTCCTCGTGTTTCATCTGAGAAAAGTTGGAGGGTATGGAGCAGGTGCAACACCCATGTCAAGGACGTAAGTCTCAAGACTCCTCCACTCTGCAGTTCATTCTACATTCTTTATCCATAGATTCAACTATCCACAGCTTGAAAATATTTTTTTAATATAAATTCCAAAAAGCAAACTTTGATTTTGCCATTTTATAAGGGACACCATTTTACTGTGTCACCGTATTTAATGGGACTTGAGCATCCATGGGTTTTTGTATCTACAGAGGATCCTGGAAGCAAACCCCAGTGGATGCCAAGGGCCTACTGTACAATGATTCATCATGCACATATATTGTATGGTGCAGCAACAGAAAAACACACATGCGTGCACATGCGTACACAGAGAGGAGCAGCATTATTCAAATAATTGAAACAAACAAAAACAATTAAATCACATTCCTATTTTGTTCCATATTGGACGTTATCACACGTGGCCCAGAAACTGAAAATAAAGTGGAAACAAGGCATCCCGAAAATAAACGGGAAATAAACCTTGTTTCCACAAACGTCATTACCTTCATTGCGAAATAACAGTAAGTGTATCGAACGTCCACACACAAGAGAAAAAACCCGTAAATGTAGTAGAAATGAGCCTCTTGCACATGCGCAGATAGAGGAATGCTCGCGAGAACCATGAGTAATGACGGGGAAATGCTCCCCAATACGTATTTGGTTATCATACTTATGGTAAATGCGAAATAATCCTCATCGTGCAATTGCAATTCCTCAAGAAACCGAATTTCAAAAGATCTCGGTTCTTTCCACTTTCTGTCCACTTTCTGTCGGGGTTCTGTGCGACGTCGTGTGAAAACACGGGCCAATAATCCGGTTTCGGTCGGGATTTCGTTTGGATTTTGTTTGGATTGGGCCCCGTGTGATAACATCCATTCTCTCCCAACCTCTGCATGCAGTGGCTTTGTTTAGCAAAGCATAGGGGAAATACCCACAAAACGTGGCCCAAACTCTGTAAGCCACTCCAAAATAGGATTGGTAGTTTGAGCCAGCATGGTGTATTGGTTGGAGTGTTGGACTATGACTCTGGAGAACAGGTTTTGGATCTGCACTTGGCCATGAAGCCTTTTGGGTGACCCTGGGCAAGTCACACTCTCTCTGCCTCAGGGGATGGCGATGGCAAACCTCCCTCTGAAGAAACCTGCCAAGGAAACCTTGTGATAATGTCACCTTAGGGTCACCGTAAACTACTTGAAGGCATACAACAACTACGAAGTTAGGAGTGAACACCATCTTCAGGCACAGAAGAGCAATTACATTTAAACAGAGGTTTTGGCTGTTGGTACTGTGGTAGCCACCTCTGAGTACTTCTTGCCTAAGAAAATCCTATGAAATTCATGGGGTTACCATAAGTTGGCAGGTTACTTTAAGGCACACACACACACATTGTGGTAGCAGCAGTCAGTGAGTGCCACCGACAGAATTAGGGTTCTTGTGGGATGTGTTGTAGGCTGATGCTCAACTTCATCCCTTGTGACTTTCCCATGAATTTGGAGGCATCTGGAAAGTATTTGGACTTATCCTAATAGTGCACTTCAAGACTAATATTCATCACTCAGTTTACCACTCAATAAAAAAAATGCAAGCAAAAATGTGTATAGTAAGGAGACATGCAGACAAAAGTCACAGCAAAAATGCATTTTATCAGGAAAATTGCTTGCAATAATGTGCACTAGGCAATTTTTCATATAAAAGTGCATATATTGCAACTTACCTATAAAAGTTTATTAAGGAAAGCTTACATTTACACTCTGGCAACTGCTGTGTATTCATGGTCCCTACATAGCCCCTAGTGTAGGGGCAACATAGGGAATATGAATGTCCCCCTACAACTCACTTATTGGTGAGCAAACGTGTTGATCTGGAAGAAGCTGCCTGATGTTCTCCCACACCCTTGCACAAGTGATCTCCTGTCCGGGGGGGGTTGTGACAGGGGTTCGGTTTCTGCCTTTCATGCTGGAAATCACTCACAGGAGAGGGTGACAGTTGCTTCTAGATTGACAAGGGAACAGATCCCCATTGAATGGAATGAAATGGAAAGTGCCATTTTCTGTGCACAACCATGTGTATATTTTGCACAGAATATTTCCCAAACTGAGACTAATCTTTGAAAACTGCATGGTTTTTGAAGACTTTCTCATAGTGGGAAGAAAATTGCTGAAAATATGCGCTGCTACATTGGAAAAGAAAGTTAGTGAAGAATTAAATTGGACATTTAAACTGGGCAAATATTTTGTTCTTATTGTTCAAATTAAGCATAGTTACTGCAAAGCTTGTCACAAGATGGGGACAAACATTAAAACCCATCAATGTTTTCAGGTTAAACTGCCATTAAAGCCACTGGAGAAATGGTGTGATTAAAAAGCTGGCAAACTACAGAGTCAAGGTCTCTCTCTCATACTCTCTTTTGTAACATTGCAAAAGAGTTTCTACCATATGGAGCCCTTTCACACTACATAGTTATAGTGGTGTAATTCCATTTTAACTGCCATGGTAGCATCTCAAGGAATCCTGGGATTTGCAATTTAGTGAAGGGCATTTAGAATTCTCAGCCAGAGAGCTCTAGTGCCTCCCCAAACTACAAACCCTAGAATTCCACAGAATGTTGCCATATTAAAATAGAACCATAGTTGGGTAACTGTATAGTGTAGAAGGACAAAAACACAGACAAGTTCCTGTCCAGCCTCTTTTTGAAGACATCCAGAGAAGGAGACCCTCAACCCCTCTCTAGGCAATTAGCTCCATTGTCAAACCAGTCTTACCCTCAAAAGGTTCCTTCTGATGTTTGATCAAAATCTACTCTCCTGCATGTTCAAACCATTAGCTCCAAGGCTCTAAAGAAGTCAATTATTGAGTAAGTGGCTAAGGGTTTGATTGTGGCTACCAAATCACTTATGACTGCATTGTGTAGTCATTAGTGCATATATTCTTTCTATAAATATTGAGTCATCCAGATGTATTCAAATGTATTAACAAAAGGTATGTTTTAATATGATGTTTTGAATAAAGAAAGATTGTGAAGATATTAGACCAAGGGTAGGCAACCTAAGGCCTGGGGGACGGATGCGGCCCCCCGAGGCCTTTGGACCGGCCTCAGGCCGCCACCCCCCCGCCTGCCTGCTGCCCGCCATGATTATATTGATTATTGTTGTTATTACTTGTTATTGGGGTTTTCTTGGCAAAATCTCCACAGGGGTTTTGCCATGGCTTTTCTGGGGCTGAGAAAGTGTGCGTGCATATTTTTTTAATTTTAATCCAGTCAACATAAGGTTAACACCCAGAAGGTGGAGTAAGGGCAGGGCTGAGAAATCCCTTTCTCTAGAGTTGTTTATATTTCTTGCATTCTTCCTGTTTGTGTGTGTGTTCGCAATGGATCTAACCATGGAGTTAATTTTTGGATTATAATATGCTTATATTGCTTTTACAATGTAACTTCTGGATCTGGAAACATGGATCTGTAACTCTTCTGTTCAACCACATCAGCATGATGTGATCCTATGGTGGACTGTGTTTTTCTTTGCTTATTTTTACCTTTTGAAACAATAAAGCTCTACTTTTAGAATTTTGGATTTTTCCCCCGGCTCTGCTGGATTTTCAAGCACACCACACCAATAAAATTCAACCCATGACAGATCCTGGAGGCCTCTGGCAGGGGAAGAGGGGTTTCAGGGTCTAGCGCAACAAGAGCCACACCAGATCCTGAAGAGCAGGGGGGATGAGGGGTCTTCAGGGTCCAGCATGGCAAGAGCCACACTGGATTCTGAAGGATTTGGGGAGGCTGCACGGTCTGGCCCCAGACCAGGTGACATCAACCTGAGGGATGCCACTGCTTCGATAAGTTACTTTTCAGACTCCAGCTCCCACACTCCTCCATAGGCATGTTGACTGGGGACTCTAAGGACGTTATCACACGTGGGCCAAAAAGCGATAATAAAGTGGAAATGAGGCATTCCGAAAATAAACCGAAAATAAACCTTGATTCCGCAAATGGCTTTCACACGTAATTACCTTAATTGCAAAATTACAGTAAGCACATTTAACGTTCACACACAAGTGAGAAAAGCCCGTAAATGTACTAGAAATGAGCTTCTTGCATATGCGCAGATAGAGGAATGCTCGCTGGAACCATGGGAAAAGCAGGGAAATGCTCCCAAATTCGCATTTTCTTTTCACATTACGGTAAATGCGAAATTACCTTAATTTCGCATTTGCATTTCCTCCAAACAACTGAATTTCAAAAGATCTCGGTTAACACCAGTTTCTGTCTACTTTCTGTCCAGTTTCTGTGCGACGTCGTGTGAAAACGCGAGGCACAAATCCAGTTTCTGTTTGGGATTTGTGTGGATTAACCAGCAGATTTGCCCCTGTGTGATAACGTCCTAAGACCTATTTTCAATTACTAATCTCAACTAGAGTAGATTGCTACCCTCTTTGAGTTGCCAGCTTTCCTTTTAAGATGCAAGGTTTTAGTTGCTTTACTTGTAGACACAGAAGGAAACGATCCTACCTAACTGCTACCTAATACATCAGAATCCTTTCTAGGAAAGAAGTTTACACAATCCAATTTAAGATTTTGTTTTCCAGGTAGCAGGGACTCCTTGATCTATGTACAGCCCATGGGAGGAGACCCAAAAGAGAGAAGCTTTAGGTCCATAGATCATTTATTTGGTATCTTTTTTCTTTTCTTTTTTGGCACAATTTGTTTCATGGACCAGCCCCATAGCTTCCGATCTGGAAAGAAAAAATCCTGTTCCTGGGATAGATCTATCTCAATCCCAGTCCAAGACCAGGCTTTTGTCTTGCTCTGGAATGGATCCATCATGTTCTCTGGTCCTCCAGATGAGTCACCTTTCTGGTCCATCATCTACCTGTCGGCTATCTGAAGACACTTCTAGAACATCAGGTGGATCTTGTCTTTCCTCCTCAGCCTCCTCTTCTTTTTCTGTGTCACTTGATGCATTGGATGGCCTCATTTCGTTCCCTGTTTCTTCACTCTTTCCATGGATCAATACTTCTTCTCTTACTATTTCACTGTTTAAATTCAGAGACCCAACAAGTTCTCTTTCTTTTCCATCATTATCAGATAGTTTTCTCTTCTTGCTGGATGATTGTACTTTTGACCTAAGAGAAGAGTCTCTTTCTAGTACCCTGGAACTATTTGACACTCCTGTATCCACCTTTTCCCCAGTGGAAAATGTCCACCCCCCAAATGAAGATGCTTCTTCCTCCCTTTTCCTGCTATTTGATGCAAATTCTTCCAACTTAATCACATTAGATGGCCATCTCTTAGATATTTTCTCATCAAGCAACCCATTTGGCTGGTTGGAAGTTCTCCTTGCCTGATTAGATGGACCTTCCTCTGCATCTCTCCTCCCTTCTGATTTCCTCGCCTTAAATGGTGCTCCTTCTTTCCCACGTTTCCCAGAGGATGACCCTGTCACTCTGCTGGATGATCCTGTCTCTCCCAAAGCCAGCACAACTTCTCGGCGGCAATGCTGATCTCCTAGAATGTTGAAGATAGAAATCCAGCTCTCTCCATGACCAGAAACCATCTTGAAGTTCTTCCCATCACAGTCAATAAAGATGGTGGTATTAGCGCGGTGCTGTGGGGACAAAGCATTAAACTCCTGCAAGGCTCGCTTGAGGCAGGCCCGGAGGTCCACTGTACATCCTTTCAAGTTCTCTGCCTCTTTCCACACTTTCATCAAGTTCTCAGTAGTGAGTGGTATTGCTCGATAGCTCAACCTATCTAGATAAACATCCACAGAAGGAACATGGACCCTGTACCGAGGCTGTTTATCAGAAAAGAGAATGTAGATGTGGGACTTTCCCTTCCCAGAAATAAAATCCAAACAGGAACCACCACACTCAATGGTCAATTCAGCATCACTTTTCACTGATGGCGGTTCTTTCTCAATCTCAGTTATAGCAACGTCCAGGCAAGCGCGGAGTTCTTTTGTAGCATCTGACCATTTAATGAGCTCCTGTTTCACCTTCTCCAAACTCTCAACAGTCAGTGGAGGTGGAGAGAAAGACAATCGATCCAAGTACACCTCTAGATTAAAGATCTCAATGTTATAATGGGTTTTTCTCTTGAACCAAGAGACCACAATCTTGTTTTCACCTCTACCAGAGACAAACTCCATCCTTTTCCTCCCTTTCACTTGAATGGTCAAGGTGGCATTGTCGCGAAGACGGCGTGGCTCTCGAGGAAAATCTCGAAGGGCGTGGTCTAAGCAAGCTCTCAACATCTCATCAGCTTCCCGGTTGTCAGTCTCCAAGCTGTTCTGTGCTGACAATAAGCTGTCTACATTCAGGGGTGCTGGAGGTAGCTCTTTGGGGATGCAGGCACCCATACGAAGAAAGACCAAGTTGTATGGTTGCAATGCCAAACATGTCTTCCCATGCAGTGAGTGACATCAATGGTCCTCCAAGACCTGGAAAAGAATAAGAGGTTTCTTTTATAGGAGTGATATCTGGATAACAGTATGATACTACAATGAATGTATAAAAGTTTCTTTATGGTAGAGGCTGCAAACTTCCAAACTATGTGCCAAATCCAGGTTACATTCCCACAGTACTCTCCTAGGCCATACCTCCTCTCTCTATCTGGACATAATGTTAATCTCCATTTCATCACACTGGAAGGAAAGGCTTTAAAATCTCTGTTTAGTGTGATATAACTGGAATTACAATTATGGCCTGCCAGCTTTTCACCTGATCCAAGCTAGACACCTGAGAAGCAGACAGGGCTCAAACAGAAGACCAGAAGAGCACTGAAGAGCACTTTGACAGGAGTAACGGGTAGGGATGTAATTCTCTACTAAGCTTCTTTATGAAGGCAGCAGGGAGTAATTTCAGCAATGTTCTTCCCACTTGTAAGAAAGTCTTTGAAAATCACTTGCATGTTGTTGTTGTTGTTTATAGAAAACAGCATTTTAACAGCATTATATCCCACCTTTTCCCCAAACCTGGCTCTCAAGATAGCTAAAAAATCAAAATACAACACAGTTAAAACTTACAAAAGAATTAACATTAAAATAGAATTAAACTATTCAATTCCAATGACTGTTGTTATGTTATAGTTTGTTTCTTTGTCATCTTTTTTTGGGGGGGGGTGTCCCCAAAAGTACATAAATAATACATTTAAACAATATGGCCCCTAAAGGAAATACCACTCAGCAAAAATGCCATTCACCTTGCCCCCCTTTCCCCTCAAGATCCCTCCCTGGATTGGATCTTGGGCCTCAAGGCAATCATAGAATCATAGAGTTGGAAGACCACAAGGGCCATCCAGTCGAACCCCCTGCCATGCAGGAACTCAAAATCAAAGCATCCCTGACAGATGGCTATCCAGTCTCTGTTTAAGTACCTCCAAGGAAGGAGACTCCACTACTCTCCGAGGGAGTGTGTTCTTCTGTTGAACAGCCCTTACTGTCAGGAAGTTCCTCCTAATGTTGAGGTGGAATCTCTTTTCCTGCAGCTTGCATCTGTTGTTCCAGGTCCTAGTTTCTGGAGCAGCAGAAAACAAGCCAGCGCCCTCCTCAATATGACATCCTTCCAAATATTTAAACAGGGCTATCATATCCCCTCTTAACCATCTCTTCTCCAGGCTGAACATACCCAGTTCCCTAAGTCATTCTTCATAGGGCATGGTTTCCTGACCCTTCATCATTTTAGTCGCCCTCCTCTGGACACGCTCCAGTTTTTCAACATCCTTTTTGAATTGTGGTGCCCAGAACTGGACACAGTATTCCAGGTGGGGCCTGACCAAAGCAGAATACAGTGGCATATTACATATCTAGATATTATACGTCTATTAATGCAGCCTAAAATTGCATTGGCCTTTTTAGCTGTGGCATCACACTGTTGACTCATGTTCAACTTGTGGTCTACTGGGACTCCTGGATCCCTTTGACACGTAGTCTTGTGAAGCCAGGTGTCCACCATCCTATATCTATGCATTTCATTTTTTTTTTTTTTTTTTGCCCTAAGTGCAGTACCTTACTTTTCTCCATGTTGAAATTCATTTTGTTAGCTTTGTCCCAGATTTCTAATTTATTGAGGTCATTTTGAATTTTCATCCTGTCCTCTGGGGTATTAGCTATTCCTCCAAATTTGGTGTCATCTTCAAATTAGTATGCCCTCTATTCCTTCATCCAAATCATTGATAAAGATGTTGAATAACACTAGGCCCAGGACAGAACCCTGTGGCACACCACTGGTCACTTTTCTCCAGGGTGAAGAGAAGCCATTGCTGAGCACCCTTTGGGTTCGGTCAGTCAACCAATTACTAATCCACCTAACAGTTGTATTGTCTAGCCCACATTTTATTATCTTGTTTGCAAGAATATCATGGGAGACCTTGTCAAAAGATGTAAAAAAAAATTAAAAATAGAGGTTTATTAGTACACAATTATACCACACACTAACCCTTTAAACTATTTAATCATTCACAGCTCCCCCAAACCCTATTCAGATCTTCCCCTGGCTGACTGTCCTCTCTTTATTCCACCTTTTCCTTCTCTCTAGGCCATCTTTCCCCCATCTCCCTGCAATCTTTTCCCTATCTCAATGCCTTATTTCCCCTTCTGTCAGAGATAAGCCTCAGTTTTGTATCCTTTCTTGAACTGTGATTGGCTTCACAGAAGGTACCCCAAGGGCTAAGTAGGTCAACTCCCTCCTAATGCAGGTAATAGATGGGCATCCAATCTTGGTCTAAAAACCTCCAGCCACTGAGGGAATCTGTTCCACTGTCAAACAGCTTGTACCATTGGCAAATGGTAATCAATGGACAGTCTTATAATGACAGACCTGTATCAGCTGAGCTGTGACTTTGTCAATCATCATCATCGTGATCCAAATACAAATCCTGCTTGAAGAATTAGTAAAGTTTATTAGAACTGCCTGTTGGACAGAACAATAGTCTAATCTACAACTTTCACTTGATATGTCAAAATCACCACATGAAGCTTTTCCTAGGATAGGATTCTTGTAGCACCTTTGAGACTGAATGAAAGAAGTTGTAGCATACGCGTTTATAGACTTGATCTACTTCCTCAGGTGTATGGAGTGAAGTCTTGCCTGGTGGACCTTTATAAGCAGGCTGTATGAATAGCCATAGATACGTAAAACATGTGGTATGGTGATGAGGTGACAAGTTCAGTTTTAACTATGGTTGTTGAGAGATAAAGGCAGATGTACAGCTATTCACACAGTCTACTTATAAAGCCCCCCCCCTGGGCAACACTTAATTCCATGCATTTGAGGAAGTATGGACCAATCCCACAAAAGCTTATGCTACAACTTCTTTCACATTTGAGGGGAAGCACCGCAAAAGGCCTCCAGGGCATCTTCGGCACCTCTTCCGCTGCAGCGTCCACACACGCTGCAGCGGAAGTGCGTTGTCGGAGTGCCAGCCATGTGGAGCGACGGGCGCTCTGATGACGTATTCGGGAAGGGGTTGGGGCGCCCAGCGTGAGGCTGCCCCTCCCCTTCCTGGCTTCAAAAACGGTGCTTTGCGCCATCTGCTTAGGCCTATAGACTGCTAGAAATAGTGCAAATTGAGTCCACTTTAACTGCCCTGGCTCAGTCCTAGGGAATCATGGGAATTGTATTTTTTTCAGAGACATTGAGCCTTCTCTGTCAGAGAGCTCTGGTGTCACAATAAACTACAGTTCCCATGATTCCCTAGCACTGAGGGGGGAAGCAGACGGGAGCTTCCCGTGCGCCGCGGGACGGAGCGCCGCTGTACCGCGGCAGCCGCACCGCGGCGCACCGTCGGCGACCCTGGAAGGAGCGCTAAATCAGCGCTCCTTCCTCAAGACAGCGAAAGTGCGCACTAAAAGCGGCGGGCTCACTTTCGCTGTCTTTTCCGCCGCGGCGCATGTGGTCGCCGCGGCGTGAGGTCATCCCCAATGCGCCGGTCGTGCGGACGGCCGGCGCATCTGGGGGCGACCTCGGAGAGAGGAAGGGGCGCCGCTCGTGCGGCTGCCCCTCCTCTTCTCTGCCCAGAAGACGACTTTATTAGTCGTCTGCTTAGGGCCTGAGTCAGGGCAGTTAAAGTGGACTCAATTTGCACTATTTCTGGCAGTCTGCAAAGGCCCATTGTTAGTCTCAAAGAGCTTCAAGATCCCTTTGCATACTGATATTTCAGACTAACCTGGCTAGGTCTCTGAATTCTACCCCCTACATAGGGATGATCATTAAAATCCATGGATGTCCACTGCTATTAAAAACAGAAGAGAATGGGATGATGGAAAAGGTGGCAAACTGCAAATGCAATCTTGCGCCCCTACATATCATCTAACAATCTAGAAAAGCTTCTTCCACATGTTCTCTCTGCCATCAGTGAATTCCTGTCCTAGAACTCCTGTGTTATCCACATAGGGATGTAATCTAAGAGGTAGCAACCCAAACTGATAACAGCTTAAATGTCAGGCATATCAGGCATGTCAATGAAATACTAAGTAGTAATTCATTTGTGTCCAGTGATCTTGAGCATGACTTCTTAGAGGCTTGGACCAAGAGAGGAAAGAAAGGTAACAAGAAAATTTGTTGGCCAAAACTGAAAGCATAGACACAACCGAAGGCACCAACTATGTAGTTCAATGTTGGGGAGGGGGCTGTAGAGACAAACCCGGAGGAATTAACCTACCTTTGTGCCTGGGTTTATCACATCCATGGATGTTGGGAAGAGGTTGAGGACCAGAAAGAATGTTGTTTGATCCTCATTGGTCTTTTTTGTTGTGATGTCATAGAACCATCACTTAGGGGTTCCATTCCATTATGTATTCTATAGAAGGGAGAGGTTTAGAACACCATTAGGAGTGAGGAGTGGTGGAGGAAATCTGACAGTTTCACATCTTTCCAAATGTGCTCTTTCTTTTTCATTCTCAGGTTCTTTCTGTCAACCTATCAAGACATGTGTAATTTGGGTAAGTTCTTCTTGGGGTGGGGTGGGGAGTACCTGAATGAAATTCTCAACCATCTGTGCAGACCCAACTCAATAGGAAAAGCTATTCTCAATATGGAGAGGATCCATTTTCCATATGACTGTTAAAAAGGAGGAGCCTTGCATAAAAGAAGAGCAGCAACCCTATTAATAATAATAGCCATGAAGCATATACATAAATTCAACCTAGATAATGAAGAGATCAGAATAGTCAAAGAGTTCCCATACCTTGGTTAAAACATTGAACAGAATGGAGACTGGAGTTAGGAAATATGAAGAAGGCTAGGAGTGGAAAGGACAGCCATGAAGGAACTAAACAGGATCCTAAAGTGCAAAGACATACAAATGAACACTAAAGTAAAAATCATTCAGGCCATTGTATTCCCCATCATCATGTATGGATGTGAGAGATGGACAGTGAAGAAAGCAGATAAAAAGAAAATCAACTCATTTGAGATGTTGTGTTGGAGAAGAGTGCTAAGGATACCATGGACGACCAAAAAGACAAACAAATGGGTCCTTGAACAGATCAAGCCTGAACTCTCCTTGATGATGAAATTGGGAGTGTAATACTTTGGTCACATCATGAGAAGGCAAGACTCATTAGAAAATACAATAATGCTAGGAAAAGTAGAAGGTAAAAAAAAACACTTTTATTTATATCCCACTTTTCTACTATAATAGCAATCAAAGGTAGTAGAGAGGCAAGCCACATGCCAGATTATTAGACTTGATCAGGGAAGACACAGGCATGAATTTGCAAAACCTAAGCAGGGCAGTGGAGGATAAAGAGGCTTGGCTATGGACGTTATCACACGTGGGCCAGACAGCGATAATAAAGTGGAAATGAGGCATTCCGAAAATAAACGCATTTGCTTTTCACATTACGGTAAATGCGAAATTACTGTAATTTCGCAAATGCATTTCCTCAAAACTACCGAATTTCAAAAGATCTCGGATAACACCAGTTTCTGTCCAGTTTCTGTGCGACGTCGTGTGAAAACGTGAGGCACAAATCCAGTTTCTGTTTGGGATTTGTGTGGATTAACTAGCAGGTTTGCCCCCGTGTGATAACGTCCTTAGCCAGCATAACCAATGGCTGATGGAATTTTCAGTCCAGCTACATCTGAAGACTACAAAGTACCTGTCTTTGCATCAATCTGTTAGTAGATGAATTCAGCAGGCAGTTCTTTGCCAAACCTGACTTCTATAGAATATATCCATGGCAGGAAAATTCTCACTGATAGGGTTCTCAGATCTCGGCACCTGGCCACACTTCTCATTGGGAAAGAATCTCAGGGCAAACGCGTTACCTTAAAAAGCTTATATGTATGTTTCCCGCATTTGTTAGGTGTTGTTGTTCTAGTTGTGTGCCTTCGTCTTTTCAGACTGATGGCATCCCTAGGTCATGGGGTTATCATGGGTGACCCTATCATGGGGATGAACCCATACTATCCTGGCCTGTGCTCACATGAGTGGGTCCCCAGGTCACCGCGGGGATGGGCAGTTGTTCACACACCCATCCCAGCACTGACCTAGGACCCAAGACAGGCATGCACTCCCTACCTCGCCACACCACTAATCCAACTGAGAAGCCCTCCCATCACCGTGTTTGACACAGAAGCAAGCCTGGCTGCACTCATGTGGCCAGGCATCCCATTTCCGAATTAGATGCAGCAATGGGGGGGGGCTTCTTAGTCAGAGTGATGCACTGCAAGGTAAGGAGCACATGGCGGCTGTGTAAAAAGCAAGGGTTTGTCATGGAGTTTCCAGAAACTCTGTGGAAATACAGATAAATTACCCCAGGATATTGGCTGTTTACTCCATGGTCAGTCCAGACCCCCTGGATCTGCGTCTGGTCTGGCAGGATCAAGCTCGATCTTGCCCCGGGTTTTTGGCCTGCATTGTCTGAACTAGACAATGTGAGGCTGGGGGGGGGGGAACCTGAGCCTTTTTGCCTTTGTGGACAACCCCTTTGTTGTTAGGAACAAGAAACCAGGTCAGAAAACAAAGATACAATTTATATTTTATTCAACACTACATCCTTCACATATTGCAAGTAAAGCAGCAGATAATGGTTCCACCAATGGGTCCTGTACCGGAAGAAAGGCAGGACATACATACATACATACATATATACATAAATGCTGGCAATGGTACTCTACTGACAGGGAAAATCAGCACATCCACATACAGGCAGAATCAACACTTTCAGTAAAAGACGATGATCGGTCTCTCAGGAATTCTGGTGGATGTGGGTTATAGATCATCCCCAGGAGACACACCTTTACTAGTTTCCTTGATGGAGTCTTTCATAAGGTGTTACCACTATTCTGCTTTAATCAGCACAAATACATGGTTCTTCTCATATAGTAAAAGAGGAAGAGATGGGGGGGGGGGAATTCCTATTTTCAGCAAAGCCAAAAGATATAAATGCAACCTGGACTATACTGTTACTACCAGAGTAAACCACATATTAAATTTCTGAAGTCACTTGCTTCCCATCCTCCTGCACTGATCTGTGATACACAAGTGGATTTTTCTCATCATCATAAAAACAATGATTTTATTGTCACCTGTACCAGAAACAAAGAGCAAATCAATTTCATCACAAAGTATTTGCAGGATGCAGTTCTTCTTCACACTCTGTGAAGGCTCTTTAATAAATTCATGTTTAGCCAGGGAAAAACAAGCATTTATTTTTTCATTCTGAACTCCCAAAAATTTCAACTCATGCTACATTCTCTGGAGATTTGACAGACTGGCTTCCTCCACTTCCCTCCAGTGGAGGTAGATGTCAAGTATTGCCACCTCTTGTATATAGATTTGGCCTATTCGCAATGACTTTACAACTCTCTTTTCCATAAACAAGTTTATGATTATAATTATAATTGGATTCTGTATCCCATTTACCATCCTGTAAAGAATTGGGCTCTTTGAGGAGTCATTTCAAGATCCTGTAGATCTCAGGCTTTTGATAGTCAGTCAGATGATAATATGAGATCAATTCCTCTAAACTATTGCTGGCTTCTCCACTTGGTTTGGTGGCGTTCTGAAGCTTTTGTTGGTTTCCTGCCATTTCCTTGTAATTCTTCAGGTTCCCCCTAACCGGCAACCTTTGGTTCTTTTCCTAAAGTTTCAGATCATTTGGTGAGCTGGTCTCCAGCATGGTTAGCCTAAAGACCCTGAGAAGCAGAGAGAGAGAGAGAAATGACCTCACTTCAGCATTTGGAGCTTTTAAGACTATTTCAAGTGGTGACAAGAACTTGTCCTGAATGAAAGCGGAAACATCCAGAGTTCTGAAAAAGACCACTCCATTATGCTTATACAGTGGACCCCTTGTATATGCGGGGGATCTGTCCCGGACCCCCAGCCTATGGGGAAAAATGCAGGACCTCAAGTTCCATTGTTTGCTATGGCTCCTGTGCACGGCCATAGCCGTGCTCCTGCGTACGGGACAGGTGTGTGCACCATTTTTAATGCTCAAGGCTTGCTGTCCCCATGAGCTTGAGTCCGCGGATGGTATGGGGCAGGCGCGCTGTACCATGAAAGGACAGCATCATGGGCTTGGAAAGAAGAATTTGCCCTGTTAAGGAAACAAAAAAGACAGGGGCCATGCAGCTATAGTAGCCATGGCTTGGCATTACAAAAATAAGTAAGCACATCTCTGGATTCAGCCCTCCACTCCCTCCATTCGCACTTCCTGTGCTTCCAGGGTGAAAAGGTTACCCCAAGGAATTTTTGGCTGCACAGACTTCATTGCATTTAGGGATGAAGTTGTGCTATTGAAACGTATACACATCTACTCCAAAGTAAGTCCCATTAAATTCAGAGGTGCTTGTGTTTGTGTGCCTTCAAGCTGCCTGTCAAGGTATGCTGCTGACCCCATGAATTTCATAAGGTTTTCTTAGGCAAGGAATCCTCAGAGTTGGTTTTGCCAGTTCCTTCTTCTGAAATCAAGGCTTCAGCGCCTGGGATTTGTTGGCTGTCTCTCCTTCAAATACTAAACTAGAGCTGACCCTGCTTAACTTCCAAAATCAGATGGGATCTGGTGCCTTTAGGGTATGCCCAGGTAAAACCATACAGTGTAACAGCCTCTGGCCAAGTGTACAGCTCTGAACACCCAGTTCTATGTCTACCACAGACCTGTGCGTGCTTTTTTGGGAGACAGTGTGCCAGGGCCATCCCATCTAGCTCTTTGTGCTCTGTCCAAAACTTCTTCCTTTGGCTGCTGTCAAGTCCCAAGTTGGGCCCATTGCTTTGTCCTACCCCATGGAATGGGGATAAAGGGAAAAGGCAATCTGGCAACCAAGATGCTCTATGCTGTAGTAAGGGTGGGAGGAGAAAAGATGGAGTGCACTTTCATCTCTGCTGTCCTCCTCCAAGTCAACATTAGATGCATCTTCATTGTCAAGTTGTTTCTCCTCTTCTTCCTTCTCCCTTCTCCAGGGCTGGAAAGCTGTGGAGAAGGGAGAAGCTTTGGATGTTGCACAAAGGGCCACATCATAGCACCTTGTGCTGTCCGAAGAGAGGCACATGTGTGCATTATTTATTTGTTTTATATGCCACGTTTCTCCTAAATTGGCTCACATAAGCTGCACTCAACTCATGCATGTCACTAGCAGGGATTGCAGCCTAGTCTCCAATGGGAACTCCCTTCCTTTGCTATCCCTAGCTTCTTCTCCTACTACCCCACTAAGGTCCTATGTCTCAAAGGTGCGATAAGATCTCTTTGCATACTGGAATAACAGAAGTTATAGTCCAACACATCAGGTGTAGGTACAGATGATGGAGTGATTGTGATCTAACATCTCAGGAAGGCTTTCATTTGGAAAATAGCATTATTACCATTATTATTATTTATATCCCACCTTTTCCCCAATTCAGGATGCAAAGCCACATACAAGAGATAAAAAAACTCATACAGTTGGTCCTCCCTATACAGGGATTCCTCATCTGCAGATTCATGCACCCATGGATTTAAAATATTTTTTAAGAAGTATAAATTCCAATTAGCAAAGTCTGATTTTGCCATTTTATGCAAGGTACATCATTTTCTTATGCCACTGTATTTAGTAGAACTTGAGCATCCACAAATTTTGGTATCCACAGCGGGGGTCCCAGGGGATAAACAAAGGGTCACTGTAGTGGGGAAAAAAATCACAAAATGCAAAAGTTAAAAAGAGATCAAACAATTAGAAAATTGGCAGCAGTGAAAACATAAGAACACACAATGAAACAGCACCATTGGGAAAATGAACAATAAAAATAAAGCTTTTAAATAGGTAAGCTGCCCAGAGGCATCCAGCGGTGGTGCAGTGGGTTTCAGAGTTGGACTAGGACTGTCTGGAGGCCAGGGTTCAATTGCCCACTTGGCCAGGGAAACCCACTGAGTGACCTTGACCGAGTCACACCCTCTCAGCCTCAGAAAACCCTGGGATAGGTTCGTCTTGTGCGTGTGTGTGCCCTGTGCCTTCAAGTCATTTCCAATTTATGGCGACCCTATCAGGGGGGGTTTCTTGGCAAAATTTGTGCAGAGGTTTGCCATTGCTTTCCCCTGAAGCTGAGAGAGTGCGACTTGCCCCAGCTTACCCAACAGGTTTCATGGCTGAGCTGGGAATCGAACCCTGGTTTCCAGAGTCACAGTCCAACCACTACATCACAATGGCTCTGTACTCTAAATATATTATATTATATTATATTATATTATATTATATTATATTATATTATAAGGGTTGGAAACCTGAATGGGAGCTGCAGTGTGGGTAGAAAGAAGGAGATATAAAGAGAGAAAGAGAGAGAGGTACAGAGATAGATAGATAGATAGATAGATAGATAGATAGATAGATAGA
>CM034703.1:320237067-320252385 GCA_020142125.1 Phrynosoma platyrhinos
TATTAAAATATTATTCCAGTGTCCTTCACCAAACCAGAGAGCAGGTTAGGTGATGCAGGACAGACCAATGGGAACAGGGGACCCACGTCTTCCAAAACCCATCCTCTTCTCCTTGTGTCCTTCCAGACATCTGCTGCCTGAGGCAGCCACCGCCTTCCACCTAATAGTAGAGCTGGTGTTGATCCAAAACACACTGCAGAAATAATCCAGTTTGGGCTCAATGCTAGGGAATTCTGGGAAATGTAGTTTTGTGAGACATTTAGCCTTGTCTGTCAGAGCTCTGGTGCCACAATAAACTACAATTCCCAGGATTCCCTAGCACTGAGCCAGGGCAGTTAAGGCAGTCTCAAACAGGATTATTTCTGTAGTGTGTTTTGGACCTTTGTTTACTTTTGATTAAATATGACCCACTCCCTTCCAACTGCTTACACTGGGGGGCAAACTACATCTTATATCCAAAGGCCTAGCCATATTACTCTGAGAAATCAGTATGCAAAGGGATCCTGTAGCATGACTTTTGAGAAAGGGGGTTGCAGACTGCCGGAAATAGTGCAAATTGAGTCCACTTTTAGGGTTAGGGTTAGTGCTAGGGAATCATGGGAATTGTTTTTTGTTTTTTTTTCTGAGACATTGAGCCTTCTCTGTCAGAGAGCTCTGGTGCCACAATAAAATGCAGTTCCCATGATTCCCTAAACCTAAACCTAACCCTAAAAGTGGACTCAATGTGCACTTTTTCTGGCAGTCTGCACCCCCCCTAAGGCTGCATCTGCACTGCAGAAATAACACAATCTGACACCACTTTAACAGCCATGGTTCAGTGTCACAGAATTCTGGGAACTACAGTTTGCTGTGGCCCCAGAGGTTTGTCCAGAGAATCATAGAGTTGGAAGAGACCACAAGGGCCATCCAGTCCAATCCCCCCTGCCATGCAGGAACTCAAAATCAAAGCATTCCTTGCCTTTCCCCTGAGGCTGAGAGAGTGTGACTTGCCCAAGGTCACTCAGTGGGCTTCATTTGCATACCTATGATATTAAACGCAGTGTGCCAGCTTCATCTATAGTTATTTGCTTTTTAAAAAATAAATAAAATATTCTATGTATACATAGAAAGATAGTATTGTAACCTCTGTTAGCTCAGCATTTCTAACCGTTTCTATTATTGCATTCCTAACATCAGATCTATAATTACAATTCCCCCCTTCTCTTCTATTACAACAAACTTATAGCTGTGGTTTCTCCCCACTGTTCTCCTAAAAATCTGATTACTAACTCCCATATAAGATTCTTAGGTGGGAAAAATTAATTTGAGAGGATCAAGATAAATAAAAAGGGCAATCTTTAGGTAAACTATGGAAAAAATGGTAGTATGGTCAACAAGAGAAGCAACAAAGAAGGTCAAGAACTCATAAAGAAATAGAAATAAATCGGTAACAAGGAAGTTAATAATAACTGTGTATTCACTATAAAATAAAAAAATAATTTTAAAAAGAAGAGAAATTAAAGGAATTAAGGAAAGAAGGAAGGGATGAGGTGGTTTTAAGTGGTAGAAAGAATTAAGAAAGGAATATAAGAAAGAAAAGTGGAAGGGAAGGAAGCAGGGAATGGATAAAGGTTGTAAGGGTTGTTGTGATTTCCAAATAGGCGGGGTATAAATAAATTATTATTATTATTATTATTATTATTATAATAAAATTATAATAATAAAATTTATTTATATACCGCCCAATGGTTGTCCATAAAACTATTATTATTATTATTTTGTATGTTGATTTATATTGAATTGTGTGAATTCTGTTGTGAAAGAAACTTAATAAAATTTTCAGACACCAATAATAATAAATAAATAAATATAATGCATGTTCAGAAGAGAAAAGTCTCATTATTTCCATCCCTAACTATAAATTCTGATTTTTTTAAAAAAAGAAGGGAGCAGCCATTGGAGAGAAGCACTGGCTTACCTGGGAGACTCTTCTATGGCTGCCAGCCTTGCAAAGGCGAAGAAGAGGAAGCCTCCTTCCCAGGGTCTAGCCCTGCCTAGGTAGGGAGAACAGCCAGCCAATCAGGATTGGCGCAGACGGTTTTCCAATGGCGGGAAAAATGAACCGACCAATCAGAACCGGGGCTGTTTCTCAGTGGGCGTGGTTTCCGGACAAGGAGGCGAAGTCTTCAATCAGGGACGGCGGGGTTCTATAAAAGGGCAGCTTCCCGCGTTTGCGCTTTAGTCGTACTTTCGGTTTCGTTGTGGCGGGAGGGGTGTTGCCCCAGGAGCTCAAGCCGCACCCAGAATCCGGTTTGACGCCGCTTTTAACTGCCCTGGCTCAAGGCTATGGGGTCCTGGGGATTGTAGGTTTCTGTGGCTCCAGAGCTCTGTAGTTAAAAGTGGTGCCGAACCGGGTTATTTCTGCAGTGTGGATGCAACCTTAAACCCAGCAGCCCTCATGAAGGCTACAAAGGTGGAGGTCTAATCCAAAGCACACTGCAGAAGTAATCTATTTTGGGGCTGCTTCACCTGCCCTGGTTCAGTGCTAGGCAGTCCTGGGAATTGTAGTGTGTTGTGGCATTAGAGCTCTCTGATAGAAAGGTCTCACAAAACTACAGTTCCCAGAATTCCCTGGCATGGAGTCAGGGCAGTTGATTTAATGGCTTTTTAAAGGGGGGGGGAGTATATTGTTTTTGTATTATTTCTGCAGACAAAAAATGGGGGAGGGAGCAGGTGCCTTTGGAAGGGGCATTTGGTGGGAGTCTTAACACCCCACACACAGTCCCAAAAAATAGCTATCCCACCAGTTATTGTCAAATTAACAATCTGTAAACCGACTCTGAGAGCCTTTGTGGCTGAAGAGTAAAATCTTTTAAATAAATAAAAGTATTGAGCCATATAGGGCCTTTACAGACTGCCAGAAATAATTCAGCTTGAGGCCACTTTAACTGCCCTGGGTCAGTGCTAAGGAATCATGGGAACTGTAGTTTATTGTGGCACCAGAGCTCTGACAGAGAAGGCTCAATGTCCCAGAAAAAAATACAATTCCCATGATTCCCTAGCACTGAGCCAGGGCAGTTAAAGTGGCCTCAAGCTGCATTATTTCTGGCAGTCTGTAAAGGCCCATAGTGAAGCATGAGCCAATGTGTAGTGGTTTGAGCGCTGGACTCTGGAGACCAGCGTTCAAATCCTGGCTCAGCCATGGAAACTCACTTGGTGGTCTTGGGTGAGTCACACTCTCTCAGCCTGAGAGGGCAAACTCCCTCTGAAGAAACCAAGAAAACCCTGTGAGAAGCTTGCCTAAGGGTCACCATAACTCTGAAATGACTTGAAGGCATGCGACAACACACACACTGGAGTAGGCAAGAAGGTTGTGAAAGAGCCATTCCAATGGCAAGCATCTGCAATGGTAAGGAAGGGCCAAAGCAGTGCAGAAATAATCCAGTTTGATACCACTTTCACTACATTGGCTCAGTGTTAAGGAATTATGGGAACTGTAATTTGCTGTGGCATCAGAGCCCTTTGACACAAAACTGCAAATCCCAGAATTCCCCAACATTCAGCTGGGGCATTTAAAGCAGTCTCAAACTCGATTATTTCTTCAGTGTGTTTTGACCCTAGAATTTAAACTTTATTGGTTGGTGTTGTGAGCATAAATAGCAGCACAAAAAGAAATTTCCATGCCAACATTCTCTGAAGATGCAAGTGAAACATCAGGAATAAATTCCTCCAGAGCACAGCTACACGGCTCCAAAAATCCCACAGAAAACTTTGGATTGTTCACAGAGGGATGGGGTATAAATAAAATTTTATATTATTTATGGATGCCAGCTGTGAAAGCCTTTGGCCTCACAAAGAGTCTCTGTTCTCTGCCAAAGAAGGGGAAATAAGAACAATAACATGGAAAATCCACAAAATGGTGATGCCTTTATTGTGACACACAAAATGCACAATACTATGTGTTACAAGCTTGGACTGTTTGCATCTGATACCTTGGAGCTGGGACCCAAGTTTAAGCATGAATCTCATTTTCATTCCCTATACACATATGTTTCCTGTACAAAGAGCCTAAAAACATATTTGAGGTAGCCATGTTGGCCATAGAGCAAAGTACAGTAACATCTCAAATCCACAAAAGAGAGATACCTTTATTGGACCAACTAAAACCCACGAAATATATGATGCAAGCTTTCTGAGCACCATGGTTTCTTCAGCAGGCAAAGGTTTAAAAAGATCATACAGGAAAAAGAGGGAGGAAATAGGCCTGCATTTTGTCAAGATGCCACATTAAAGGGCAGCAAGGGTCATGCCCACCTTAGTTGCAGGAGACCCTGCTTCACAGCCAAGTGACAGGGAATCTACAGCTAGGTCTGCAAGCAGGTGGCATCCCACCTGCTGTCTCTTCAGGGGTTAACGGCCTTGGGGCTGGGGTATGGGCATTGGGAAATTATCAGGTTGGCAGATGACAGGATCTGATCTGTTACAAGAATTGATTTAATATAAAAACCCCTTTTTTATGGGTCCCTGCCATGGCCCTGGACTGGAAAAGCCTAACCACCATGAATCCAGAATGAGCACATCACATAGGCACCTGAAAGGTCACATCTGCACCTACAAGAATTTGCAGATCAAAAGGGCCAGGCTTAGGAGCTGCAAAGCAGGATATTCACATCTAGGAGATTTATGAGCACCAGTCAGGATGTGTCCAGCTGAAGATGAGATAACATTAATATCTCATCTCCTTGGAAATTGTTTACTTCAAAGAGTAGTAATCCAGAATCCTTTGATACACAATAGCAACCCTTTGCCTCAGGCTAGGTTTAAGGATATAAAAGATCCTCCAAATCTCAGGCACACTGGGTCTGGTTAGATTTTATGGTGACACTGTGAACTCTGATTAGAGTCCCCATCTCTTTCCGGTGTCCTTTCCCTTTTCATAATGGTTGAGTCTATCCATCTTCATCCATCATTGGAACAGCCTCCTTCAGGTAATTATCACCATTAGAAAGCCTTCTTTATCCTCTCCAAGCTAACTACTTTATTGCTGAGTTCTTGTGTGTATGAGTGAATGGTAGAGTGTCTTTGTATGACTGAATCCCCAAATAAATTCCAGTTCATTGGAAAGCTTTGTCTCTATCAGTCTATTCCCTAACCACTTCCATAAACATAGGATAAAAGATCCCATTAAAGACTTGGACTTTAGTAATTCCCCAGGTTCAATTCCTTCTTAAAGATCCCATCCAGGCCAAACCTTCTACAGTTGTAACCAATAAAATTTATAGCCCGTACTGTCCAAACATTCATGTGGATTATTTACTGCAGCATTACACTCAAATTTGCTGCTGGACTCCACAAATATTGTGGCCGAAGAGGAAAAAGGTAGAACATTACCAAGGTTGATTCATCCTTGGCAAGAACTAGAAAATCATGGCTAGAACTGGAGGGCAGTTATCTTTTGTTTTCCTCATTTCACGTACTACTGTTTCAGTTAAAATTGGCAGAGATACTCATTGTATCTTACAGACTCTCAGGGCCAAATCAGATGTGGCAGCTGCAAAATTATATTTCCAGAGTCAGGCCATTCCTGATCAAGTTGGAGAGAAACACCAACTCCTCTCATATCCTTCATAATGACGCCTTCCAGACATGTTGCTTGCAGTAGGACTCCATGACTTGAAGAAACCCTCACTGCAGAGAAAATAGCTGGGAAGAAGCAGTTTGGGGAAGAAGAGGATGGGTGAGCAAAGGACTAAGTAATCTTCTGCCCATCCATGCTGTACTTTTAAGCCAAGAGCCAATTGTGTCACGGATTCTGTGGAAGCAATGGAACTGAGTGGAATTACATCACTGGATCCTTTCTTCAACCTCACCATCCATTTCTTTATCAAGTCTTGGTATAACCCAGGTCAAGTTTTGCCACTCTAAACTTCAGTTTGCACCAAACCAACAGCTTCATCTCATTTTCCCTACACTGAACCAAGAGCTGATTTCCTCCCCAGCAAATGAAATGTTGAGGAAAGTATGAATTATAGTATTGTCTTGACCAGGGGTCAGCAACCTACAGCCCGCAGGCTGGGTGCAGCCCGCAGAGGCCTTCGGATCGGCCCCTGCCCGGTCCTGCCACTGCCGCCACCTTTTGCGGCCGCGGGGGTCCTCCGGGGCGCCATTTTTGAATCCAAAATGGCGCCCGGGAGCACCCCAGCGGTGGCGCTGGGCCTCTTGGAGGCCGGCACAGTCGAGGGAGCCCTCCTGGGGGGCCCCACGGCAGCAGACTTTACTTAAATACCTTTTACACTTAAAGACTATTTATTCTGTAGCCTATACAGTTGGACCTTGCTATCCGTGGACTTCCCATCTGTGGACTTGAGTAGCTGCGGACAGCAAGCCCTATTGTCTCAATTGGCAATGCGTGCATGCAGCTGTGCTGGTAGCCGCACATACATTGCACCACCATTTGTGACAATGGGACGAGATCCTTTTCATGTATCTGCAGAGGGCACTTGAGCCACTTGTTTTATTTAGGTGCCAAATAAAGCACGGCTATCTACTAAAGCAGTGGCTCAAGTGGTTAAGATGCTGACTGTGTTGATTGCAAGATAAGCTGGTTGGCAGTTTGAGGCCCAGGTGCTGTGTGATGGAGTGATCTCCCGTCACTAGTCCCAGCTTCTGCCAACCTAGCAGATCAAAAGCATGCAAATGCAAGTAGGTAAATAAGGTATCACTTTGGTGGGAAGGTAAACAGCATTAGGTGCAGCCATTCTGGCCACATGATCAGAGTAGTCTCTGACAATGCTGGCTCTATGGCTTAGTTACAGAAATGAGCACTGCCCCCTACTGTTGGACAACCTTGTCAACGGGGAATACCTTTAGCTTTACCTTTATCTACTAAAGCAGGGATTCCCAAAGTGAGCAGTAGCACCCCCCTGGGGGTGTTGGAAAGCTCCAGGGGGTCAGTGGGGAAAAAGAGGGCAGCAGGGTGTGCTGAGGTAAAAGGAGGCAGCAGGGAATTGTGGGGATGAGGGTTGCATGAAACTTCTTTGGAGCACCATTCTGGGATAGACTCAAGTGAAGAGCACATGGCATTGGGGAAGAAGCAGGAGCAGGAAAAAGGAGCTTTGACATTCAGGATCCCGCTTAAGATCTGAGAACTTTGCCAGGACTTAGATGGAAGGTGGTGATGTGCTGGTGCTTCTAATTTCCTTTACTGAAGAGGCACAGAGAAGATGTACTGGAAGAAAAATGCTTTTCTGGGTGGGAGAGATGATTTGAAGCTTGAAGGTTTATGTTGCTGCATCTGCAACCTGTTCCTCCTTCCCCACTCTGCACCTGGCACCTCTTTTACTCTACTAGTCTCAGTTTAAGACTAATGTGTAGCGGGGAGGTGGAAAGAAGATAATAAGGCACTTAATTATGCTGCTTTTCTTTCTGATACTTTCCTCCTTCCCACTCTGCCTCAGGTTAAGACTGGTGTATGGGGTGGAGAAGAGAAGAGGTACTCAATTCTGCTGCTGTTTAGATGTTTCCATCCTTGCAATCTGCCCTCCCACCTCTCTCTTTCTGTCTCTCTGCCAGCTGATGGGGCAGGGGCTGGGGGGGGGGGGGGAGAGAGATGAAAAGGCATCTGATTTTGCTGCTTCTGTTACTTAAAAGAGTAGGAAATCACAACAGGAGACTTATGAGTGTATTATAGTTCTTTATTGCTCACCAATAAAGCAATTGCATTGTTTGAATATTTCTTTATGTTTTCTATCTGTTGCGATTGTTATGATTTTTTAAACATATATATGTATATATATTGTTCCAGAATAAAATATGGCTGCAGTTGAGCAATCAAAAAAAGAAATGCAGGCAATATAGCATGGAATATCTGAAATATGGATTTGTATCAACACCAAATAGCCAGCAGCAACCAGTGTGCTTTCCTCCTTACATCCTTTGTTATATGCCCTTAAGTTTTACCCTTGACCTATCCACGAGTCATATCAAAATCCATGATTTTGGCCCTAAAACCTTCCCTCAACTTATAAATGGAGTTGACTTATACACAAGTATATATGGTAAATTGATTATATAAGTTTAACTTTAAAGTGCTAGATTGGTTGTTTTGAATTTGCAGTAGAACAGTAGATCTAATATCAAGAAATAGGCATTGGGGGCACCGAGGTTGTCACCCAAGAGGAAAGGTGGTAATAGCCTGAAAAAGTTTGGCCTAACTGCTTTTCATCCAATTTGCATAGATTTTATTGAACTTCACATCCCAGCATTCTTCACCATTGGCTATCCTGGCTGGGGCTGATGGTAAATGGAGACCAACAAAATCCCCACCTCTGGTTTAAAATGTCAAGAGGGCTCACAGAGCAGCTGTTGAACACACTTCCACCCTGCCACATTTTCTGTCACACTCCTTCCCATCTAGTAGATATGATTCAGTAGTTTCAGTTTCACCTTGTCATCAGCTGCATCTTCATTCTTAAGACATTTGTTAAATAACTGCCCTATGCTCCCAGTCACATGTGTTCCAGGAATTGGGTGGTTAGAAAATAAGGGCTGTTAATGCAGTCCAGGCCGGTCACAGGGTATGCAACGGGATGAAGGGAGGTGCGAGAGGGTGGTTGCCACCCAGTCCAGAGGTTGTTCAGCAGATCAATAGTCCAGATAAAGCCAGTGAGATGCAAAACAGAGCTATAATCATAGGCAGTCCAAGGACAGGAGGACACAAATGCCAGCCACCAAGAAAGGAGGATTGAAAGCAAAAGCTGCCAGGGTGTGCCTGGGAGATTTAGAGGCAGCTGTTTCAAGACTGTATGTGCCCAGTTAGGTTCAATGTCTCCTACTTAATAATATCTGGGAGTGGTGCAATCTTTGTCTCATTCGCTGGATGAATGATGGCAATTGTTCCTCAATGTCTGCAGGTTCTTCAGACTGAGAACTTGTTATCAAGATCTGCAGATTCCTGGCAATCTGCCTCCTCTTCTCCATCCGAATCATTCAATTCTAGAGGGTGAGTTAGGACAATAACTTTGCTTGGAAGGAGGGGTGGTAGCTCGTGTCATATAGAGTTTCCAGTTCAGGACTGTTCAAGAACCTGAGGTATCTAAGCCAAAACATGAGACCTAGGTACAGGCCCTGGCGATGTTGTTAAGTGTTATGCTTTCAGTACTAACCACAGTTGCTCACAGCTTGTCCTTCCAATATACACACATTAAACATATTTTTCTCTTTGGAGAAAGAAATCATAAAGGAGCTCTTCTCAGATCAAGGCAAAATGAAAGAATTTTATCTCCTCCTCCTGACCTAGGGAGATGAGCTGAGTAACCTTTAATATAACCTAATTGCTTTTAGCCAGAGGATGGATGCAGAGCAGAGCGGCAGGTTAAGCCTGGTGCTATAATGATTGGAAGCAAAGGAGGAAACTAACTACATAGACCCCCTGAAGAGTCTTAGCAAGTTGCAACAAGAAATCAATTAAGTGCTTTAAATGATAGCAAGATCTTGTTCTACTAGTTAAGCTGGAGATTTGCACACAGCCCATTCTTTTTAGCTGGAGATGAACTCTACCCATCTACCTCCAAATTGGAGAATTTCCACCCTTGTCTCCCTCCTGGAAAAGGCCCAGGAAAACTGGAGACTCAGGGCCAGGTCCTGAGGTCTGACAACCCTGCTGTTACATAGTACATTCGCCCCTCCTTTCTCATGGACTTAAAGTCCATGGATTTGCCTATTCACAGAGGAGCAACCTCCGTGAAAATCAGTGGGGCGTGCCCCTGCACACACTTGCGGGGGCAGGCCCCATTCAAGCCTATGAGGCTTGAATATTCCCGAATCTCTGTTTTCACGGGGGGTCTGGAACGATCCCCACAAAAACGGAGGGCCAACTGTAGACATTTTGTAGGCAGAAAATCTCAGTTTCAATCCTGAGCCTCTCCAGACAGGGAAGACTCCTGAAACCTTGGAGGGATGCTGCTTAGTCCATGTCAATAATATTGGACTAGATGGATCAATGGTCTGACTCAATGTAAAGCAGCTTTACATGCTGCTAGCAGTTTTTGATCACTCCATCAATCGCTTTGAACATCTTGGCAACACTCTATTGTGCCTTTATTAGGATCATACCTTAATTTAGAAGAAAGAGAGAAAAGAAAAAGCTTATATTCTACCAGTTCTACTGTTTTAAAACTTAGGGAATACATGTCAGATAGTGTTACAGTTACAGTTCTATAATCTAGTTGATTTAACTGGAATTAACAGGGCATGTCATGGCAGCAATTTCTATTTTTAAGCTGATATCTTATCAGGTCTAAATAAGGAAAAGATTGAGAAAAAAGTTTCCACCAAATGTTTGAGTTCATCAAGTTTCTTTACTAATCGGGAAACTTTATCCCAATTAAAAGAACTAACCCATGTTTCAAAGAACCAAAACCATCTTCCAAACCATACCTCCACGTTTGCCACTCTCATATTATACACAGGTGTATACTCATGAGTGACTGTTATCTCATTCTCACCTTTGCCAGAGAGGAAGGTCAGTATCAATTCATCACAAATGATTGTGAGGGTGGCATTTTCCTTCACTGAGAGAGGCTCCTGTATGAATTTATTTATGGCCAAGGAAAAACAAGCATTCACTTGCTCATTCAGAACACCAAGGACCCTCAATTCATTCTGCACTCTATGAAGGTTCTCTAGGCTGAGGCACTCTTTAGTATTTCCTCTCCATCTGAGGTAGATGTCAAGTGTCGCCATGATCTTGTCTTGTAGGACATTCCCTGAGGAATCCATTATGGTAACTCTGCAGGTCTCCTTCCCACAAAGAAGCCTTAATGTACTTTTCCCATGTTGACGCTCTTTCAGACGACCTCGCAAAGACATAGGCTCTTGAAGTAAATCTTTTAGCATTGCAAAGAAGATCTGCCTGTGCTCTTCCTTCATTTTGCTCTGAGAATAAGACCTTGTCTTCTCTGTCATCCTTTACTGACACTGTATTTACAGCGTGAAGGGTTACCAGTTTGAGGCAAGAAAGGATGGTGTGTCCTGCTGAGCAAGCAAACAAACAAACAAATTAGAAAGATAGAAAGAGGGGCAGATTCAATCATTCATCAGCACATCTTTGGTTCAGGCCATTTTTTTCTTATTTCAGTCCTGAAAGAGGTGCATTGTCTGGATGAGGTAATCATATAGCCTGGAATCCTGTTAGTATCATAAACAAGTCTAAGGAGCTGGACAGATAGGCAGGAAAAGGTGACATGAAGCCTCCTTTTCCTTAAGCTGCAGCAACTGTACCACCTGCCTCGAGGATGTCCTAAATGGAGATGGAGCAACCGCACTGGGGGGCAGTCAATGTAGCTTTTCAGAGGCCATATTGAAGCCCCGCCAACCGCACAGCTGGCCCCGAGGATGCCACAAAGGGAGACGGAGCAACCACATGGGCTGGCAGCGGATGCTTTAATTTTTTTTTCCTGTTCTCTCAACCACATTCTGTTCTCTCAAACACATCCTGGCAAACCTGCATAGAACATGTCATAAGATGGTATACAGTCTGTCACTCTCTTTGTACAAAGATGACTGAAGTTCGGCATCCCTGCGCACCTACATAGAACATGTCATAGGGTGGCATACAACCTGTTATTTTGTCTGTAAAAAGGTGACTGATGTTCAGCATCCCTGTGCAGGACCTGTCATACACCCACACATCATGCAAGGATTAACTGACCTCGGCTTCCCCCAAGTAGTGAGTACCATAGATAGATGCCACTGTCTGATTGTGCCACCCTTGGGGCAGAGGAATGAGTCTGTCAACCAAAAAGACACCTATTCCATCATCCTCCACAGATCAGGGTGGAGGGGAGAGGTATATGCAAGGGAAGTTTGTGTGGACAGACTTGATACATACAGTTGGTCATGCAAGGGACATGGTCAACAGGACAAACGGACAAATGTTACTCCAGGAGCCACCCCAATTATGCCAGGAAGTGGTACGCAGGTCTTAGGGACACCTGCACAGAAGATGTCACAAAAGCCTCTTTTATGCAAACTACTGTGCATGCTGACAGTAAGTGTACATGCGACGGAATGCATTTAGTATCATAACAGAGAACAGGTACTAGGGCGCATGTGTAGGGTTACAATTAGGGTTAGAGAGAGTTCTAATATTAAAGTGCACCTGCAGTGGTGCATCCACACCTGGAAGCATAGGGCGCTTTAAATTAAAGCCTGATTGTAGGGTGCATGCTCTGGATCACCGACTCAATTTCCGCCACACATGCAGTGGTGCATTTATATGGCTATTTTAAATCTCTGGTGCCCTTTTTCTGATGCACTGGTGTTGCTGCATACATACGCATATATGAAAGTGTGCATCTTTCCAGAAGAAACAGGAAAAGCTCTTTGGAGCAGCTTTTCCTGGCATGTGGCGCCTAGAGGGCACATTCCTGCCGACTTTTAGGCATGCGTCATCTAAATGCCACGCCTTCAAGTCAGCCTGAAAGCACCTCTTTTTGCCCATCTGTATAGTCCCTAAGTTCTCCTATGAAACTGGTCGGCCATCTTTATCCAGTGTAGAATGGCTATATTCAGTTCAAGGGTGGGGAAACTGGATCCTGCATGTGGTTTCATTGCACAAGGATAAGCACCATGCAAGCAGGTGCAATGTGCCTTGCTACACCTGCTCAAAAATTCAATTAATAAATGTGGAATTGACTACAATTGACTAATGAAGCTGTGTTGCACAACTGTCCCATAACAAAGTGAGCATTTTTATTTAATGTACTTATATCCTGCCTTTTTCTCAAAATGAGATCCAAGGTGGCTTTCAGTTTTACTTTGGTTTAGGAATCCTAGAACACTATTAGCCTTTTTAGCAGATGCATTGCACTGCTAACTAATTTTTAGTGCGTGATCTATTAAAAATTCCACATTATTTCCAGATGTACTGCCATCCTTGGCTGAATTTCATCTAGCCAGGAAAGCTCAACATTGAAGAAAGCTGAGTGGAAGAAAACCAACTTATTTGAAATGTGTGCTGGGGAAGAGTTCATTTCCGAGGATATCATGGACTGCTAAAAAGACAAATAAATGGATCCTAGAACAACTCAGACCTGAACTCTACCTAATAGCCAAGATGGCTAAACTTTCAGGCTCTGGCCATATCATGAGAAGACATGACTCACTAGAAAAGTCAATAATGCTTGAGAAGGCAGTAGGAAAACAGGAATAACGCACTTCAGATAGATAGACTCAGGAAGCCACAGCCCTGAGTCTGCCGAACCTGTGCAGGGCATTTGACAATTGAGGCTGCATCTGCACTGCAGAAATAATGCAGTTTGACACCACATTAATTGCCATGGGTCAATACTATGCAATTCTGGGATTTGTAATTTGGTGAGAATCCCATTACCTCACCAAATTATCTCTGGTGCCACAACAAACTGCAAATCCCAGGGTTCTAGGATAGCACTGAGCCATGGCAGTTAAAGTGGTGTCAAACTGCATTATTTCTGCAGTGCAGCTACAGCCAGGGTGACTTGGAGGCCTCTCGTTCATCGGCTCACTATAAGTCAAAGTGGATTTGATGACAGTTAACAACAACAACTACCAAGAAACAAGGACTCTCAGTAGCCAAACCTAAGTCCTGGAAATTTGTGTTAAACAAAGCTCACCTTGCTTTCTCAATGTATGGCATTTCAGAAGCTGGCAAACATTTTTATCAATCCAGCAACTGGAAAAAGAGTGCCATCTCTGCTGAGACTCTGGAGACCAGAAGTTGATTCCCTGGATAGCCATGAAACCCACTTGAGCAAGTCACATGCTCTCAGCCTCACAGGGGAAGGCAATGGCAAACCCCCTCTGAACAAATCCTGCCAAGAAATTTCCATGTTAGGTTCACTTTAGGGTTGCCAGAAGTTGGAAATAACTTGAAGGCACACAAGAAAAGCAAGTATTATATATTACCCCTGAGGAAGGCCACTGAAACAAACACATTGGGCTTATTTCAGTATTTAAAAAATAAAGACTATCTACAGAGCACTTGGAGACTTATCTCTTTTTTTTTCTTGTGGTAAGTGATAACAGGCAGCTTATTAATCCAGATCCCCAGTAGAACTAAAACACTCAATTTTGTCCCAAGTTTTCTCTAGTCCAGGGCCTTCCCTTTGGAGGGAGAACTGAATCTCTCCTTATTGTATAGGAAGGAATGCCTGGCAGAGAGGCAGACATCACCCATTATGACCCAATTCTTCTGTCTAAAGCCCCTGATAAACTCCACAGTGTTTATACACACGCAAGGTACTCACCTGGTCAACCCACATAAAAAATTCAGCTATTCCCAGAAAGCAAAACTAATTTGCAAGAAGGTCTACAATTCAGTCCCCAATCCTGGACTTTCCCATGCACCCAACTCAGCTGGAACCTGGAGCAAGAGTTATGATGAGCAAGTGGGAAAACTCTGCAATTTTTATAAGATTCTTTCAGGTGCCAATGACGCAGCCTTTGAGAGATCAAAAGAGAAAGTGTCTTCTGATATCTAACCCATCCTCCTCTTACCTTCCTAGAAAAGGTGTGGTAAATGGGAAAGGTAGGGGGAGACGGGACAGCCCAGATAAAAGAGCAAAGTCTAGGGAAGCATATGACAGGAACCCTGTATAAGAAAATTATTTGCTCTCAGTCAGCATTCCAGGAAAAGCCAGTCAGAATATACATAATCTACATAGACCTAAAAATGCAGTTCTGTCCCATTTATAGTCCTGAGTTGTCACATAATATCTGTGATATATTCAAGTCCTTTACACCAAGTCGCAAGTCAAGTCTCTAGTCCCTACCTTCAAGTCTCAAGTCCTTGCAAGATACTTTTCAAGTCAAATCTTGAGGCTCAAGTCTGTGAGCCAATTTGAACAGGAAAAAAAGGATGCGTTGGTTGTGGTGGTGGTGATGTGTGTGGAAGAGTGAGTTTCAGTAACTAGAAGATGTGTACAAAGTTAGATTTTAAAAAGGTAAATTACTTTATCATAGGGACTTGATCAAGATTGCATTTTGGAGAGGGGGGGAGGGGTCAACTCAGCAGCCTGTCCCTGTTAGACATTGGAGGAGCCTTTTAAGGCTTTTCCTAGGAGCAGTAGGCAAGATCCACCCTGATAGCCTGGAGTGCAAATGGCAAATGTGTTAGACACTGGTCTTGAGGTCGAAGGATCCTTCTAAAGCTTTTGAAAAACTTTAGAAGCCTTCTCCAATGTGCTGCGGAAATTGGCTGTTGAATAGACCTCAGCCTTTGCTTCAAGCCCATAACAGCAAACACATTAGGCCAGGGATAGGCAACCTTTTTGAGTCGGGGGCCGGGTTGCTGTCCCT